>CM037151.1:34988908-35503766 GCA_020921065.1 Vaccinium darrowii
CGAGGGTGGAGATTAGGGTTTGTGGGTTGGTCATGTCGGTGAACTTGGAGACGTCGGATGGGGTTTTGGCGAGGAGGAGGTTTTGGTTGGTGGATAGGGTTTGGTTGGGGATAGGAACTCTGAGTTGAGACTCGATTGTGGATTTGAGTTGGGCGATTGTGAGGCGCGGATTGGGGTTGTCGATTGTGACTCGCTCTAACCCGTCTCTGCTTCGAATTCTGATCATCATCTTCGCCATAACCCAACTGCGAGCAAACTTCTTGTATCTATATCAGAAATTAACTACGTATAACTGTATATATACAATCGGGGAGAGAGAGAGAGAGTGAAGTTGGAGTACAGTACAGGTTGTTTTGGGAATCTCTTGGGAAGCAAGAAGAAGAAAAGAACACCACCGGGGATGGTGGCCCAGCGGTGGAGGCATCAACCTGCCGCAGCTTTGTCCCAAGTTCGACTTCCGAAAGAGTTAAAGAAACGTTCCGGGCTCTGCTGGGGGGTGTGATGCACTCCAGTGCCCTGGTGGTGGGTCCCTTCCTATGGGTTGGGTTAAATCTGGCCGTCAACCGGTGACCCCGGGGCCAGGGCCTCAGGGTGCAGTGAAGTCCCCACAAGAGCACGTTTTTTTCCTGTTCAAAAAAAAAAGAAGAAGAAAAGAACATGAAGCTACGAGGAGCATTTTTGGGCTGGGAATGGGCCGTCACTGTTAACTGGAGACGGGGTTGTAGCATGGTCAATGACCTTGGCCCAAAACTAAAAGTTTCAAGTCCAATGGATACATTTCCAGTTCTAAAAACAAAATATATCCAGTTAAAAGAAAAAGAAGTGGGAAATGATTTTCACACTTTTTATTTTATTTTATGAATGCACTCCATTCTTTGTCTTTCAGTGCAACTTTTATGTGTAACCACCCGTGGGCTTGCCCCAGCGGAGGAAGAAAGCCCTTTGCCTAGCTTTGTTCAGGGTTCGACTCCTCTCTAGAGTTGGCACCACGATTTAACTAGCGGGTCGGGGTGGTGGTTGCTTGAAGTTTCCCGACGGTTTACACTCTATAGGTAGGTCCAATTAGTGGCCCCTGTGGGGTGGTCCTTCGTTAGCCAAAAAAAAAAAAAAACTTTTATTAGTAATATACAACGGCTATGAGAAGTTGATTTCCAAACTCTTTTTATTTTATGAATGCACTCCATTATTTGTCTTCCATTGTAACTTTTATCAAGAAGAGGAGTGTAAAAATCAATTTATGATAAATGCACATCATTTTTTTTTTTTTTGGGGTAAATACACTTCATTTTTTGTCTTCTTGCAATGTGAATTAACCATTTTTTTCCCTTCCAAGTGTGAAAAAGTATATAAATGCTCGTAGATGAACGTATAAAAGATCAAAGGGTAAATTTCACTGACCTCCCCTAAGATTTCTGACAAATACAAGGACCTCCCCCGAGGTTCTAATAAATGCACTGAGCTCCCCTACTTTACAAACTATTCTTCTGACACCCCCTGCCGTTACTTTTTGCAAGTTTGTTAACTAAAAATGATGATGTCATCACTCAATCTCACTTTTATACCAAAATTGCCCTCTCATTAGCCCCTATTTGTAAGAACGAGAATAACCCTTAATCCGTTTCACTTGCCTGACCTCACCATCCTTATTATTATGCATTTCATTGGGTTTATTTTTTGGTTAACATTTCTTTCATTTTCAACAATAAAACATGTTGAAAGCAATTTAAGATTTTGTTTTTGGAAATAAACTTTCAAGATGAAAAAGATGCATGAAATTTGGAATTTTTTTGGCTCTAGACATTTTTTTAAAAAAAAAATTACCTTTTTTTGGGTACAAGAGAACTTCAAAAGTTAAAAACTGAAGTTTATAGAAAGATCTTGAACATACGTGCTTTTTTCTTCCTCTTCTCTCTCCCTCTCTGAAAGGATAAAATACTCAGACACCTTTGTAATTATATGAAGGGTAGCTTTGTCCTTTTGGCATGAAAACCAACGACGTCTATGTAAAACTAACGGCAGGGGGGTGTCAGTAGAATAGTTTGTAAAGTAGGGGAGGTCAATGCATTTATTAGAATCTCAGGGGAGGTCAGTGAAATTTACCCAAGAACAAAACAAGGAGTGTAGTTAAAACAAATGAGAGTGCGAAAGTCACTTAAAAAAGAGAGAGTTGATATACATATTGTTTAAAGTATGATAGATACTGTCTGGGTGAGAGGAGCTTTAGAGAGAGAGAGAGAGAGAGGGAGAGAGTGAGAGGAAGGCTGTGGGAGAGGTTTCTCCCTGGGTTTCTGGTGTAGCGCTACCGCTTGCTTATCTCCCCCTTTGACTGGTTGACCCCAAAGTTGACCGGTTGACCTCAAAGTTGACCGGGAGCGCTACACCACTTTTGGTGTAGCGCTCGTAGACCTTCTGTTCACTTCCTGAGCCCCGTTTTGCCACTTTTGAGCGCTCCAGAAAAATAGTGTAGCGCTCCCGACGTCATTTCTTCGTTCCCTTGAATAATTCCCTTGAACACTTAGTCTCCACGGCCTCTCATGCTCTACAATCTAATCTTGGCGCTAAAACAGCCTTATTTTCCTGAAAATTAACAAAAACACCAAAACATACCAAAACAACGCATCAAGTGGAAAATAGGGAATAAATTAGATAACAACGTGTTAAAACTACCCTATTGAGGCACTTATATCTACCATATTGCGTGCCTATCAGTTTCCAGATCCAACTGCCACACCACCCCCCCTTCTACCTTCTTCCTCTTCCTCTTCCTCTTCCTATCCTCCTCCTCTCCTCTCTTTTATTGTTTCACCCACTTGGTTTCCGGCGACTCCCCGTGTGTTTGAGCTCCTCTACCCTACCTATGGGCAGCTGAAACTGATTTTTGGGCAAAGGGGGGAACCGGATCTGGGGTTTTTAGATCTGGATTCCTGACAACTATAGCGGCGGCGTGGTGACAGCTTCGGTGATGACTCTGGCGTTTACATTTTCTGTACTTTTTTGTTTTTTTATATTTTTTTGTAGGTGGTTTTTTTAGCCGACAGTTTTGGGCTGGTGATTTTGTGTAGTTGTATTGGCAGGTAGCGATTTTGGGCCGGCAGTTTTGATTTATTATAATTCTCTCTCTTTCTCCAAAAAAGTGATAAGGCATAGGGTAGAAGTTAACAGGAGCCTTGGGCATTTATGGGTCAAATTTTGGTAAAGTTTGAAGAACTAGATAATACGATAAAAGAAAGGCAAGAAGAGGAAATCAGAAATACTACTACAAATTGAAACTGACAAAAAGAAATTGACAATCATATAAAACAAGAGGAATGATGAAGAACTCTGTAATGGTTTTTAATTATTTCAAGAAATTGCATTCTATCTTTTTAAAAATATATTTAAAGGGGTATTTACAGGCACACCCCCTATGAAAAACTTATTTGTCTCGCTCACCCCCTACACAAAATTTGCCTACGAGGACACCCCTTCAATAAACTTTCTTCAGAGGGGGCCTACCTCTGTTAACGGAGCGAGCAAAAAGACTGTTATACCCTGATGTATATATACCACACTTGGGCGAAATCATCCCCATTCCACTTCTTCTTCTTCTTCTTCTTCTTCTCTCTCTCTCTCTCTCTCTCTCTCTCTCTCTCTCTCTCTCTCTTTACACCCGTAACCATCAACATCTCTCTCTCTCTCTCTCTCTCTCTCACACACACACACACACACACACACCGACTACTACACAACACCTGAAATCTAAGTCGTAACAGTGACATGGGTAGCCTTTGAAGCCGCACGATCGTGGGTTACTTTCTGTACGAATTGAAGGCGATATGCCGGACGATTTTGAAGACGATGATCACATGGCCCAGGTAAGTACATTGTCATTTGATTTCCGTTTCAATGAGCAATTTAGGGTTTTGTCAGAGTTTAAAAATTAGGGCTTTTTAGATTTCAATGATTGCTGAAGAAATAGTGTTTCTCAAAGTTTCAAAAATAGGGTTTTTAGGATTCTGCATGGTGTTTCTATCTCTGTATGCGTATATATAGTTTATGGTCTTTGCAATACTTTATGCCCTTTTGAAAAGTTCAACAAAATATTGTCGGTTGGTCCCCTCAGCCATTGTCATTTACTGTATCACGTGTGGTAGTTTTCAAAAAAAGGAAAAAAAATTAGTTGCAGAAGTATCTTTTGTGGTCCTCTCCCCTGTCTTGTTGTGTAATGTTTTCTTTTGTAATGGTGGCCCCCCTAATAACTATACACTGACCCACTTTTGTTTACTGTTTCTTTTGTTTAATATCGCCTGAAGATTGGGAATTGGCCTGATGATGGTAGGGTTACCCTCAATATTAGATATGGTGGAAAATTTGTGGGAAAGCCAATCAACAGTTACATTGATTGGTCAGTGGGTTATTGTAGAGTGATCCTTTATGAGTTTTCGTACACAGATTTAGTGACTGTCATGCAAGACATATGTGCCCCTTGGGAGTCAATTTTCTATGTGCAACCAGGTCGTAGGATGGAGGATGGGTTACTTGAGATTAAAAGCAATACAGATTTAGGAGTAATGTTTGTTTATCTTGAGGGTCATCGTAGGGTGATTGACATATTGGTTAAAAATCCTGATGTTCAAGGCAGTGATGAGGAGGAGCTGGGGTGTACTAGGGAGGAGATTGAGATGATGGAAGGGGAGATTACTAATACTCCTAACAGTGGTGATAGTGCTGATAATGGGAGTGGTGATAGTGCTGATAGTGGGAGTGGTGTTAGTGACAGTGAGGATAGTGAGGACAGGGACTACAGTGGTTTAAGAGATGCATCAGATGACTATGATGATGATGATGAAGAGTATGAGACTGAGGAAATACAAAATGCAGAGAATGAGTGTGTGGATGTGGGTGGACCAAGTACTAATGCAGAGAATGAGTGTGTGGATGAGGGTGGAAAAGGTGTGACAGCTGGTGAGGATGAGGGAAGTGACAATAGTAATGACAATGTTAGTATAACTAGTTTGTCAGATGAGGATGTCCAAACCAAAAGGAAGGGAAAAAAGAACGTCAAATTCCCAGAGTTCAGTGAAGAAAGGGATATGAAAAATCCTAAACTGGTGGAAGGGATGTTGTTCCCTAATGTGAAGGTATTTAGGACATTTTTAAAGGAGTTTCACCTTAGAAATGGAAGTGAGTACAAGTACCTAAAAAATGAAGGAAGGAGGGTAACTGTCAAGTGCAAATATGAAGTACAAGAACGCTGTGAATGGAGACTTCATGCATCTAGGGTTGGTAAATCAACAACTTACCAAATTAAAAAGCTAAATGGAGAACATACCTGTCCTAGAATATACCACAATAAGTGGGCATCTGCACAGTGGTTGTCCCAAAAGTATGTGGATCAGGTAAATGATGACCCTGATTGGAAAGTGACAACAATGCAAAGTGATGTTAGGAGGAAGTGGAAGTTCGATGTTTCTGAGATGCAAATATATAGGGCTAAGAGGCTTTAGAGATTGAGGAAGTGGAAGTTGGATGTTTCTCACTTTGAAGGAGGAAGGGACAAATGGAAATTTAGGGGAATTTAGGGATTCACGTGTTTGGGGTTTTTTTTTTTTTTGGGGGGGGGGGGGGGGGGGGGGGGGGAAGATATGGAAGGGCAAGGATGGAAAGTTGGATCACTTTTCAAAGATTTTAGGTCAAATCTCAAACAGAACCAGACGGAACCTTCACGGAAGGGGTGGACGTGAAAATGAAAATGAAAGTTTAATGAAGGGGTGTCCCCGTAGGCAAATTTTGTGTAGGGGGTGAGCGAGACAAATAAGTTTTGCATAGGGGGTGTGCCTGTAAATACCCGTATATTAAATTACCATCCGGTTATCGAAAAATTAACTTATTGGAGACATTGCAGGAGGAGGCCACATTCCATATGTGAGTCAGTGACGTGATTGGGGCAAAGTCTCTCGAATTGTGCTTTATACATGGTTCCATTTGGGTGCTTTATACATGGTTCCATTTGGGGTTCGAAAAACTGATTCGAACTATTCAATTTATTCCAAATTTTCAAGCTTACCAAAGAATAGTAGTCACGTTACGTTATGGAGACACAATTTCTTGAAGTTTATTAGCGAAATCATGGAAGTCCTAAATCTATTGACAATAACGGTTCTTCATTCATGTTATACGAATATCTGATCAATTTGATTTATTGCACTCACGGTAAATTCAACGAGTGTAACAAAATGTACAGTTAAAACAATTTTTGTGGATTCAAACCAATCTGTGTCACAAACCCAAGTCAAATCATACGCGTGCGTGAGCAAAAAAGAAAGCGAAAGATAATGCACGAGCACAAACATAAACACATTTTTTAAAAATATTACTATAACTTATTAAAATTCATGAGTTTAATCTATTATAATATTGCAGGATGAGTTTTCGCGAGAAGAGACGTAAGTGCGACAAGTGGCATAATTTCATTGGATTGTCATGAAGTTTTAAAGCAACGCATGTGACATACCTTATTGTTAATCTTAAAAGTTATCCAAAAATAGGTTATATGTTACTATTAAAAATCAAACATTTACTTAATATGTGGAAACCCTACCTAAGCCACCAATTAATATTTCCTTACCAATGAATTTTAGAAGGAAAAGAACCAGCAAATGGAAACCATGCAAATAGCCTTGAATGGAATTTTGTAGTCCCCTTCCTTCCCTGTACTTCTTCCCTCCATTATTTTGAAACTATTTTGAACATATAAAGGTAGTTTCGTGGATTATGTATAGAACTAAAAATATTTGATCTATTCATTTTTTGAACGGCATTTGATTTATTCATTATATATCTCCTCTGTATCAATGTCAATCTCAAAGTATAAACGACCATTTCATTATTCATTTGCGTTGTAAAGTTGTTACCATGTCACTTACAATCTCTTCTTTTTCTCTCCAGGTTTTAGTATCAATCAAGAACAACAAAATGTGCAAGTCCTTGGCATCAATCTTGATCTCTAAGTTTAAAATAAGTTAGTTATATAATCACTTCTCTTTTGATTATTTAATTATTTATGTTGTTTTCTGCTCTCTTACATTTACTCTTTTTTTTTCTTTTTTTTACATGTTTTTTTTATGTCGATTGAGAAGTGCTACCAGGCAAGTTGTTTGTTTTATTCTTGACTCTCAAAGTGTAAAACGATTATGCATATGCATGATATATTCTTTATGTGATTGTACACTCAGTTTCTTAATATTTTGTATTCGTGATCAACAACTCTTACCATGTGACTTGGTTTGATTCTTAAACTATCATGAAATAGAAAATTATAGAAAATACTAATACCAATGGGTCCACTCCGGAGTCCAACACAAAAGATCCGATCGAGCCATCATTATTAATTTTTTGGTACATAACTAGAAGAAGATCGATTATATTCCGCTAGCGGAAATACCTTTTCCCCTTCATCACGGGCTAGCATAGATATTCCAGCTATCAGTCACTGTTAAGAATGACCAAATCAACTCTAATTGATTTGTGTCACGTGTAAAATACTGTTTCCATATTCGTTGTATAGTGTAATTAGGGAATGTAATTATAGGATAGTTAGGCACGATTTTAGGGATATTATAGACGTGATCCTAGGGATATGATCCATATTTGTGTGTATATATTTCAGCCTCAGAAATGAAAAGAAATAAGTCTTCTTCACCAATTTGATTTCTTAACATGGTATCAGAGCTAGGCTTTCAGAGAATTTTGGACAAGACCTTCTTGGTTATTACTCCGTTGTTTGTGCCATAAGTGCACCTTATTTCGTTGTGATCCCAATGTTGCGGATCCGTTGTTTAACTCTCCACGTGCGGGTCAGGGGTGGCACGTGCAGGGGAGTGTTAGAGCTTGTCCCACATTGGTTAATTATAACCTCCGAGTCTAGTATATGAGCCTGGGCGGTCTCTCCACTCATTGCCAATTGGTTTAGAGTTGGATGCTTTAACATGGTATCAAAGCAAAGAAGGCTTCAATTTCCTTTAAGTTCAATCTCGTCTGTTAAATCCTTTGAATTGATACACATTGACATTTGGGGCGGATATCGTACACCTTCCATTTCTGGTGCACATTATTTCTTGACTATTGTGGATGATTATACACGATGTACATGGGTATATTTGATGCGTCATAAATCTGAAACCCGCCATCTCCTCAAATCCTTTGTACAACTTGTTGAAACTCAATTTTCTTCAAAGGTTAAGATCATTCGGAGTGACAATGGGCGAGAATTTGACATGCCAACTTATTATTCAGAAAAGGGAATTGTTCACCATTCTAGTTGTATTTCCACACCACAACAAAATGGTGTAGTAGAGCGAAAACATGGTCATCTACTTATTGTTGCACACGCTCTGTTATTCCAAGCCCAATTACCAAAAAAATTCTTGGGGGATGCCGTATTGACTGCTGCTTATTTAATCAATTGAACCCCCACACCTGTGCTGGTCAGTAAAACACCATATGAAACATTGTTTAAAGTCAAGCCTTCTTACACTCATTTGAAAGTCTTTGGATGCTTATGTTTTGCATCCACACATGCAACGAAGCCATCAAAATTTGATGCTCGTGCCACGCAATGCGTTTTTATTGGTTATCCTTATGGGCAAAAGGGTTATCGACTCTATGAACTTGGCAGTCACAAAGTCTTCACATCACGTGATGTCATTTTTCATGAGGATCACTTTCCTTTCTCTGGTTTTTTTGAAACTTTGAGTTCTCCCGTCTTGCCTTGCCCATTTGATGCTCCGGAGGGGGGTTGTTCAATCAGTTCACCAATCAACATCCAAATTGACCCACCACCTTCGATTCCAAACATCGCAAATGATTTAATAGTTCCTCCTATCTCGAGTCCTCCAAATGGTCCAACACAACCAACCCCAATTGACTCAATTTCTTCCGAGTCCAACCAACTCGTTGAGCCACAAGAAATCCTTCGCAAATCCACTCGATCCACTAAATGTCCAGATTATTTGCGAGATTTCCATCTTGGTTGCAGGCTCCCGTCTCGTTCATCTCAATCATCAGACTCGGCAATGGTAACTTCTTCTAGCACTCCATATCCATTAAGTAACTATCTTTCTTATAACCATTTGTCTACTACTCACCGTGTTTTCACAACCTCTATCTCTCTTGAGACAGAACCTAAGACTTTCCTGCAGGCCACTCAAGACCCTAAAAGGAGAAGTGCTATGCAAGATGAGATTAATGCTCTTGAAACCAATCAAACATGGTCATTGGCGTCACTTCCGCTAGGCAAGAAACCCATTGGATGCAAATGGGTTTACAAGATTAAGTACAATCCTGATGGGTCAGTGGAAAGACACAAAGCCCGGCTAGTTGCCAAAGGCTATCATCAAAGGGAAGGACTCGACTATAAAGAAACATTTGCGCCGGTTGCTAAATTAGTGACTGTACGCGTCTTGCTTTCTAGTGCAGCTATTCAAGGATGGCACCTTCATCAACTTGATATCAATAATGCATTTTTACATGGAGACCTTAAAGAGGAGGTTTATATGGACCTTCCTCCTGGCTTTGGAGGAAAGGGGGAGAAGAGAGTATGCAAGCTCCATAAATCATTGTATGGCTTAAAACAAGCATCAAGACAATGGTTTTTGAAGTTCTCTTCAGCTCTTACTGATGCTGGATACAAGCAATCTAAGGCTGATTATTCATTATTCGTTCGGTTCACACAAAAAAGCTTTACTGCTATTCTCGTTTATGTTGATGATGTTATCTTGGCTGGAAATGATTTGGAGCAAATTCAAGAACTCAAGAAATTTTTGAGTGATCGGTTCAAGCTCAAGGATCTTGGAAACTTGAAATATTTTTTAGGTATAGAAGTTGCTCGTTCAACAAAGGGAATTTTCTTGTGCCAAAGAAAGTACGCACTGGAGATCCTTGGAGATACGGGATTCCTAGGTGCAAAACCAGCTAAGTTTCCCATGGAACAAAATTTGAAGCTTAATGAGCATGACGGGGCACTTATAAAGGATTCTTCTTCATATCGCCGGCTTGTTGGGCGCTTGATTTATTTGACCATCACCCGACCAGACTTGGCATATCCAGTACATGTGTTAAGCCAATTCATGGATAAACCATGTGTCCCTCATGTAGACGCAGCTCATAGAGTGCTGAGGTACCTTAAGCAAACACCTGGACAAGGAATTCTCTTGTCATCAACTAGTTCACTCCAGCTGAATGCCTTTTGTGATGCCGATTGGGCTCGGTGTAGAGATACTCGGCGGTCAATTACCGGATATTGCATATTACTTGGACAGTCACCAATATCATGGAAAGCAAAGAAGCAAATGACTGTCTCCTGCTCATCCGCTGAAGTAGAATATAAGTCCATGTGTAGACACCCCGATTTTGAACCCAAGATATGCTCGAGCATTTCCAATGATGAAACGGACCAATCTTGACTACCCGAACTTGTGAAAATGACTTGAACTTGATTAAAACTAACCAAACACCACTAAATAACCCAAACCAAACCAAGAACTGTTAAACCAAACCAAACTACCAATTTGCCACCAGGAGCCTTGAGCGCTCAAGCTTGAGACTTTGAGCGCTCAAGCCCCTGAGAAACACCTTGAGCGCTCAACCCCACGGCCTTGAGCGCTCAACTCTGATCCAGTCAGCAACTTGCAGAGTATCTAATCATGAGATTTTCTGCATGGGAGCGTCTGGGGATGATTTGCTACGATCTCTATACGTACATTATACTCCACTAACCCCAGAAATACACCAAAAATACCCTTGAAATACAAAACCCACTCTTTCTCTCTCTCCTCTTCCCTCCCACTCACTCTATAAAAACCATTCTTCACCCCCTGGTTCAGGGGTAATCCATCCATAGACTCCAGTTGAAAAATTCTGCAGAAATCGTTCTCTCTCTCTCTCTCTTCAATACCATTCACACTCCACCCAAAACCACTTGCAAAAAACCACTCTTCAAGTCCAAAATTCGATTCTGGATCATCATCCAGCCACATACATTGTCCAATACCAGCCCAAAATACTCACAATCAACCGTTTCTAAACCCACATTCAAGCTCAAGTTTTCAATCAAGTTCAAAAGGTAGTTGATCAAGTGATAAACTCACTGTTTTGATCCATCTGAGGAAGACCAGTGGGTTCAAGCAGGTTCATTATACTTGCATTGAACTCACAAAGGTCTAAAACTTGTTTAAAAACAGTTTTCAAATCTGCAGTCATAGCAGGGGTTGAGCGCTCAAGCCTCAAGCCTTGAGCGCTCAAGCCCAGTTCTGAATAAGCCTCTGTTTTCCTGACTCTTGTGCTCTTTTCTAGTTTTGATTATTGTTTAAGAGTTATCTATGTTCATATGACTCTCAAATCTGTTCATTTCTATTTCAAAATTGTATGCATGAACATTGGTTAGCCATTTCACGATGATCAAGCACCTAAACCTTTGAAAGTCTCGCATTTGAGTGCAAGATAGGGGTTGTCCAATCTTCTAAACCTTGATTTTATGTATTTGTGGTTCTGATAATCACTCAAAATCTACTTTCAAGTTAAAAAAAACCAGAAAGCCATTGGATGGCTTGAGCGCTCAAGGTCAAGCCTTTGAGCGCTCAAGCTGTTCTTGACTGATTGGTATTTTCTTGGGTGATTCAATGATGGATTATAGTCTAATTTCTTTCTGGTATGTGTGTGTTGTCATATAGCTGTTTTTGATCTGGATCTCTCTCTTACGTATTCATTTAAGCGTTTTCCATTGTTGATTTATGGTGTTCTTCTCCTTTTCTCATTCTTTGGAAGATCAAAACCTTGTTTTCCAGTTTTGTTCTTCATTAAAAAGGGTTTATTAGTGTTTGATCTTGCAAAAAATGGGTAAAGGAGTAATGAAGGGACCTAAAATCACAGAGTCCAGAAACTGGATTGAGCGCTCAATCTAGGAGCCTTGAGCGCTCAAATTGGTTTGAAGAGGTTGAGCGCTCAAGCCATTGTCTTTGAGCGCTCAACCCCTATTCTGGAATCCAGTTTTGCAAAACAGTCTGTTGGGCCACAATGTTTGTACTTTCTGGATTTGTTGTGTAATTTTTGTAATTTCGCATTTCCTGTAAGTATTTGTAATCATATCACTTATCAACATCAACATCATTCATGTAAATCATGTGCACAAGCATCCACTTTAAATTTATATTGTCATGTTTTATCGTTGTTTACGTGATTCCCCTCCCCGTTTCCCATTTTATGAATAAATCGGACTCCAAACATTTTCAAAATCCCATAAAACATTGAGTAGAGACCGGTTCATGGACCGGGCGAGAGGGGTGCCGTAAAACCCTTCCCCTCTCGTAACCAAACCCCCGAATCTGAGAAATCTTTGGTTTTATCAAGATCGGTGAAGTCTTTTTCGACGGGCAATGAGTCATATTTTTATCGGTTTCTCGGGTTCGGACCTAAAATCCGGGTGGCGACTCTAACAACAATCTTCAATCTTTTCAAAATGTGAAACCGCACCGATCTCCGTGGGCCGTCCACAAGCTGGCGACTCTGCTGGGGACTCTGGTTAACATATATTTTATTTAATAACACTTGTGCAATTTTTATTACACTTGTGTAATTTTATTGAAATATGTGTTAATCAAAGTGGGTTTAATTCAAAAGATGTTTTGTGGGATTTTTCAAATGTTTGGAATTTGATTTTGCATTACACTTGCATGGTTCTTAGCCCCGCTGGCGTGTTTTGGCAATCCTGCCCGGCTTGCCGGTGACAAGGAATCCCGAAATGCCCAGCAGCCCTCGACCGTGATAAATCACATCGTCACTATCGTTTCTAACGGTAGGAGGCAGTTTTGATTTTGAGTCCGGGGTACCCTCAGTGACCAAAACCGGCCTTTGCATGTAATTAGCCATAGAACCCCACGTTTAGCAACCCGCCCGTGTGTTAAGTTTACATGCTCCATCTTGTTACATGCTATGTGTTACCGCTTTTCTCGCCATGCCATATTGCATTCATGCATTTGCTTTGTATATAGTCGTCGCGAGCGTCGTTTGTATAGATTTTCTGTGTAGATATTTCATTTGATTTTAGTGCCTTTACGGCAGTTAGTAGGAGGTTGCCTCGGCCCAATGATGAGTCGTGCACCCCATGTGCACGTTGTTCTTACGAGTTAGCCTTTAGGACGGCCGGACGTGGGAAAGTTTGAACTGTCAAAATTCCTAAACACTGATCTAGACGGGTTTAAGGGACCTTGGCCCGAGGAGGGACAATCGCCCTTAGGCTTCCGATCTTAGATCATTGTCGGAATATGCGCGGACCAGAATTTCCCAAATCCGACCATCCGATATCAAGGAGTTATCACTTAAAAGAAAACTTGAGGATTGGGGCAATCTTCCAAAGCTGTCGCATACAGTCTAGGAGACTTTAAATCCATGGAGTTTGAGATACCTCCGGTGTTGGCCGTGCCCAAACGGCCGCCCGTGATTCAAACTAGCCTTAAGATCATTGGTATCTGGATTGCAACATCCAAATTGCTTTGTCTCGGATAACCAGGAAAAGTGCTACGGCGTCAACACTTAGGCTTTAGGTTGAAACGCCGTACCCATCGAGTAATGGTTTACCCGGGGTGTTGGAAAATCTTCTGTGCAATGATCTTAAGTGAGATTTGGATCCGGTAGACTAACCTTAGGTTGTACATGAAGTCTAGGAGACTTTAAATCCATGGAGTTTGAGATACCTCCGGTGTTGATCGTGCCCAAACGGTCGCCCGTGTTTCAGACTAGCCTTGGAACCGCCTGTATCTGGATGGCGGCACCTCATTGCTTTGTCTCGGATGGTCAAGAAAAGCGCTACGGCGTCAACATTTAGGCTTTAGGTTGAAACGCCGTACTCGCCGAGTAACGACTTACCCGTGGTGTTGATACAATCTTCTGTGCAAGCGATTTCAAGTGAGATCCGAAACCGGTAGACTAACCCTAAGGCTAGAAATAGGACTAACTCCGTGAGTGGAGATGAGATGAGACGATAGAGAGCATTTGTAGAATCATTCTTTCATGCGCATAGTAAACACATCGAGTACGCATCTGAGTTCGGCTTTTGCTTTATGTCCAGTTCTTAAACCATTGGGCCTGCTAAGAAGAAGAAGACCTTACCTGTTTGGATTCGACCTCCCGGACAAAGATTGTCTAGATCCCTATCACTGAAGTCCGAAGCAAGTATGTCAGCTGAACAGGAGCAAGATCCCCCTAACGAGTTTGAACAACTGAGGAAGGAAATGCATGATGAGAGGGTTCGGAGTGACACCCGAGTTGCCCAACTCATGGCGATCATGTTAAATATTCAGAGTCGACTCCCCCCGTCTCAGCAGCAAGTACCCGATGGGGGAGCTCGCAATCAAGAAGTCCCTAATGATGAACACCCGGAACAACCTCCTCCCCCTGAGAATCCTCAATTGGCTGAAATGCTAGCTAAGATACTCAAGCTAGAAGAATCTGTGGCCAAGAATGAGAAGCGGGCCATTACCGGTTTCGACATGAACAAACTTTGCATCTTCCCAGGCGGTAAGCTCCCTAAGAAGTTCAAACACGTAGACTTTGAGAAGTTTGATGGGACTGGTGATCCGAGAGGACATATTCAGGCATATGTAAGTTCCCTCTCTCTACAAGAAGTCGATGAACCCGCCATGGCGCAAATGTTCCATGAAACTCTCACAGGGCCGGCGCTCCAGTGGCTCTTGTCACTTGACATCTCAAAGAGTCAGACTTGGGAAGAAATGGTGGCTGCTTTCATTAAGCAATATGAGTATAATGTCCAGCTCAAAGTCACTACCCGCGAACTTGAGAGTATCAAAATGAAAGAGAAAGAGTCTTTCGCAGATTTTGTGAAGAGATGGAGAGCAAAGGCCGCGCAAATGACTGATCGTCCAAGTGACAAAGATCAAATGCGCATCATAACCAAAAACCTTCAGCCGGATTTGGCCCAATACATGATAACAGCCCAAGCGCATAACTTCGAAACTTACTTTGAGACGGGTCTGACAATTGAAGAAGCCCTGCAAAGTGGGGTGTTGAAGAAAGGAGATCCAATCCCCAAGCCTAAGCGCAACTACATTGGAAACACCTCGTCCCTATATGCAAACCCCAGTTACACAGCCGGTACCTCATCCAATCTCATGAATCACCAGTCCCATAGAACTGAACCCATAAATGCAATCCTGTCCCAACCAACTCAACCAACTCAACCATCTCAAAACCAAAGAGGACGACGTGTCTTCACCCCTCTCCCTTTGCCTCTACCAGTTGTTTTCGAGCGACTTGTCCAGCAGGGAAAAATTAAGCCCCTCCAACCGACTCCACCTCCACAAAATCCCCCGCCAACCTGTACGGGGTAAAAACCACGTAACCCTGGATCACGTGCTTCCTTGAATCAACCCTAGATCTGCAAGACAGAAAAAGGGTTAGAGCACCTTTGCCTCTCGTTGGCAAAGGCCCTCCGATGCCTAAGTTAGTATCACGTACTTGAAAGCTCAATTCACAATGCGTATGAAAATAGGTTTCACAGCGTGATACTAACTTAGGCATCGGAGGGCCTTTGCCAACGAGAGGCAAAGGTGCTCTAACCCTTTTTCTGTCTTGCAGATCTAGGGTTGATTCAAGGAAGCACGTGATCCAGGGTTACGTGGTTTTTACCCCGTACAATTGGCGCCGTCTGTGGGAAATTCTTACAAAAAGTTCATCTCCCTCCAATAAAAGATCGACAATGGTGCTTTCAGAACCCCTTTTGTGCACCCCACGGAGGCAAGAGGTGGAGGACGATGGTGGGACCACGTTGGTGTACACCACAAGAAAGGGCTCAAGGGTGGAAAAAACCCCCACAGTACTAAAAGCACCACAGAAAAAACCAGCAACAAAAAGGTTTGACATAGGGAGTATCCCTGAGATTCCAAAATTCAGGGGTACACACCTAATACGCCATGGTTCTCCAAGGGCGAGACACTCAAAAACACCACCAAGAGGTGGGGAGGCCTCCACCCAACGTGAACGGGACAGAAGCCCCCCAAGAAGGGATGGTCACAGGCACACAAGGAATCGAGAGAGGGAAGATAGCCTTGACAGAAAAGAGCAAGAGGCAGAAGAATTGGCCCGTGAAGTCACTCGACGGGAACGAGAGATTCAGGACCTGAAGAAACAACTCCAGGAAAAAGAGAAAGACTTACGTTCACGGACGAGATCCGTGCATTATGAGGAAAAGGGAAGAGATCGTCACCACAACAGGGCCTCCACCGACCGAGCTGCCTCTCCACGAAAAAGGAGAGACAGGAGTGCTTCTGTGGAAAAGAGAGAAAGAAGGAAGCATGCTAGGGACAGATACGAGAGATCTGGATCCAATGAGCATATTCCCGAGCGGCACACGAGGAGAGGGGATGCTGGCCGAGCTGATGAAAGCCCTAAAACTGCACGAGAAGCAGCTAAAGAAGCCCTAGGCCAAATTTCTAAGTCACCATTGGCCCATTGGATCCGTACGGAGAAGACGCCAAGCAGGGTGAAACATTCAGCATTCATCCCCTACGAGACCAGCACAGATCCTGTGGCCCACATCCAACACTATCAACAGGCCATGTTCATGCACGAGCGAGATGACGCTTTGTTATGCAAAATGTTCCCCTCTAGCCTGGGAAAGGTGGCTCTGAGTTGGTACCACAAACTCCCAGAGGGATCAATCCTATGCTGGGCTCAATTAGCTGAAGAATTCACTGCCCGGTTCTTAACAAGCCGAGCAGCTCCCAAGACTTTTGATGCATTGACTTCTATGAGACAGAAGGACGATGAGACACTGCGGCAATACTCCAAACGTTATTGGGAGACTTTCAACGAGATTGAAAATTGCAGTGAGGAGTATGCTCTGGCGACATTCAAGACGAGCTTGCCCATGCATAGTAAGTTACGGGAATCACTTACTATGCATCCAGTGAAAACGGTGGCCAAACTCATGGAAAGAATCCAGGAGCATGCACGGGTGGAGGATGACATCCTGCAAGCTGGAGGAAGGATTGTGGCAGGGCAACCTCAGCTTCCAGAAAAGAAGATTGTGGAATCAAGGGTATACAAAAAGGATTTCACAACAGGAAGGAAAGATTACACTCAGCAAAGGAAGGAGAAAGCCGACCCAGATCCCAAGTCATACTTCAGTGTTATGGCAACTTTCAACATCCCCATCTACAAGATGTTGTACAGAATCAAGAACGAACAGTGGTTCAGAAGGCCCCCAAAGATGACTGGGAACCCAGAAAAGAGAAGAACCACTAACCAACACTGCAGCTATCACCGAGATTGGGGACACATGACTGAGGACTGTGTGGAATATAAGAAATTCCTGGATGAAAAGGTGGCAGAGGGCCATCTCAAAGAATTCCTGGCTGATGTCAAGAATGATGCCGAGCTGGTAGAGGAGGTGGACTACGAGAAAGGTCCAAAGGGAACAATCCATATGATACATGGATTAGTTGCCCCTTACACAAACAACGAGATAAGACATATCCAGAGGGTCAACGGACAGGCAAAACAAGTCATGAAGCTCGGCATGAAGAGGCCAAGGGCGGAAGGGATCATGGAGACCCCAATCACCTTCACTGATGATGATCTGGAAGGGGTATCAGTACCCCATAATGACGCACTTGTAATCACCCTACGAATAGGGGAATACGACGTGGAGAAGATTCTTGTTGACCAAGGGGCCAGCACAGAGATCATGTATTACAATACTTTCAAAAGGATGGAGCTCCCTCCAAGTTCATTGCAAAAGTGTCTGGTTCCATTGGTCGGCTTTAGTGCACAGACAGTATGGCCTATGGGAAAGGTCACACTGCCCGTCCGAGCTGGATCAGTGGTTCTGAGCACAGACTTCCTTGTGGTAGACATCCCTTCTTCCTATAACGCGATTATAGGAAGAACTTGGATGCACAAGATGAGGGCAGTTTCTTCAACTTACCATCAGAAGATCAAGTACCCTGGGGCAGATGGCATCGAATGCATTAAAGGCGACCAAAAGGTGGCCGACCTATGTTTCAATATGGTTTTGAGGAAATCACCAAGGGCCGAGCTGGTACAAACGGTTGAGGTTCCAGACCAACCAACCTTAGAAGACGTTGGAGGTGATCCCACTAAGAAGATGGTGGAAGGGTTGAAGAGGGTACAAATTCAAGAGGACGATGAAGAAAGGTATTTCCTGATCGGCGAGACCCTCCTCGAGCTGGAGGAAAGAGATTTGGTCACCTTCCTTAAAGACCACACCGATGTATTCGCTTGGACCCCCCAAGAGATGCCTGGGATAGATCCTGAAATTATATGCCACCACCTGAACGTGGACCCACAGCACAAGCCAGTTGTGCAGAAGGCAAGGAGGTTGGCACCACAGCACGCAGACGCTGTGATCGAAGAGGTAGAGCGGCTACTAGAAGCGGATGCCATACGTGAGGTGAGCTATCCAGATTGGTTGGCCAACACTGTGGTGGTCAAGAAGAAGAACGGAAAGTGGAGGGTATGTGTGGACTTCACAAGCCTCAACAAAGCGTGTCCCAAGGATAGCTTTCCACTCCCCAGAATTGATCAATTGGTAGATGCTACATCCGGCTATGAAAGGATGAGTTTCCTTGACGCATATCGAGGATACCATCAAATAGCTATGTACGAGCCCGATCAGGAAAAGACGTCCTTTATCTCCCCCAGAGGGCTCTACTGCTATAAGGTTATGCCGTTTGGGCTGAGGAATGCTGGAGCAACCTATCAAAGATTGGTGACCAAAATATTCAAGGAACAGCTCGGCAAAACTATGGAGGTCTACATCGACGACATGGTAGTCAAGAGCAAGTTGAAGCCTGATCACTTAGCTGACCTAAAGGTAACTTTCAACATTTTGAGGAAATTCAAGCTAAAGTTAAACGCTTCCAAGTGTGCCTTTGGAGTCAGCTCGGAGAAATTTCTCGGGCACTTAGTGACTAAAAGAGGGATTGAAGCCAACCCAGATCAAATCACGGCTCTGCAAGGCCTTCAAAGCCCAAAAACCACGAAGGAGGTCCAAAGGCTGACAGAGATGGCAGCAGCTCTTAATCGATTCATCAGCAAGTCCTCAGACCGCTGCAGACCTTTCTTTCAACTTCTGAAGAAGAGAGAAGGCTACGAGTGGGGGGCCGAGCAGGAACGGGCTTTCCAGGAGTTAAAAAGCTACCTATCATCACCACCCTTGCTCTCTACTCCAGAAGCTGGGGAGCGGTTGATACTATACTTAGCAGTATCTGATCATGCGGTCAGCTCGGTCCTCCTACGAATAAAGGGGACGGAACAGGCTCCAATTTATTTCGTGAGCAAGACATTGTTAGAAGCTGAGACACGTTACCTACCACTGGAAAAATTGGTATATGCTCTCATTGTTGCATCAAGAAAGCTGCCCCACTACTTCTTGCAACATCCCATCACCGTATTCACGGAATACCCACTAAGGGCCTTGCTCAGGAAAGCAGATTTCTCTGGCAGAATCTCCAAGTGGTCAATAGAACTAAGTCAGTTCGACCTCGATTATCAGCCCAGAACAGCAATCAAGGGGCAGGTTTTAGCTGATTTCATAGCAGAATTCGCTCCGACAGTGGCCCCACCACCACCAGGTCTCCACGGGAAGGAGCAAGTCAGTAATCCTGAGCCACCAACGAGAATGGCCGACCTGGATCCGGACGAATGGAGGCTTTACGTTGATGGGTCAGCTTGCAACAAAGGATCTGGAGCAGGGGTTGTGCTTTTCTCTCCAGAAGGACTGATCCTGGAGCATGCACTACGGCTGGGATTTAGTGCCACAAACAATGTAGCAAAATATGAGGCACTGCTAGCTGGACTGAGAAGTGCTCTAGAGCTCAAGGTACATAAATTACGAATATTTTGTGATTCCCAACTAGTTGTTAACCAGCTTTCAGGAGAATACGCTACGAAAAGCGAAAAGATGGCTGCGTACTCAGAAGCAGCCAAGGATTTGCTAGACAAATTTGATAGGATCCATATCCAGCAGATCAGCTCGGGACAGAATGCACATGCGGACTCACTGGCCTGTCTTGGGTCAGTGGTCAAGACGGAGTATCGCCGCACAATTACAGTAGACTATCTGGGCGAACCAAGTATTGGCCGAGCCGTGGAAATCGTAATGGAAACAGAGCTTGGGCCGAGCTGGATGGACCCGATAGTGGCATACCTACGAGGTGGGACCTTGCCAGAGGATAAGAGGGAAGCACACAAAGTCAAAACCAAGTCAGCACGTTTTTGGCTCTCTCCAGAAGGTAAGCTTTACAGAAAGTCTTTCCTTGGCCCATATTTATTATGTGTACACCCAGCCCTTGTTCAAAAGTTTCTCCATGAAATCCACGATGGAACTTGTGGGGGACACACTGGTGGGAGATCCATAGCCCACCGAGCCATATCCCAGGGGTACTGGTGGCCATACATGCAAGAGGATGCAAAGGCCTTTGTCAAGACATGTGAAAAATGTCAGAAGTTTTCCCCCCTCATCCGAGCTCCAGCAGAGGATCTATTGCCTCTAACCAGTCCGTGGCCATTTGCCCAATGGGGATTGGATATCGTGGGTCCTCTCCCTATGGCAACAGGGAAACGAAAATTCCTACTCATTGGCACTGACTACTTCACCAAGTGGATAGAGGGGGAAGCTCTTGCTAAAATCACAGAAGCTATGGTGGAAAGATTTGTGTGGAATAAGATAATCACAAGGTTTGGAGTGCCCTACTCTATTATCTCAGATAACGGGTCCCAGTTCGGGAAAAAGTTCAAGGCCTTCTGTGCTCAGTACGGCATCAGAAATTATTACTCGACCCCTGCCTACCCGCAGAGTAATGGCCAGGCAGAAGCCTCCAACAAGACTATCCTGAAGAGTCTCAAGAAGAGGTTGGAAAAGAAGAAGGGAAAATGGCCAGATGAGCTACCAGCCGTGCTTTGGGCTTACAGGACCACCCCACAGCGATCTACGGGAGAGACGCCGTACTCCTTGGCATACGGAACAGAGGCAGTGATTCCCCTAGAGGTTGGTTTGCCAACCATCCGCACTACTCTTGTGGAGTCAGGGGGCAACGATAAAGCCCTGGCCGAGCAACTAGATCTCGCTGAGGAAAAACGAGAACGTGCACTCATCACCTTAGCAGCATACCAAGAACAGCTACGAAGGAGCTACAACAAGAAGGTGCAGCCAAGAGAATTCAAGGTCGGCGATCTAGTCCTGAGGAAAGTGTTGGCCAACACCAAAATATCCACTGATGGAAAACTTGGACCGAACTGGGAGGGCCCATACAAAATCGTGGGGATCGCTTGTATTGGGGCCTATCGTTTGGCCGACCTGGATGGAGACCCAGTTCCACGACCATGGAATGTCCAGAACCTTAGGAAGTTTTTTCAGTAATTTGCTTATGTGGTTACGAATACGATCACATTTCTGTTAGAAAATATGATTAAATTGGCATTTGTTTTTTATTTGGGATTACGAGTAAAATCGCCAACGTTAGTCAATCAGATTTTTCTTGACATTTTTATCTTGATTTTGACTAATATGAACCGAAATTTCAAAATTTGGATTCCTATTGGGGAGCAGAGAGAGAATGTGTACATCTGTAGAAATGTGTGTGTGTTTGCAGCAAACATTGCAGCAATTAATTCTAAGTATGAAGAAACTTAGTCTGCTAAGTATGAAGAAACTTAGCCCTGCAACGAATATCGCAGAAATAAATTCTAAGTATGAAGAAACTTAGTCTGCTAAGTATGAAGAGACTTAGCCCTGCAACGAATATCGCAGAAATAAATTCTAAGTATGAAGAAACTTAGTCTGCTAAGTATGAAGAGACTTAGCCCTGCAACGAATATTGCAGCAATAAATTCTAAGTATGAAGAAACTTAGATTTGCAACGAATATTGCACAGAAAACTCTAAAGTATGAAGAAACTTAGATCGGCAACAAATATTGCAAAGGAAAGGCAGTGAGCCAACAATTGAAGGATAAATGTCACCAGCCACATGCGGCCAAAACCAAAGTATCAAAGAAACAAAAGGCCACAGATTGCCGAACAGACCACGCAGGGTCAAAAGTAAAGATTCAAAATAAAACAGAAGTAAGTCTAAAAACAGGCATCAAGCCTCTTCACTAAGCCTTGGGGCATCAGTGGCTGGAGGGGGATCAGAATTGTTACCAGCATCCTCGGGGACAGGAGGGTCGGCACGGGTATCTTCAGTCTGGGTTTGCTCAGAGGCACGCTCGGTCTGGTTCTCAAGATCATTTTGGGCCTGGGCATCTGCTTCAGCATGCGCGGCGGCTATCTCGCTCGGCAGCTCCATGTTGGTCCAATGAGGGGAAGACTCCTCGACGCCGAGCTTCTCGAGGCAGCGCCGCCAAGCCGCCCCCCATATGGCATCCTGCACGGCCGGCATTTGTGCCTTGTAGTTCTCTGTAACCTCCAGCACGGCTCGCTCGTACTCAGCCTTTGCCTTAGCCTCTGCTGCAGTCAGTTGATCGCTCAGTCCATGCTCGACCTCCTCCGATCTCTTCCTCAGATCAGCAAGCTCCCCCTTCACGACCTCCACCTCAGCTCGGGCTTCCTTTAAAGACTGAGAGGACTGAGCATTTTCATTCTCGGCTTTATCCGCCCTTTTCTGCTCCTTCTTCAGTTCTTTTTCAGCCTCTTTTGCTCGGTCGAAACCAGCAGAGGCCTTCTGCATAATCTGCAATTGAAGAAGAACACGACTAAAGACAGGAGTAAAGAAACAAACTCAATACAAGGACAAAACGACAATCAAACTTTTTGTACCTTGACGCTTGACTGGAAGATGGATTTCATTAGGGTGTCATAAGAGCTCCCCTTTTCCCTCTCCATGTCGAGGGGGAGGAGTGCAGCCCTGGACACGCCAAAGGCCACGTCGGTGGAAGAGATCTTATCCACTGAAGTAACAAGGGTGCCATCAGGGCGAGCAAGTGGAGGGGCCCAGGGCTGCACCAACGGCGGAGAGTCCGTCACTGGTAGACCGGTGTCCCCAGTCCTTCTCCTCTGGGGAGGGGGTTGGACTTGCTGAGGACTCCCCGCTGGTCTTTTCTCTCTCTGGCGGTCGGTGAGTAGAGGGGACGACGGTTGAGCAGGTTGGGTGGATCGAGTGACCGGAGGGGCACGGGAGGCCCCGCCGAGGTTCAGCACGTCCAAAAGATTGATCGGCTGGGTAGGCATTTCTTCTCGAGTTGGAGAGGGGGAGTAGCCTGGCGAGTCGTCTGAATCTGCAAGAAGAGTGGATTGCTCGGCGAAGGACTGAACCAGTTCGCGGTGGTCAAACCCAGCAACTTCCTCTTCTTCTTCCTCTTCCTCTTCAACCACTCTCCCAGATGTACTTGGCCCTTGGTCAGTCCGAACGAGAATCGGAATGGCAGTGGGGATCTCTTGAATATGAGCAAAAGTGATCTGCTGCTGAAGATCAGATGGGGCTCGGGAGCGCGCGGATCCCCTTCTGGCTCGGCCTCTGCGAGCGCGAGTCCTCTCTCGGTCAGAAGGTCGGCCTGTGATGGTCAGTGGGACAGTTGGCGGCCAGGGATGCCTTGAACGTGGCTCGCCGTTTCTTCGAATCCCTCCCCAGTAGGAGGGAGTATAACCTAATAGCAGGTGGGCAGCTCGGCCAAGATCGACTGGGGTTGGAGCGAAGCCGTCAAAGTAAAGAGCCCTGGCAATCTCCTCACAGTGGAGTTTGCCGTGTATCAAACGTCCACCGTGATTGAGATTATCCGCTGCAAAACAAACATGAAAGGATGATCAGCTGCAAGTTTTAGAAAAATACAAAGTAATACAGCTAGGGAAAAAAACACTAACGTAATCTGCCTGTTGCAGTAGGACAGTCGAAGCCAATGGGCCTCCCCTCGGCATCCCTGGGCTCCCAGTTGCCGGTGACTATGAGATAGTCATCTGCCTCTCCTTTTGAGGAATTTGGCAGGTCGGTGATGAGCTTCTGATTAGGGTCCCTGGCCTTGAAGTAGTAATTGTTGTCATTTGTGGGAACTACGCTATAGAGATAATGTAGATCCCACCAGTCGAGGTGGAAGCCGAGCAACCTATTTAGGGCGATGGTGCCCATAACTACCCTAACAAAATTGGGGCAAAGCTGCATAGGGTTCAATTGGCACCTAGAGCAGACTTCTCTAAAAAATGGGTGCAGAGGGAGCCTCAAGCCACCCTCCACTATGAAGATCAGGGGGATATGGATCTTAAACTCGTCCTGGCCTTCCTCTTCTAAATCCTCGGACCCATTTAGCCGGAATCGAACGTCGGCAGGGATTTCATACGTCCTACGGAAATCCGCGATTTTCTCAGGGGTACTTAATAAAGCTCTATGCTTACCCATTACTACTGAAAACTAGGGTTTCGATGTTGAAACCCAGTTGAGGGAAGAAGAAGATGAATAGTAAAAGGGGAAAAACAGGAGAGGGCAAAAAAGGAAAACAAAGAGGGTCACTTACGTGAAGAGGTGAACCTAAAAAGATACTTTCTGGCGAGAAAGAAGGTGTTTTCTGACGAAAATCGGAGACAGGTCTGTTGCAGAGAACGTAAGCGTCGAACAATGGCAAAACAGGTTCTCTTCTCTCTCTTCTTTTCTTCTGACGAATATGAAGTAAAGGGGAAGGGGAGGGGTTTTTGGGTTTAGGGGGTTTTTGGGAGAGAGAAGTAAATCATTATCCCGCCCGAAAACCCATGAAGTGGAACGTGACGTACGTGAAACGTCAGCGGAATCGTCCTTTCGACTTATCCGAGCCACCAAAGGGTCATTCACATTTAATATGAAAATGACGTTGCCACCCACGTGGAGGGAAGGCGTGCAAAGGGTACATCGAGAACCGTTGAAGCTCTGCACGCTACTGATACGTAACAGTAGCGGCAGAGCTGGGGAGCAATTGGAGTGGGTAAAATCTGGTTACCCTACTAACTAGGCATAGCGCGTGCCTAGTGACTTCACCATGAGAGGGTGAATAGTTCGGCATCATATAGGGTACACGTGAGCCCTGTGCCGAGCTGGTTTGGCCATGAATAAGGCTAAAAAGATTGAATATACCAGGATGTGCTAGCTCGATGAAGGTCACAAGGCAATGCCCCTGATATGGCCGAGCTAGCAGAGCTATGAGCAAAGCTTAAAATAGCATTATGGGATACATAGGTTCAGCTCGGCGTGAGTAGCTGGGTTATGTACGAGTCATACCGAGCTACGTGGAAGCTCGGCACCGCCTCAGATAAGGCGGTGGGACATCCCAGAATATTCTACAGCGGTTCCTTATGAGATAAGGAGTAATCCCGTAAAGCAAGGGATCGATATGGGAAATCCTAATGTGATTAGGAGTATACCCCACATAGGGAGGAATCCTATATGGAAAGAAAGACCTCAGCCAGACGAGATCTGGTAGGGTATGGGAACTCGTCTCTAAATAGGAAAGTCCTATTAGGAAAAGGATTCCTAAAGAGAATAGGAAACAGGGATACGAGATGCCTAATATGAAGAACATCTACACCTATAAATACAAGGTAATAACCATGGCAAAAGGTACGCTGGGAAACCTATTTTGATACGCATTGTGATTTGAGAATTCAAGTACGTGATACTAACTTAGGCATCGGAGGGCCTTTGCCAACGAGAGGCAAAGGTGCTCTAACCCTTTTTCTGTCTTGCAGATCTAGGGCTGAATCAAGGAAGCACGTGATCCAGCGTTACGTGGTTTTCACCCCCTACAATCCAAACACCTTCTGCGTCTTCCATCAAACACCCGGCCATCCCACTGAAAGGTGTCAGCGTCTGCGTCATGAGATTCAAGATCTCATTGACAATAAACAAATCCGAGATCCCACCGAGAAGCCCAATGTTGTCACCAACCCTTTGCCAGCTCATAAAAGAAATGGAAACATAAGCCAAATAATCCTCAGCTCCACTCAAAAAGACCAAAATCCTACTCCCTTTGACCCAAGCCAATTCATTGTACCAGAAACTGACTCTAAGCCCATTGTGCCTATCCCGGCCGAACATGAAACATGTTTTCTCGAAGCTCACTTGGATCCCACTATATGGCAAGAGTGGGGAGATTTGATGATGGCCATGGAAGCCCGGGAATATGAAATGATGGTGGCCGACAATTTGATAAACGAAGAAGCATGGCCACAGAATGAGCAGCTTAATGAAGAACCCCCTCTTGATGCCATGGTAAATCAACTTTGGGATCCGATGTTTGCAGATCCACTTGATGGATTCGCGCTTCTCAATCTTTTTGAACAAGTTCCACCTGTACAAGATCAACCGCCTCTGGAGGAGGGACAGGGACAGAATTGGCAGGAAGAGAACGAGGTACTTAATGATGCGCAAGAAGATGAATGGGATCCCACACCCAATGAATGGCAGCTCATGGACCCCAATGATCCATTGGATGGGTCTACACTCCCCATGTTCTTTGAAGAAACCTATTTTCCGATGCCACCATTGTGGGAGGGTCGCCCTGATTTTTCCATGATGAGTGAACATGCTATAAACCGAATGACAGAGGGAATAGAGTTCACGCCATACGATTACATAGTCGATGAAAATCTTCCAGCGCCTCGAGTGCAGATCCCGGAGGGATGTAACATCATGATGTTAAACGATGATTTGCCCGATGTCTGGGGACAGCAGATGGAGGGGAATGATGTGGATAATGTATGGGCCAATCAGAATGAAGAAATAGCATTCGCACCACTATGGGTTGGAAACGATGAGGTCTGGGCAGTTAACGAAGCAACAATGGAGAAGGAAGATGTATGGAGCGAAGCAACAGTGGAAGGGATTACCAAGGGCTTGGAAGAAGCCAGCATAGAAAAGGGAAAGAGAAAGGCGGAAGGTGATTTAGTTGACCTTTACACCGACTACACTGACTTATGGGGGGATGATATTGATTCAGTTCTTCATCTCCTTCGGAGTGGACGGTTCTATCAACCGCCTCAGATGTACACTGGAAGTACCTCTAACCCACCTCACAACTCCATAAACCAACCAGCCTTTAACCTAACTCCACAAGATAACCCCAGCTCCACAGAACAACTCAATTCCACTAAACAACTCCATTGACCCAATTACCAACCCTACCGACTTTCAAACCCTTTTTAACCCACCAGTTAACCAATCCCATGTCACCTCAGCAACCAACAGTCGCGTGCCTCGTTCAAAACCCCCACCGACCACTGAAGAGAATCCCATCCAAAAGCAACTCGAGAAAACCCTGGCTACCCTAACCATTTGGGGACTACTCATGAGTTCCAGTGAGCATCGACAGAAACTTGCTCAAACATTGTCTTGCATGGAGATTGCTCCTGATATCACCCCTGAAGCCATGATGGCCGCTATCACTACCAAGCCTACCATTACCACTAAACCAACCAAGCATGTTGTAACCTTTACCGAAGCCGACCTACCACTCGAAGGGACAGATCACAACAAGCCCTTGCATGTCACCATGAAGTGCATGGGGAAATGGATCCCGGTGGTGTTAATAGATAATGGATCTGCACTCAACGTCTGTCCCCTCCGAATAGCACTATGTTTGGGACTCAAGCCGAAGGATTTCACGCCATCTGATCTCACTGTCCGAGCTTATGACAACACCCGTCGCAGTGTGCTGGGGACGGTTGAAATGGAGATTGCTGCAGAGGGGTTTAAATCAACAGTAGAGTTTCATGTACTCGAGATCCCAGCTTCTTTCAATCTGTTGCTAGGACGTCCTTGGATGCATCGTCCCGATATTATGGCAGTTCCATCCACTCTGCATCAGAAGGTTCTACTTGGCTTGGAAAGTGGAACAATTGCTCTTTACGGAGACACAGGCATTCGTCCTCATGCCGAAGATAATGCTCCCTTGTTAGAAATTATGCATGATGAAAATGATGTCCAACTCGGGGGTTTCGCTTTTGATACGTCCGGCGGTGTGTTCACGCTGCGCGTTGATGATGATTTTTCAATCAGCACCACCGTCCTTGAAATGATGAGAAGGATGTCCTATCTGCCAGGGACTGGTTTGGGTCGGACTCACCAGGGGGTGGCTCAGTTTCCTGAATTCCCTTCTCAACGAGGCCGTTTCGGATTAGGATACGAGCCCACACTGAAGGAGATGCAAAGAGGAAAAATCAATAAGGCCAGCACCAGTGCAAACCGCCAGATTCGCTTTGTCAAAGAAGGATCAAATGAGCCATACCACGGTCAATCTGAGCCATTTGTAAATGAAATGAGCGGAGAGGTGCACCCTGGATTTGAGATCTTTGCTAATGATGCTTGGGATAGCGAAGATGAGCATGAAAAGGTGGAACAATTGGTGAAAAACCTTAAAGTAGACTGGATGGAGGCTTTGGATGGAGGGATCTTGATGTCGATGTTCGACGAGGTTAGTCTAACAGGTAAGGATAAAGAAGAGCCAGCAGTGATGATGCTTGGACAGGAGACTTTCAAAGACCCCAGCGTGCTGATAGTGGATGCAGTCGGAGAGTACAAGAATTGCACTTTTACTCCTGCTGTAAAATTTACTAATGCATTCACTAAACTAGAGTCCGAGTCTGAATTAGGGTTTGAACTTGAGTGTGAGTCGGAGTTTGTGCCTCGTGGCCCTCCACATCGTCGTTTTTATTTTGAATTTGAGTCTGATGCCATGTACTGCACCCCGGAGGGCTTTGTTAATGAAATGGATGGTGATTTCGCTTACTTTGCTGTTCCCGAAATAAATTGTGTTGCCCCCGACGATGATGAGACTGAGTTCGAGGGAGAAATACCCAAGGAACTTAAGTCTCTAATTGAAAGGGAAAATGAAAGGCATGCTCAGCCGATAAAAGAAGAAGTTATTTCAATAAAATTGAGAGATGAGGAAAATCCTCGAATGGTTCAAATCGGTTCCGGGCTATCTTCGGAGGAACAGAAATTGCTCATTAATTTACTTAAAGAATTCGAAGATGTTTTCGCTTGGTCCCACGCAGATATGCCCGGAATCGATCCTGAAATTGTGCAACACCGAATTCCCTTGTACCCTGATGCAAAACCAGTGAAACAGAAATTGAGGAAAATTAGGCCGGATTGGGTAGAAAAGGTCAAGGAAGAAGTCACCAAGCAATTCAATGCCGGTTTTCTGATGGTAACTGAATATCCACAGTGGGTAGCAAACATTGTGCCGGTACCCAAGAAAGATGGAAGAGTCAGGGTGTGTGTAGATTTCAGAGATTTGAACAAAGCCAGCCCAAAGGACGACTTTCCCTTGCCTCACATTTATGTGCTGGTAGATAATACGGCAGGGCATGCACTGCTATCATTCATGGATGGGTTCTCAGGGTACAACCAGATTCTGATGGCTCCGGAAGATCGAGAGAAAACAACTTTCACCACTGAATGGGGAACGTTCTGCTATCGAGTCATGCCATTCGGACTGAAGAACGCTGGATCAACTTACCAACGAGCCGCTACGACCTTGCTACATGACATGATGCACAAAGAAGTCGAGGTGTATGTGGATGATATGATTGTGAAAGCGAAGGAAAGAGAAGGTCATCTCCCGGCACTGCGCAAATTCTTCGAAAGAATTCGTAAGTACCGAATGCGCTTAAATCCACAAAAATGCACGTTTGGGGTCACTGCTGGAAAGATGTTGGGATTCATGATCACCACCAGGGGAATCGAAGTCGATCCGTCGAAAATCAAAGCCATTCTTGATATGGAGCCGCCCCGGACAGAAAAAGAGGTACGGAGCTTTCTTGGGAAAATCCAGTTCATCAGCAGATTCATCGCAAAGTTAACATCGACTTGCGAGCCGATGTTTCGTCTATTGAAGAAAGGAACACCATTCAAGTGGGATGATAAGTGCCAAAAAGCATTTGAGTCGATCCGGCAGTACCTTCAAAGTCCCCCAGTATTGATGCCACCGACACCTGGAAAACCTCTCATCTTATATCTATCAGTAACACAATTTGCAATGGGCTGTATGTTGGCACAAGAAGGTGAAGCAGGAATCGAGAAGGCGGTATATTATCTGAGCAAGAAGATGGTTGGAGCCGAAGAAAGATACACACCTTTGGAAAAAACCTGTTGGGCCCTTGTATGGGCCTCCAAAAAGCTAAGGCACTACATGTTAGCTTATTCGGTAGTGTTGATTTCTCGAATGGACCCTCTCAAATATCTGTTTGAAAAACTAGCACTCACTGGAAAACTGGCACGATGGTTACTTCTGTTGGCCGAATTTGAACTCAAGTATGTAACAAGAAAATTAGTGAAAGGCAGGGCAGTTGCAGAATTCCTGGCAGATCACCCGATTGAGGGGCCAGAAGATACAGAATTTCAATTCCCCGACGAGCATGTCATGACTGTGTCAGATGATGTTTGGAAGCTGTACTTCGATGGAGCAGCGAATCAGAAAGGATTTGGGATCGGCATACTGCTAGTTTCACCAGAAGGGCCGCACATTCCCCTTTCTTTCAAGTTAAATTTCGAAGTTACGAATAACCAGGCAGAATATGAAGCATGTATTGTTGGAATGGAGGCTGCTCTTGAAATCAGAGTGAAGAAGTTGGAGGTGGTTGGGGATTCAAATCTAGTGGTTTCCCAAGCCAACGGTGACTGGAAAGTGCGGGAAGAAGAGTTGAAGCCATATCACAAAGATCTTGACGATTTGATTCATCAATTCGAGCAAGTAACCTTTACTCATATACCGAGGATGAAGAATCAGTTCGCCGATGCACTGGCAACGCTGGCGTCAATGGTAGAATTGCCTGTAGGGGTGAGAATGAGGCCAATCATGATTGAGCAAAGAAATAAGCCAGCCTATGAATACGTGATGAACGTTGGAGAAATCGATGATGGTCTGCCTTGGTATCACGATATCTGGAATCTGGTCGAGAAAGGAGAATACCCTGAAGAAGCAAATAAGAAAGATCGAATAGCATTGCAAAGGCTGGCGTCACAATACATCATCTGTGGTGGAAGGTTGTGCAAAAGGTCATACTGTGGCATGCACAAGTTGTGCATCCATGGTGACGATATAAAGAGAGTACTGGAAGAGATCCATGAAGGGATCTGTGGTCCCCACATGAGCGGATTAATGATGGCAAAGAAGATTCTGAGGCAAGGATATTTCTGGTTAACCATGGAAACAGATTGTGTTCAGTATGTGCGAAGATGTCATAAGTGCCAGGTCCACGCAAATCTCATGCATGTACCGCCATCTGAGCTCCATACAATGGCAACGCCTTGGCCTTTCTCGGTATGGGGAATAGACGTGATCGGGAAAATCACGCCGCCAGCATCAAATGGACACAAGTTTATATTGGTGGCAATTGATTACTTCACGAAATGGGTAGAGTCAGCTTCATATGCTACATTAACCGCGGTACAAGTGGCCCATTTTATCAAGCAGAACATCATTTATCGGTACGGAGTCCCTAGTGCCTTCGTATCAGACAATGGTGTGCATTTCAAAGGAAGGGCAGCAGAAGTACTCGAAGAGTTCAATGTTCAAGTGCATAAGTCAACAGTGTACAGGCCACAAACTAACGGAGCAGTAGAAGCAGCAAACAAGTCAATCAAGAGTATCTTGGAGAAAACCATCAAATCATCTAGGGATTGGCATGAGAAGCTGCCATTAGCATTATGGGGATACCGCACCTCTATCCGAACCCCAACAGGGGCAACACCCTATTCTTTGGTCTATGGTATGGAGGCGGTACTTCCCATTGAGCTTGAAGTGCCATCCTTAAGGGTGATGATAGAAAGTGAAATCGATGAGGCTGACTGGTTGAGTGACAGATTCGCAGAACTAATGTTGTTTGATGAGAGGAGGCTGCGGGCACTATATCACATTCAGGGATATCAGAGAAGGATTGCCCGCGCATTCAACAAGAAGGTAAAATCCAGGGATTTAATCGAAGGAGATATGGTGGTAAAGGAGATTCGGGCACCAATATTCGATCCACGGGGAAAATTCAGGCCAAAATGGGCAGGACCATACATCATCAAAACTATCCTCGACGGTGGGGCAGCAGTGATCCTCGATCTGGATGGCAACGAATTCAGCAATCTTGTCAATCTGGACCAACTCAAACGATATTACCCCTGAGGGATGCTCGTTGGGCAGAAAATCGCAAGGGCGAGCTGACCCAAGCAAAAATCAGAGCAAACCTGCTAGGCCGAAAACCCACATTGGGCGGACTAGGCAAAATCTAAGGCAAAAATTCAAAAAGAGCTCGTTGGACCGAAAACCTGAAAAGGCGGTACCAAGTAAAATTCAGAGCGCAAAAGGAGAGTGTTAATACCCGAGTGAACCCTTGCCTGAACTACGTCATGACCTGATTCCTTGAAAAAGGATACGTAGGCAACCCTATCCTGGGGTTCGGTCTAAATCCGATGAGTTGGCCCACATTCCCGCATAGTCCGAAGGAGATAGCATATGGAATCAAATGAACCAAGAGGGGGAAACCCTTCATGATTCAATTTTATTCAAATCAGTTCTTCGATTACATAAGCTGAGCAACATTGTCAAAAAAAAAAAAAAAAAAAACACCATTTATTCCGGGAAACAGCCTAATGAGTCGAAAGGAAAATTGCGCTAATTTCTTCGGCGTTGTGCCCTCATCTGCATCCTTATCCAGTCTCTGTAGTGTCTGTCCAGATGTATAGTTGGGTAGGGATCAGGAGCCCAAACGACCCTGTTCCACCAGGTAGTACGGTAATGCTCGAAAACAGAATGTTTGAATGAGGGAAGGCTGAAAGTGGCAGGAACAGCATACTCCACCTCTTGGCGAATGCAGTATTGGCGAAGAATGCGCTGTGGGAAATAGTATGCGTATCCCTGTAGTCCCGCCAAGATCACCCATGTGTCTCCCATATGATTGGCCGTCATGTCCGGCAAAGGCAACCAATGGCATCTCCAAGCAATGTGATCCTCCTCCAATGACCTGAAGAAGTCAGTCCATTCACCTTCATCAGCCTCATCATGCACAAATGGCCTATCCACCCAAGTTCGGGGTTCGTAAACCCAACCACCTGCTGGCTCCCTCAAAAGCCCAACCTTGTCACATAACCACATCTGCAATCCAAAATATCCAAGCCAAAGTCAAAACCAAGCCAACAACCAAAATTCCCAAAACCATGAAATCGAAACATCCAAACCAAATAAACCGAACCTGAAGCAAGAGTGGACTCCCGGCAAACGTGTCCGTTCTCCCAGCCTTGACCGCATCCAAGCCCATGATTGTCTCAGCCAAGACCATAGGAACCACATCCCTCCGCTGTTCGATTTGAGCAGCAATCCCAACAATGGCGGAACTAGGGTGGCCATCATATGGGACCAACAAGTACAATGCCAAGAGACACATGCAAAGTGCAAACATGCGCCGATTTTGAACGGTAAAATCTAGAAGATCACCTGTAGGGCCATAATCTGCGAAGAGACGAAGGACATTGAGGGTCTCATTGCGAATCAAGAAGCGCGCAGCGCCGTTCCCTAGACCAAGCTTTCTACTGAGAATGTTGGCATAGTTTTGACGAATAGGTGGTATGACGGGATCCGCAAAAGCATTACCGCCAAGGTATGCTTGAAATTCCTCAATGGTTGGACAAAGCTCTTGCAAGCCAAAACGGAACACATGAAGCTCTGAATCCCAACAACGAACGGCGGCATGCAAAAGATCTTGACGGATAGGAAAAGTGTGGAGGTGGCGAAGTGCATTGAGCCCTAAACCTCGAAAGTTGAACCAATCAATGTTTTCGAGGCTAGCAACCCAAGTATTGATGACGGAAGGGTCGAGGGCAGCCATGTGGGAGTAATGAAAAATGGACAAAGGAAATATGTGGAGGGAGGAATGAAAAGTTGGTATGGAGATGGTATGGGGAAATGTTTGGTTATGCATGGTATTTATAGGGGATTTGAGAGGAATCTTACAAATTTGACATGCAACATTGGAAATCAAAGAGTACATTTTCAAGATGGTCAAATGCATGTTTCCAAAAATTTTGTTGTGGGAAAATTTGAAAATGCATTGGAAATGCATGGTATTTGTGGGGAAAAGGTGAAAAGTCCTTGGGAAGGTGATGTTCAAAGCTTGGGGAATGATATAACAGAGCAACAAGACGTTTGGGGCAGAGAAAATCGTGCAAAAGGGTCCAAAAATGCATTGGGAAGCAACACTACAAACCTGCCCAGCACAGACATTGAGCGCTCAATGCCATGGAGTTGAGCGCTCAACCCCCTCTGGACCACCTTGAGCGCTCAAGGTGGTGAACTTGAGCGCTCAACCCACATTGAGCGCTCAAGGCCTGCAGAAACAGCAGCAGACAGCAGCAGCAGTACTTTGGTCCGTTCGATGCCCGAAACCTCTTCTAAGCCTCCTGACCCTCAACCAACACCTAAGCCAAGTCCCAACGGGTATTTATGACTTCACGGAGTGTTACGTTCTTCGAGTTATCAAGCCGATACGTGTACGGACACGAGACACATGAATAGGGAAATTCAAAAATTTAAAATGGCCATTGGACGTTCAAAACCATTTCCCAGCTTCACAAGCCATGTCCGATAATCGAGACACGTGTCGGAGGAGGGTCATGACCTATCAGAATGGTTTCCGGGGCAATTCTTCAAGGATGTGGAGTTTTGAGGTCCTGATGGCCAACTCAAGCAGTGAAATGGCAGCCGTCACCATATCAAAAATGGTCCTGTGGGACCTCAGGCTAAATTGTGACGGTCACAGGGGTATTTTCGTCATTTATGACTTGGACAAAGCAGTAATATGGCAATTCATCATGTTTAAGCAAGCTCACGAAGCATTTTACTTTCAAATATGCCTTATGAACATCAAATTCCGTTCTAAGGTCATTTTGTGTAGTAGACACCGGTTGTATATATGTAAGGAGTGTGTCGAGCTGCATGGCATGTAAATACATCTTTCGGTTGTACATAAATTCAAATAATCATGTTTCGTCCAAATTCTCGAACATGTTAGCTTTTCTTTGAAGTTGAATTTTGAGCTTTGTATTTGGATACTTGGATTCAAAGTTCTGTGAATAAGTGGTATACGTTCTACAGCAGGTTAGCTCATTTGTACATCAAAAGCAAGAAAGCAGTGCAATAAACAATGAAAGTGCAAATCATGTATATACTCTGATCAAAATCCATGAGAAAAATCAAAGCATCAAGTCTGAACATCATCATGAACTATCGGGGCACACAACGCCCAATAAAGGAATCCGCAATTGGGGCACGCAGGCCCAATCAACCTATCTACCGGGGCACGCAGGCCCAATCTAAAGAAAAGACAAAAAGTAAAAGCGAAACTCTAAAGCTACTCTATGTCTACTATGTACTACTCGGACTCATCCATCGTCTCATCCGAGCTCTCAGTCTCATCCCCGCGCCGCTGTTCCAGTCGCTCCTGCCGGGAAGAGGGGTAGTTAGTGTCGCTGACACTGTCATCATCACTCGAGCTCGCCTCAACTACTCCTTCAGGAACTACCTCCACCCTCTGACGAGTCGATCTCCGTGGCCCTTCCTCCTCTACAGGCTTTGAACGCCCGAGTCGCACGGTCGTGTCTCCAGGACCGCCGGCTCCATCATGAGCCCTCTTTCTGATCACGGGCGGCTGTACCATCAAGCAAACAAGGAAAGGAGTCAGTATACGGTATAATCAAGGAATTGAAAGGACAAGGAATGTAAGTAGCATACCGGTGCAACTCTCGGGCGAGAAGGCCCTGGGGCAGCAGGAGGTGCTGGCTCGCTCTCGAAGCGGAGGGCGACCTCCTGTCCGGCTAAAAGGCGACGTATCAGGACACGCAGTCCTCGATTCTGCTCATACATCGTCTGTGCCACCTCCTGTGAAACCTGCAAGCAAAATCAAGATTCGTGTTGTCAGTACATTTGAGCATTCATAGTCAAGGCATACGATATGGAATAAACAGAGTGTTTCTTACCGGTGCTGAGAGTGGTGGGAAGTCAGCCGGTGGTCTCGGGATATCTATGACCCCTGCCTCTCCACCAGCAGAGGTGACGTGCACCCACCACCTAGCTGCCTCTGTCTCCTCAGTCAGGGTACCAACACCCTCACCCCGACCTCCCGCTACTCCCCCAGCTGAGGCGCGCGCCTTCGCGGCCTTCTCTCTCTCCACCTTATCCCTCCACTCTGCTGCCCTCAGCGAACCAGCCAAATACCTCCTCCGGTAGTCTATATAACTCAAGGCTGGTCGCAAGTGCTGGCTCAGGTCCAGATCGGGCGTGGTGTAACGCTCGATCTCTGCCAGTGTGTACCGAGACGTCATCAGCACTCGAGGAGGGAGGCGCCCTGGAACCTGTGGGCTCTCAGCCCGTATCGACTGGCGCAGCACCCTGTCACCAAGGTACCAAAACCAGCCATACTGGCACTCGAGTAGGACCCTCCCCCTCGTGATCTCTCTGCTCCGAGCCAAGTAGGGCTCGTCGACGGCATCCCACACATTCCAGCGGACCTGCAAGAATTGTTCAAACTTCAGTAATCAAATACATGGCTATGAACAAATTGAAAGTAAATTGAATACATATGAGAATTCAACGCTTACCAGAGAAGCAGGGAGTCTGTCCAGTGAAACACGAAGGACCTGGAGGTTCCCCCGTGCTAAACCGCCGTAACGGAAACCCTCACCCCAGCACAGCGCTCGAGGGATGATATTTGGATTCGGGTGGCGTGTCTCAGGGGGATGTAACCCCAGCACCTCGTAAGCCTAGAGCTGCGATGCAAACAACAAATTGGTCAGTCACATACCAGTTTTGATAATCAAATGCGAGTATTGAAATGCATGCATTTTCAATGTTGAAATCAAGGTTTTGAATTCTACCTCCCAGACGCTCCATAGTCCTGATATGCCAGTCCCTTTCCGCCTCGAGACGGCACTCATGAACGCATAGCAGCTCCCGAGTGCTGCTCCACCCCAGTCATACTTCGCCGCCCTGGCAAAGTCCCTCAACCCACCAAGATAGGAGAGGTGCACTCTGTTACGCCTGTTTGGGTACAAAGAGGCCCCAAACAGGTATAACAAGTAGCACCTCGCCTTCCGTGCTGCATCCTCCTCGTCTGTCGGCACACCCAGTCCGGTCATCTTGAACTGGCCATATGTGGACGTCTCTCCCTCCCTGGTGGGCACGAAGCCCAGAAACCACCTCAGCGCGGCCTCATCCCTGCCTATCCCTGAGTCGAACGGGATCGGGTCTCCTCCTACCCGCAACCCCGTGAGGGCTGAAAAGTCCAGCGGCGTCATCGTCGCCTCACCGAAGATAAGGTGAAAGGAACTCGTAGAGTCCATCCACCTCTCTGCCAATGCCGTCACCACGGCATGGTCGTGCTGTGTGCTCGAGAGAGTCGGGATGAATGTCCTGAACCCTGCCTGATCCACCAATGCCTTCACAGAGACATGCAGCTGCTGGTAGATCTCCCAACTAGAGCCCATACCTCCATGAGCCTTCAAGCTCAAGTTTCTCTGCAAAACAGACAACAAACAGGCAAACAATCAGGCGTTAGTCCAATCAATCATTCAGTCATCATTCAGGCATCAATCAAGCAGTAATTCAATCATTCAGTGCAAATTAGGATTTCTAGCTATTGAAAGTGCATGGGAGCGATAAAATTGGAAATCAAAACAAGCGTACCGTCAGACAGTCAGTCGAAAGGTGGACCTCGGGGTCCAGTAACACCTCCTCTCCAAAGTACAACTCCCGGCGGGGAGTGTAGAACTCTGAACCTGACGGCACAAAGAGGTGCACCGGTGGAGCGTAAGTCGCCGCGTCAAACGCCGGCCTCCCTCTCCTCAATCGCTGTCTAGCAGCCTGGACCACTGTAGTCCTGTGGCCAGCCGCTCTCTCCTCCTCCTCAGCCTGTAGCCTGGCCTCCTCCGCAGCCTCCTCTGTCTCAAACTCCTCCCAAAAGGCCCTCGCCGTCGCGTCTTCATCCGCTGCCTCGTGTAGCAGCGCTGCCTCCCTCTCTCTCCCCTCAACAATGGCCTCCCTCGCCACATCCAAAATCCCTGGGGCATCCGCCGCTGCTGCCATCACTACCTCCTGGGGCGCGTGCTCAAGATAGTCCTCCCGAGAGATCCCTACCGGCCCCTGAGCTGACGGCCTGCCGCTTGTCGCTAACTCATCACCTGTCGCCACCGCCTTCCCCCTATCTCCCCCACTAGGCTGCTGGCTGGGCCTAGGCTCTACTCTCCAGCGGAGTGCCCTAGTCCTAACTACCCCGCTCGTACCCTCCGCCATATCGTCACCGCTACCACCACCGGTCCCCCTCTCCTCGACCGTCTCCTCGCTACCACTACTACTAGCCTCGCTCGCACTCACAATCTCCACCACCTCCCTACCTCTCTCCACAACCCTCTCCGGCACTGACGCGTCACCACCACCACCTAAACTGCCATCCCCATTACCCCCTCTCACATCCTCACCACCTATATCACCACCAATATCACCACCACTCTTCTCCACATCATTACCACCATCAACACCACCCTCACCAGCATCACCACTACCCCCACCATCGATGGACATCGCCGGATCGCCACCATCATCACCCCTAACCACCTCTGATTTACCACCATCGGCACCTACTGTTTCCTTCTCCTTTTCCTTCGCACCACCACCACTCTCAACCGCAGAATGCTTCTCTGATGGCCCCTCAACTGCCGCATCACCACCTTGAGCGCTCAAGCTCGGTGGTGGCAGAGCCTCAGCACCGCTGTTACCTTCTACCGCCGTCGGTGAAGCCACCGGAGACCGTGATCCACTTGTATCCTCCATGGAAACTGATCAGCACCTCGAAATCGAACCCTAATCGACCGAAATTGACCGAGAATCGTACGGACGAACCCTAGGATTTGGGGGTTTTCGATTTTGCAGAAATTGGAATGAGAAATGTTAAGGTTTTGTTCGAAATCGCGAGAGAGGGGTGAACGAATTTGATCTCTGGAGTTTTTGGAACGTTATAATGGTTAATCGGAGTAAAGCAGAGTTAAAACCGACGTTACGGTCTCTGAACCGTCGTCCCCGTTCAGGGGTTCAAGCGCTCAAGTTGGCCTCTTTAAGCGCTGGGGGTTCAAATTTGGAGTTGAGCGCTCAAGGATCTGAAATTGAGCGCTCAAGGTATGGTTGAGCGCTCAAAGGGTACACCCTGAGCGCTCAAACTCAATCCTGGTACGACTTTTCTGGCTTCTCTTGCTAGCTGTGCAGGGGCATTTTGGGCATCCTAAATGATTTGATAATATACGTTGGACTCCTTGGTCCTATTTGTTTGAACGAATGTGGGTTCGGGAATTTAAATCTCACCAGTTGGTCGTACTGGTCCATATTAATCAATCGAAGCGTGTTGTGGAATCATGATTTTCATTAGCTTACACACGAAGTATTTTGACTCAGGTCTTAAAGCCATGTGCTTGTGTGGGTCGTATTTACCGACCATACTTTAAAACATCATTTTGAGGACCATGTGTCCATTTAAAACATCGTTTTGAGGACCATGTGTCCGTTTAAAACATCATTTTGAGGACCATGTGTCCATTTAAAACATCGTTTTGAGGACCACGTGTCCGTTTAAAACATCTTTTTGAGGACCACGTGTCCGTTTAAAACATCGTTTTGAGGACCACGTGTCCATTTAAAACATCGTTTTGAGGACCACGTGTCCGTTTAAAACATCATTTTGAGGACCACTTGTCCGTTTAAAACATCGTTTTCAGGACCATGTGTCCGTTTAAAACATCTTTTTGAGGACCACGTGTCCGTTTAAAACATCGTTTTGAGGACCACGTGTCCGTTTAAAACATCGTTTTGAGGACCACGTGTCCGTTTAAAACATCGTTTTGAGGACCACGTGTCCGTTTAAAACATCATTTTGAGGACCACGTGTCCATTTAAAACATCATTTTGAGGACCACGTGTCCGTTTAAAACATCGTTTTGAGGACCACGTGTCCATTTAAAACATCGTTTTGAGGACCACGTGTCCATTTAAAACATCGTTTTGAGGACCACGTGTCCGTTTAAAACATCTTTTTGAGGACCACGTGTCCGTTTAAAACATCTTTTTGAGGACCACGTGTTCGTTTAAAACATCATTTTGAGGACCATGTGTCCATTTAAAACATCATTTTGAGGACCATGTGTCCGTTTAAAACATTGTTTTGAGGACCATGTGTCCGTTTAAAACATCGTTTTGAGGACCACGTGTCCGTTTAAAACATCGTTTTGAGGACCACGTGTCCGTTTAAAACATCTTTTTGAGGACCACGTGTCCGTTTAAAACATCGTTTTGAGGACCATGTGTCCGTTTAAAACATCGTTTTGAGGACCACGTGTCCGTTTAAAACATCGTTTTGAGGACCACGTGTCCGTTTAAAACATCGTTTTGAGGACCACGTGTCCGTTTAAAACATCGTTTTGAGGACCATGTGTCCGTTTAAAACATCGTTTTGAGGACCATGTGTCCGTTTAAAACATCTTTTTGAGGACCACGTGTCCGTTTAAAACATCGTTTTGAGGACCACGTGTCCGTTTAAAACATCGTTTTGAGGACCACGTGTCCGTTTAAATCATCGTTTTGAGGACCACGTGTCCGTTTAAATCATCGTTTTGAGGGTTTTTGAACCCGTTTATGTTAGTTTATTTGGATTACAGTATCTTCCATCACCCCGAAGAACTACGCCAGTCTGATCCCTGCAGTAGGGTACGTAGGCAGCCCGAGTGGCGCGACTGTGATTTTTTTTTAATAATTTTCTTTTACAGCTTGAGATGTATCACGGAGAATGAGTCGGGTCGTCTATGTCTTGGATGTCACTCATACCAAATCAATGGCATCGAGTCCCATCCAAGAGGGGCAACTGTAGACACCCCGATTTTGAACCCAAGATATGCTCGAGCATTTCCAATGATGAAACAGACCAATCTTGACTACCCGAACTTGTGAAAATGACTTGAACTTGATTAAAACTAACCAAACACCACTAAATAACCCAAACCAAACCAAGAACTGTTAAACCAAACCAAACTACCAATTTGCCACCAGGAGCCTTGAGCGCTCAAGCTTGAGACTTTGAGCGCTCAAGCCCCTGAGAAACACCTTGAGCGCTCAACCCCACGGCCTTGAGCGCTCAACTCTGATCCAGTCAGCAACTTGCAGAGTATCTAATCATGAGATTTTCTGCATGGGAGCGTCTGGGGATGATTTGCTACGATCTCTATACGTACATTATACTCCACTAACCCCAGAAATACACCAAAAATACCCTTGAAATACAAAACCCACTCTTTCTCTCTCTCCTCTTCCCTCCCACTCACTCTATAAAAACCATTCTTCACCCCCTGGTTCAGGGGTAATCCATCCATAGACTCCAGTTGAAAAATTCTGCAGAAATCGTTCTCTCTCTCTCTCTCTCTCTTCAATACCATTCACACTCCACCCAAAATCACTTGCAAAAAACCACTTTTCAAGTCCAAAATTCGATTCTGGATCATCATCCAGCCACATACATTGTCCAATACCAGCCCAAAATACTCACAATCAACCGTTTCTAAACCCACATTCAAGCTCAAGTTTTCAATCAAGTTCAAAAGGTAGTTGATCAAGTGATAAACTCACTGTTTTGATCCATCTGAGGAAGACCAGTGGGTTCAAGCAGGTTCATTATACTTGCATTGAACTCACAAAGGTCTAAAACTTGTTTAAAAACAGTTTTCAAATCTGCAGTCATAGTAGGGCTTGAGCGCTCAAGCCCAATTCTGAATAAGCCTCTGTTTTCCTGACTCTTGTGCTCTTTTCTAGTTTTGATTATTGTTTAAGAGTTATCTATGTTCATATGACTCTCAAATCTGTTCATTTCTATTTCAAAATTGTATGCATGAACATTGGTTAGCCATTTCACGATGATCAAGCACCTAAACCTTTGAAAGTCTCGCATTTGAGTGCAAGATAGGGGTTGTCCAATCTTCAAAAACCTTGATTTTATGTATTTGTGGTTCTGATAATCACTCAAAATCTACTTTCAAGTTAAAAAAACCAGAAAGCCATTGGATGGCTTGAGCGCTCAAGGTCAAGCCTTTGAGCGCTCAAGCTGTTCTTGACTGATTGGTATTTTCTTGGGTGATTCAATGATGGATTATAGTCTAATTTCTTTCTGGTATGTGTGTGTTGTCATATAGCTGTTTTTGATCTGGATCTCTCTCTTACGTATTCATTTAAGCGTTTTCCATTGTTGATTTATGGTGTTCTTCTCCTTTTCTCATTCTTTGGAAGATCAAAACCTTGTTTTCCAGTTTTGTTCTTCATTAAAAAGGGTTTATTAGTGTTTGATCTTGCAAAAAATGGGTAAAGGAGTAATGAAGGGACCTAAAATCACAGAGTCCAGAAACTGGATTGAGCGCTCAATCTAGGAGCCTTGAGCGCTCAAATTGGTTTGAAGAGGTTGAGCGCTCAAGCCATTGTCTTTGAGCGCTCAACCCCTATTCTGGAATCCAGTTTTGCAAAACAGTCTGTTGGGCCACAATGTTTGTACTTTCTGGATTTGTTGTGTAATTTTTGTAATTTCGCATTTCCTGTAAGTATTTGTAATCATATCACTTATCAACATCAACATCATTCATGTAAATCATGTGCACAAGCATCCACTTTAAATTTATATTGTCATGTTTTATCGTTGTTTATGTGATTCCCCTCCCCGTTTCCCATTTTATGAATAAATCGGACTCCAAACATTTTCAAAATCCCATAAAACATTGAGTAGAGACCGGTTCATGGACCGGGCGAGAGGGGTGCCGTAAAACCCTTCCCCTCTCGTAACCAAACCCCCGAATCCGAGAAATCTTTGGTTTTATCAAGATCGGTGAAGTCTTTTTCGACGGGCAATGAGTCATATTTTTATCGGTTTCTCGGGTTCGGACCTAAAATCCGGGTGGCGACTCTAACAACAATCTTCAATCTTTTCAAAATGCGAAACCGCACCGATCTCCGTGGGCCGTCCACACCATGGCTGCAACTTGCTGTGAAATTCCTTGGTTAAAGCATGTTTTGGATGATTTGAAGGTGAAACATCCACAACCAGTCAACTTATATTGTGACAACAAAGCAGCCCTTCACATTGCTTCAAACCCCGTTTTCCAACGGACGAAACACATAGAGATAGACTGCCACTTAGTTCGTGAGAAGCTACGGGATGGTATTATTCAAACTGCTCATGTGTCCACACATGAGCAACCAGCAGATCTCTTTACCAAGGCCCTTGGTCCATCACAATTTTATTATTTGCTGGGCAAGTTGGGTGTCTTGAACATACACTCCAACTTGAGGGGGAATGTTAAGAATGACCAAATCAACTCTAATTGATTTGTGTCACGTGTAAAATATTGTTTCCATATTCGTTGTATAGTGTAATTAGGGAATGTAATTATAGGATATTTAGGCACGATTTCAGGGATATTATAGACGTGATCCTAGGGATATGATCCATATTTGTGTGTATATATTTCAGCCTCAGAAATGAAAAGAAATAAGTCTTCTTCACCAATTTGATTTCTTAACAGTCACAATAGGTGCATAGAGTACACTTGACCCAAATAATATTAGGCTGCCTTGAGAAAATCATATAATTTGATAATCATAAGTGCTTCATCCAATCTTTTAAATTTTCTCCATCAACTTGGAATGAATTTGTAAGAAAAACTAGACAATTGGATCAACACATGATAGTTATCCGAATTTTTTTTTTAAATTAGTCAAATAGTACCCATTGTATTTTTGTTGAAACATATTTAATTTGGTTGATGAATACACCAATTGGCTTTTTACCGTGAGTACCAATGGTCATAGAAGTACAAGTACTTTTGAACATTCATTTATAACACAGAAATGTTGGCTCACCAAATTATTTCTAACTTAGATATAAGATCTCTTCCCGAAGAGAGATTTTTCATTGCCAGGATGGGCTGTCTATTTTGGTTTTGGGCGGTCCAAGATTGGAGAGAGAAAAAGGAGAGAGAAAGAGGAAAGAGAGAGAGAGAGTGAGGAGAGAGGGTGTTTTAATCTTGACCGTCCAATATACTTTTCGATGGCCCGGATGGGTCGAGGGGGCACCACGTCGGCACCCCCTCATGGTACCCACCAGATACCCAAATTTTTTTCCGATTTTACTGATGAAATGTAAGATAATAGTTTGCCATGAAAGAATTCCATTTTGTTAGAGAATCCTTAATTTCTGGGACAATTCATTCAAACTTGAAAAATATTTAAAAGTAGGATATTATTATGCAATAATTTGTGGAGTAAATTAAGGAAACATAATTATCTATTATAGTATTGTAGGGTGGGTTTTTGCGAGGAGAAATGTGAGAGCGACAAGTGGCATGAAGTAATTGGATTGTGACTGGGGTTTTCAAGCAACACGTGCGATTTGATTACACACATCCTAAAAATCATTTTCGAATTTTCAAATCCAAAAATCTCAATCTTTCCAATTCAATTTATTCCCATAATGGAGAGAAAGTTATCTAATAAAATTGAAAGGTAAGATTTTTTCCTTTGGATGTTATCATTTCTAAAATCGATAGTATTAAGTCTAACAAATACAAGAGTGCAACTACAAACCATTCATGGTCTTAACTGTTATGACGTTAGTTTTTATCCTTTGCAGGTGTGTAGCTCAAGTCTCGAGGACATCTTCATTGCTTTTTATATGCGATCGGTTTATACTCTAACTTTTTATGTGCAAATAATCGTGCTTAAATTTTGGATTTCGCAGTGAAAGGCAATGAGAATTTCATAATCAGAGTTATAATTGTTGGTTTAAGTTTCAAATATATTTGTTTTACGTTTCTTGAGTTTCAGCAGATGTGATGAATGATTATAAGTTTTGACAATTTACACTTAGTCGAGATTTGTTGAATATGAATTTTATTTTTCAGCGTGTGCACTTGAAATCCTCCCGTGCATAGCACGGGTTTTTGCTAGGTTTATGACCCGTTCATGGATCTATGGGAGACCCATTGAAATCAAGAAAAATGGTATGGAACTATATATTTTGTCATTCTATTACGATCTTTTACATTCATTTTTTTCTTTCATTATTTTTTTTTCATCTTTTTATTTATCTATAAAACTTCTCGAAGGAAGTTCCTTTTTTTTTTCTTTTTTTTTTCTTTTTTTTTTCTTTTTCTTTTTTTCTCTTTTTGATAAATGAATGAAGCCTTTAATCACTCATTCAGGCTTTAATTGTTGGTAAATCTCGCAAAATTCCATCGAGTTTTTTTTTAACAACAATCATCTATTTTATCATTTGTTATTTTTCTTTTGTAATCTTTGCAATACAATGTTTGGATGGGGTGCATTATAGGGAGAATTTCTTCTATGTTACATGACTTGTATTCGTGACTGAAGCACGTAACGTCGGAGAATGAATCGGGTTAGTCCGCATAGACAAGCTTGCTCCTTCTAGCTCTTTTCCGTCATCTAGCCCTAATCAATATCAATAAGGAGAAGGCGAAGGTATAATTGGGTCATTTGATAAACTCTTGATTCTCAATAATTTATGAGAAATTGTTATTTTCAAATTTGAAAAATTCTCATGTTTCATGTTACACTTCTGAAACAGTGAAACAATTGTATATTGTAAGACATGCGATACTGCCTACAAATATATGTTATCGGTTTCTCTTTTTTTGACAATATTAAAAATAGAACTACCTACTTTTCATATTTTGCACAATTTGTTTCAAAAGTATAAGCATGGTAGTCGTACAATTTTATCATGTGTTACATTACGAATCTTACAATTTTATCCTGCAAAATTTATTTTAAAACTCATACTTTAGGTTTGTATGATCTCTATATAGAGTCCCGATCTAGTCCGGGATCCCTAAGTCCGGGACTCATAGTTCCAGACCAAATTTTCATGATCTGAACCGTCCAATGTATTTAAAACGTGTTTTCAAGGGTCCCCGCGAGAAATCATCCAAAAAAAATACCGGGAAAGGCTTCATCTAAGCAGCTTTTCATAAAACTATATATGTACAATTTTTGTGAAAAATTGCTCGGATCAAGCCCTTCCCGGTCTTTTTTTTTATGATTTCTCGCGGGGACCATTAAAAACACGTTTTAAACACATAGGACGGTTCGGATTATGCAAAAACAATTTTTAAAACCTTCAAAACACCAAAAAACCTTCAATCCGAGATCCTTGACTGGATCACCGGTGTATATATATACATATATATATACATATATTGTTATAGGAAATATTTTGAAAGCAAAGACGTGAGAGAGGCAGAGACCCGTGCAACAACATCATTCTTTTTTAAAATTTGAAATGTGTAATTATCTTTGGTATTGACATTTTTTTTTAAACTGCCATGCTTAGCACGAGTTTGTTGCGATATGGATATGTTGAAAGGTTTGTCAATTTCGAATATTTTGGATGTTTTACCAAATTGATTTGTTAGACATTGTGACTTCCTCTCTTTCTTAGTTGCTCCTTATAGCAAGTGTCAATATGATCTTATACATAGAAATTTGTTATCATCAAGTGGCAGAATATAGCATAACAAAAACAAAATCACATCCATCTATTAGTTTTATATTTTTGCAACTACTAATTCGTGAACCCCAAGGGATTGGAAAGTGGTATTGCCTTGGGACTTAGGGGCTCCCACCTAAGGTATCAAGTTCGATTTTCCCTTGCCAGCAAACTCTTGGGGCCACTGAGGGTCATGCCCAGTCGTTACCTCCAGGGCCCCAGAATTAGTCGAGGTGCGCGCAAGTTGGCCCGAACATCCATTTTTTTTTTTTTTTAAAAAAAAACCTCACCTGGGGTGTGCTGTTAAAAATAATGACAACTATTGAAATAGCACATAATAAATCAAACACATTTGACTATACGGATTACACATTCGATAACGTGCTTTTTAAATTAGGAGTTTTGATACACATTTACGTTAACCCAGCTCATTTCGACATAATAACGCATCAGTATTAGAAATACACGAAATAACAACTTTTTTACAATTGAAACCATTCATTAAACTTTATTCATTTTTGTATTTCGATTCCCGTGCACGAGTTTGCCGCCAGTCTTATATATTATTGCGGAATGACTTTCGTGAAAAAAGCCGTGAGTGCGACAAGTGTCGTGAATTAGTTGGTTTGTCATATACAATTTTGATTCAAGCATGTATTGAAATCCACAAATCTTACCCCTTTTTGAAGTTTAAATTTTCCAAACTTATTAAATTGTATCTTTCAAATATCTATACTTACTTATTTCCATACGTGATTAATTGAAAATTGCAAATTATGTTTATATATATCCAATATGATTTTAGGCTACTCATCCAAAACTATGTCTATACTTACACCTCACGGGGTGGGAGAAAGAGATTGAACAGCTAAAATTTTTCTTCTGAAGGTAAATTTTTTATTATTGATGTTCTTCCACTTTTCTTTTGTTCCCTACATGAGTTATTTGTATTTTTTTTTCATGGTAGGTTAATGTGTCACTGTAGGATGAGTTTCAAAGATTAGTAGCAGTAAATAATTATGAGCACACTTCGACCTTTTTTTAAAATTGATCGAGTATACTGATTTGTTTTTTTATTTTTTGTTTTTTTTTAGGCTATTACACATACAAGAATATGTGGAGAGACACACTAGAGGCAAGATTTGTGGCATAGAAACTATACTCCGTAAATCAGTTTGGTGTTGATCTTTTCTTGTAGTCATCTTGTCCCTCTATTTAACAATGATTTTGTGTGAAGTAAAGTGACTTTTTCGAGATTCTCTTCATAGTGTGTGATCGCTATATCATCAAGAGCTGGTTCTAACCCATGCTACATGATTTCTTTTTTGAAGCCTAAGCTTATACATTTTTTTCCTTTTATCTCATTTCCTAGCTTTTTTCTATTTGGTTAATTTGCCACCGTAGGATGAAAAATTGATCTATTTTATTTTATGCATGAATGATTTTTCATTTTCCTTCAACTTTTTTTTTTTGGTAAATATCCTTTAACTTATACATACACATACAAAAAAATTTGGTTAACTTGCCACCGTTAGATGCAGAAAAAATTGATCCATTACTCTTATCCGTGTATAGCATGGGTTCATCGCTACATTATGATTATATAGCAGAATCAATCACCATGAGAAATTAGAGTCAAGACTACCAGATAGGAAACAAAATTGTTATACTCTTTTAATCTAATCTAAGTGGACTTTGTGGTTGAAAGTACAATTTTTTAGCTAATAAAAAGAACCGAAAAATACATCATTTTATTTCATGTCTCCGTGCATAGCACGGGTTCATACTAGTATAACTAAAAACGGGAATAAATGGTCCTACAAGAGAATTGTGGAACCTTGTCCAGATAAATGGGACCCGAGGTCCATGTCTTGTAGATTTATGCCGAGACTGAGGCGGCGCCTCCTCCCCCCCGCCACTCCTCCACTCCTCTTACAGATCTAGTCGTCGTCATTTGCCGCCACCGTTGTTTAAGCCCTTAACTCTTTTGTGCGCTATTGATCAAAACTCCTTTGCCGTCGATCGAAGCCACCAACTTGAGAGAATCACACTCTCCAATAATGCAGCTAGAACCCTAGACTGCACGCCCAAGACCGTTGAAGAAATAAAACTTAGAACAAGAAGAACATTTAGAACCAACACTCATATAGGAGAAAAACACAGGAACTTTTATTTCATAGTATCTCCTTTCTTACTCTCTACAAAAGATACACAAATGACTCAAAACACTTCTAGAATTTATAGGACTCTCCTAACATGTATCTAGTCAAGTACGCAACTCTAGACAATAAATATATTTATGAATGACCCTTGGACTCCATACATGAATACTACTAATAACCCTTGAACTTAACAAAAGACTCTTTAACTACATTCATGTACCAAGCCATGCACATGAACCATGTGTGAAAAATACTAAATTAAACTAATAAAGTTAGCACAACTTTCAACACTCCCCCTTTGTGCTAACACGAGAAACCAAGCCCAAAAACTCTCGGAACTTCTGAAACTTTTCCTTTGGTAGTGCCTTGGTGAAAATATCTGCCAGCTGATCATCTGTATCCACCTTAATTAGATCAATCTCATCTTCAAGCACCTTCTCTCAAATGAAATGGTAATGAACTCTAATATGCTTGGTTCTAGCATGGAACACTGGATTCGAGGCCATTCGAATAGAACTCATGTTATCACACAATAGTTGTATTGGCTCGTTGATTGGATGAAAAACTTCTCCAATAAGCCTCTTTAACCAAACACATTCCTGAGCTGCAAGTGTAGTTGCATTACACTCTACCTCTGTGCTTGATAACACAACCGTTGCTTGTTTCTTGCTACACCATGAAATAGCTGCAGATCCAAGACTAAACAAAAACCCAGAAGTAGATCTCCTTGTTACAAAATCTCCGGCCCAATTAGCATCTGTGTAACCTTTGAGACTAAGGTTAACATCTCTCTTATACAACAGACCAAAATTTATTGTGCCATTAAGATACCTAAGTATCCTATTAGCAGCCTCTAGATGGGATTTGCGTGGCTGTTTCATAAACTGACTATCCCAACAGAAAAAGAAATGTCGGGTCTGGTAATAGTCAGATACAACAAACTACCAACCAGCATACGATAGCGCTGCCCATCTTTCAACGGTTTCCCTTCGTCAACCTTTAATTTCAAGTTCTGCTCCATTGGAGTAGCTGCTGGTCTGCAACCTGACATGCTAAATTTCTCCAAAATTTTCTTAGCATAGTGCGCTTGAGAAAGAAAAATACCTTCTTCATTCCTTGATACCTCCAATCCAAGAAACATATGAAGCTCCCCAAGATTCTTCATCTCAAACCGAATTGCAAGCTCCCTCCTAAGTCTTGTAACTTCTTGTTCATCATTACCCGTCACTATCATATCATCAACATATAGTAAGACTAGAATATGCACAGATGAATTCTTCTTAACAAAAAAACTTGCATCAGCACTTGAAGCGACAAAACCACAGAAACTTAAATATTGAGAAATCTTCCCATACTACGCTCGCGGTGCCTGCTTAAGCCCGTAAAGAGCTTTCTTCAACAAACACACATAATCTGGAAATCTTGATGATTGGAACCCGGGAGGTTGGTCCATGTAAATCTCCTTATCAATGTCTCCATAGAGAAATGCATTTTTAACATCTAGTTGCCAAAGCTTCCATCCTTTAGCAGCAGCTAAAGATAAAATGACACAAACACAGGTCATTTTGGCAACTGGGCTGAAAGTTTCTTCATAGTCCAAGCCGTACTTTTGTGAAAAACCACGAGCCACGAGTCTGGCTTTGTACCTGTCAACCGCACCATCTGCCTTTCGCTTTATTTTATACACCCACTTACAAGAAATAGGTTGAACATCACAAGGTTTGGGAACTAAATTCCAAGTTTCATTTTTTAATAAAGCAGCCATCTCTTCTCCCATAGCAACTTTCCATTCCGGACTACCATGTGCTTCTTCGAAGGATGTTGGCTCACATTCATCAATTGGCCCTGCAAAGAAGCACTCACAAATATTACAATTATCAATATCCAGAAGATAGTCCTTGAACTTTTTCAGGTTTCTTGCGATCTCTTGTTGATCTGCGAAGTGCTAAATCTTCTTGGACAGCCTCAGAATTTTCAACCTCTTTGGAGCCACTCCCCCTTAATTCATCAGGTACAAGCAAAGAAGAAATCACATTTTCAGAAAAATTATGTTCATCTTCTCTTCCATCACTTGGAGGAGGGGTTACAACATGTGGCATATAGAAAGACGAGATCTCATCAAAGACAACATCTCTTGATGTAACTACCTTTCATGTTTCTGGATCCATACAACGCTAGCCTTTCTTGTTTGGATCATATCCCACAAACACACACTTTGTAGCCTTTGCATCCATCTTGGTTCTGAATTTATCATGAATATGGACATAACATACTGAAACAAAAACTCTGAAATATGCAACTGAAGGCCTTACATTGTATAATAGCTCAAATGGAGTTCTCATAGCAATCACCCTTGACGGAACCCGATTAATCACATGACAAGCACTTTGCATAGCTTCGGCCCACAATTCCTGCGGTAAACTCTTTGCATGAAGCCAACTTTGACTAACTTCTTGCGAGTGCCTCAACTTTCTCTCTGCAACTCCATTTTGTTGCGATGTTCCGGTACATATCATTTGCCTTCTTATGCCATGCTCCTCGCAAAAATCAATAAACTCATTGGTGATGTACTCGGTTCCATTATCAGTTCTGAAACACCTGATTCTGCTTTGAAACTTTGCCTCAACAATTCTTTTGAACCTCTTGAAACAAGCAAATGTCTCAGACTTTGCTCTCATGAAATACACCCAAGTGAACCTGGTGTAATCATCGACAAGAACCAACATTTAATAGAAGCCACTATAGCTTGCTACAGGACACGTCAACAAATCAGAATGAATTAGTTACAAAGGCTTTTTAGACTTTATTGAAGACTTCTCGAAAGGTAAACGATGAGCCTTCCCATACTGGCAACCCTCACATAGAATGTCCTGATGAAAAATTCCTAAATTTGGACATTATGCTGGTTAATGTATTCTTAGGTGAATGTATCTAGGTAAGTTCATGTATTTATTTAGGAGTTCATTTAATTTCAACTTATCTGTTAGGGCCTATAAATACTTGATGTATTTCATGGTTTGAAGTAAGTGGAATTGAGTTGAGTTCAAAGTATTCCTCTTCCCTTCAATAGTTTGAGGTAATCTTGGATAGTTTTCCAACAAAGTGGTATCAGAGCCAAAATGGCGAATGGTTTGTAAGGATTTCAATATCCTCGGCTTACCAAAGACAACTTCGACAATTGGTTGATTCGAATGAAGGCTCTTCTTGGTTCGCAAGATGTTTAGGAGATTGTAGAGAAAGGATATGTAAAGCCACAAGATGATTCGACCTTGAATGCTACTGAAAAGGATGCCTTGCAGAAGTTAAGAAAGAAGGATAGAAGCGCTCTTACTCTCATCCATCAGGGCTTGGATGATACGATGTTCGAAAAGGTGGCTAGTGAAACCACCGCGAAAAAGACATGGGAGATTCTCTAGAATTGTTTTAAAGGAGTTGACAAAGTGAAGAAAGTGTGCTTTCAAATTCTTAGAGGAGATTTTGAAGCCTTTCGCATGAAAGAGTCGGAGTCTATTCCGGATTATTTCACAAGAATGCTTGTTATTGTGAATCAGATGAAATGATATGGTGAAAATGTGGCAGATGCTCGCGTGGTGGAAAAAATTCTTTGCTCATTACGACCAAAGTTTGCACATATTGTGGTTGCTATTGAAGAGTCAAAAGTCAAAAGACTTGGAGTCTTTGACGATCGACCAGCTTTTGGGATCTTTACAAGCTCATGAGGAAAGGCTTAAGAGAACTGAAAATGAAGCATTGGAATATGCTTTGCAAGCAAAACTCTCCTTCAAAGGAAATGGAGAAAGTTATGATAGAGGTAGAAGCACCCAAAGAGGCCGAGGACAAGGACGAGGACAAGGTCGAGCACAAGGACTTGGATATGGATGTGGTCGTGGACACGGAGAAGGAGAAAGAGGAAGAGGAAGAGGCAATAATGGTTCTTTCAATAATGACTTTGCAGAAAGAAATCAATTTTCATCATCAAGGTCCCGTGGAAGAGGAAGAGGTCGAAGTTGAGGTCAAGGAAGAGATATCGATTCTAATCAAAGGAGGTATGACAAGTCTCAAGTAGAATGTTACAGTTGTCACAAATATGGGCATTTTCCATGGGAATGTGAAGATGCCAATAACCATGTTGAAGAGCAAGCTCATATTGTTGAAGAAAAAGAGGTTGAAGCAGGACCAACTTTGTTGCTTGCAGTCAAAGAAAATGAGGATTTAGGAGAAAATTTGTGGTACCTTGACAATGGTGCTAGTAATCACATGTGTGGCGACAAAACCAAATTTCTAGAGCTTGATGAGAAGTGGAAAGGACATGTCACTTTTGGAGACTCCTCAAAAGTTCCAATCATGGGAAAAGGTACTGTTCTAATTTGCTTGAAGAATGGTGATCATCGAATCATGTCAGATGTGTATCTTGTGCCAAAAACGAAGAATAATATTTTAAGCTTGGGTCAACTTTTGGAAAGAGGTTATGAAATTCTCATGACAGATCGTTCTCTTTCGTTAAAAGATGAAAGAAATAATTTGGTTGCAAAGGTTTCCATGACGAAGAATCGGATGTTTCTGTTAAATCTTCAAACTGATGTGGCCAAGTGCTTAAAATCAAGTGTGAAAGATATGTCATGGCGTTGGCACATGAGGCTTGGACACATGAACTTTGGATGACTAAAAATGATGGCTCAAAAGAAGTTGGTACACGGCTTGCCTTCTATCAACCATCCAGATCAGTTATGCGAGGGATGTCAATTTGGTAAGCAATCCCGGAAGCCTTTTCCAAAAGAGTCCATTTCGAGAGCTATGGAGCTGCTTCAACTTGTTCATACTGACATTTGTGGTCCAGTCAAACCAGAATCTTTTGGTAAGAACAAGTATTTTCTGCTTTTCATTGATGACTTTAGCAGAAAAAGTTGGGTTTATTTTTTGAAAGAAAAATCAGAAGCTTTTGGAGTTTTTAACAAATTTAAAGCTTTGGTTGAGAAGCAAAGTGGCTATGAAGTTAAAGCTTTGCGATCCGATAGAGAAGGCGAATTCACATCCAATGAATTTAAGAGTTTTTGTTAAGTGAATGGCATTCGTCGTCCTTTAACGATTCCAAGATTGCCACAACAAAATGGTGTTGTTGAGAAAAAAAAATAGACCAATTTTGAAAATGGTTGACTGTGCTGTGTATTTGTCAAATCGGTGTCCTACAAGGACTGTAGAAAACATGACACCGCAAGAAGCGTGGAGTGGAATGAAGCCTAATATATCACATCTGCGAGTTTTTGGAAGCATTGCATTTGTTCATGTCCCAAATGAAAAAAGGTCGAAGCTTGATTCAAAGAGTGAGAAATATCTTTTTATTGGTTATGATTCAAACTCGAAAGGTTACAAGCTTTACAATCCAATTACTCAGAAGATTGTGATTAGCAGAGATGTGGCGTTTGAAGAAGAAAACAACTAGGAGTGGGATACTCAAGAAGGAGAAAATTATGATTTCTTTCCCTATTTTGAGGAAGAGCAATTAGTTTCTGAAGAGCCACAAGAGCCAATGACACCTCCAGTTTCTCCTCGTGCTGAACCATCATCATCAGAGGAAAGCTCAGCTAAAAGAACGCCTCGCATGCAGAGTCTTACTGAACTTTATGAGGTAACTGAACAACTGGACCTGTTTTGTCTTCTTGCAGAAAGTGAGCCTTTGAATTTCGAAGAAGCTATGCAAGATGAAAAGTGGAGAAGTGCTATGCATGATGAGATCAATGCCATAAAGAAGAATGACACATGGGAACTTGCAACTTTTCCAAAAGGGCAAAAAGCTATCGGCGTAAAATGGGTGTACAAAGCAAAGAAGAATGAAAAAGGAGAAGTTGAAAGGTATAAAGCAAGATTGGTGGCTAAGGGGTATAGTCAACGTGCTGGAATTGACTATGAAGAGGTATTTGCTCCTATTGCTCGTTTAGAGACTATAAGGCTATTGATTTCTCTTGCTGCTTATAATAATTGGAAGATTTATCAAATGGATATTAAATCTGCGTTTTTGAATGGGTTGCTCGAAGAGGAGGTCTACATTGAACAACCAATGGGGTATGTGATCAAAGGTCATGAAAGTAAAGTTCTCAGGCTTAAAAAGGCATTATAAGGATTGAAACAAGCACTGAGAGCGTGGAATACTAGGATTGATAAGTATTTCATTGCTAATGGCTTCACCAAATGTCCACACGACCATGCTCTTTATGCTAAGGTGAATGGAAAAGGGGACATACTGGTTGTTTGTTTGTATGTCGATGATCTCATTTTTATAGGAAATAATCTAGAAATCTTTGAAGAATTCAAGATGGCAATGGTTCGAGAATTTGAGATGACTGATATAGGACTTATGGCCTATTATCTCGGGATTGAAGTGAAGCAACAAGAGGATGGCATTTTTATTTCTCAAGAAGGATATGCACGAGAAATACTCAGGAAGTATGAGATGGCTAATTGTAATTCTGTGAACACCCCCATGGAGTGTGGAATTAAGTTGTCAAAGCATGAAGATGGAGAAAAGGTAAACGCAACAGTTTTTAAAAGTTTGGTTGGAAGTTTGAGATATTTGACATGTACAAGGCCAGATATTTTGTTTGGAGTTGGGCTCATTAGTCGTTTTATGGAAACACCCACCATTGTTCACCTCAAAGCCGCAAAAAGAATTCTCCGTTATGTTAAAGGCACCGTAGATTCTGGGTTGTTTTATTCATCTTCCGAGGATTTGAAGCTCGTGGGATATTGTGATAGTGACTGGGCTGGAAATTTAGATGACAGAAAAAGCACCACAGGTTTCGTATTTTTCTTGGGAAATGCTGCGTTTACATGGAGTTCAAAGAAACAGTCAATCGTAGCGCTCTCTACTTGTGAAGCAGAGTACGTTGTTGCTACATCATGCACGTGTCATGCAATCTGGCTCCGGAACTTATTAAAAGATTTGCATTTTGTGCAAGAGGAAGCGACATAGATTTTTGTTGACAACAAGTCTGCAATTGCTTTGGCAAGGAATCCCATTTTCCATGATCGGAGTAAACACATTGATACAAGGTATCATTACCTCAGAGAGTGCATCACAAACAAAGAGGTGGAGCTCAAGTTTGTAAAGTCTCATGATCAGATTGCAGATATTTTTACAAAGCCGCTCAAGTACGAGGACTTCGGGAGGATTCGGGCACTACTTGGAGTTACGAAGAAAGTCAAGTTTAAAGGGGGGTGTTGAAAAGAAAAACTTGTCTTTGTGTCTTTATGAATTCTCTACACAATTCTAGAATTTTTTTTTTTAGAGTTCTATGTCTTTTCGTTAGTTGTGCACATTATGTTGGTTCATGTATTCTTAGGTGAATGTATCTAGGTAGGTTCATGTATTTATTTAGGAGTTCATTTAATTTCAGCTTATCTGTTAGGGCCTATAAATACTTGATGTATTTCATGGTTTGAAGTAAGTGGAATTGAGTTGAGTTCAAAGTATTCCTCTTCCCTTCAATATTTTGAGGTAATCTTTGATAGTTTTCCAACACTTTCCCCGTCGAACTCGGAGCCCTTTTGCCGTTGCTCTATTTCCAACCTTATCTCAGATCCCCCTTTGCCGTTTGTCGTCAGAGCTCCTATTGCTCTCGATCAGAGCCCCTTTTGCCATTGATCAGTGACCCTTTCGTTTTTTTAGTTTTTGTGGTGGTGTCGTTTCCTAGATTTTCTGTAGTCCTTTTGTAGTTTGTTTTATTGGGTGTTATAGTTTGCATGTTTGTTGTGTGGATCCCTTTCTGTTTTCTTGCATATCCGCTCATGTGAACCCAATGTTTATGCATGCAGCCATTACTTCCACCAACAGTTCTATTTGTGTCTTATTTCTTGTTGCATTTCTGATTAAAGTATTGCTTTGGCTCTGATCTCCGGTGATGATACAGGACTACAGGAGTCCAGCATGGCTAGCAGTCTTGTCTCCAATTTGGGTTTTCCGAGTGTTTTCTGTGGCCCCGTTCGATCTTCGTTTAAAATCCGATCGGCTCCCCTCTTCTGGTGTCCTCCTCCCATCCAATCGGATTCCTCTTTGTCCATCTTCCCTCCCAGTCAGATCGGTCGGATTGGCCTCCCTCCCCGGTATTCCCCCTTGCCGTCCAATGACTCCAACCCGATCAACTTCCGTTTGGGGTTGCTGTAACACTTTGGTTGCCTCTGGTCGGCTGCTACCGTTTGTTTTCACGTTGATGCAATGCTCGTTGACAGTTCCTCTTTTCATGAGCATGCCGTGTTGTGTGCGTGTTTATTTGTGTTTGCGTTACTTTTTTATTTTATTTTATGAGGTGTGTTAGTTTGCCTGCATTGCGTTGGCTATATATGGATTGATGGTTGTGGGGTTACTTTTCCCTCTCTCAACTCAGAAGGAAGCTGCGGTTGCTGAGATTTTTTTTCGAGGAAATCACAAACTTATATTCATAACCAAACAATACAAAAAACCCCAATGGTCCGAACAATTTTGGTGCTATGACAATTTTGGTGCTATGACTGGTGGCTCATGGAATCTTCAGTTTAGAAGACAACTCCTTGTATGGGAGGAAGACCACAACAAATTTTGAACCAGTCTGTAGGGATTTCAGATGGAGCCTGCATCAATGGATATTTCGCAGTGGTCTTGGAGCCCAAAGGCCCCAAACGAACTCTTTTCAACTTCATTTACATATGAAAGCTGGGAACAGCATAATTTTTAGGAAATTCAGAGCTTGGGTTCATATGGAAGAATTTATGCCCATCATAGGTGCAAGTTTTTGTTTGGCAGGCTATACAAAGCAAGATTGCATCAAGATCTGTTGGCTGGAAGGAGCATTTTGCATCTAAGTCAAGCTCAATGTCCTTTGTGTTCTGCTATAGTTGTTAGTTGAAACCCCTTTTCATTTGTTACTCCAACGTCCCTCTGCCTTACAAAGATCAAATTATGGTCGGATGGGTGCAGCCCATTTACGCTCATGGTGGTTCTTTCTAACTGATCACATTGGTTGGAGTTGGGTCAATCGTGCCATCATGGCTTTCATAGGAATCTTGTTTTGTTGCTACTACCGGTGCATTTTTGGTGTTTTGATGTTATTTCGATTTTTTTGTTGTTCCAATATCCATCATCCAATTTTCTGTTGGATGTTTTCTTTTGTTTGGTTGAACTCCCAGCCTCATGTACTCCATGAACATTTTGTGTCTTGGTGTTTTTCATTTCTTTCTTACCCTCCATGTAATCAAGTTTTCATATATACTTAAAGATAAGCTGATGGAAAGAAAATTTGATTTTCAAAATTTAGGAGGGAAAATTAGAAGGCCTATTGGTAAGGGTGGTTTTCTGTGATTTATCCAACTTCAAAAGTCCCATATTTCTAAGGATGTTTTTCGGCATCTTTAAGAGCGTCCACACCGATGTTTGTCATTTTAATGCAGCTAAGCATATGAATTAAAATGTGTAAATCAAGGACAATTACAAATAACAATTGAGCCGGATAAACTCTCTCCTTGAACAATCGATATAGAGTAAAAACTCAGTTTTTCATTAATAAAAAACAAACAATTAGCCCTAAGGGTACTATGGCTTTCGTAGGGTCATAGACCAATAAGGAGACAAAATAATTAAGGTCTTGATTGCAAATCGAGCCTTAATTAAAAGAAATACAAAAATTACCAGAAAAGAAAAATTGTAATTTGACTAGAAAATAAAAAAAACTAAAAAGAATTATAAGGTTGCCAAAACAGACGGTAACTAAAATTGAATTTCACACAAAAAATTATAAGCGAACCAATTATTTCCTAACGGCAAACTCGCCCTTACGAAGGCTTAGATGACATCAAAGGGCCAAAATCCATCGTCAATCATCGCCGGAACGGGGATGAGTAATGTCTAGAAGCCCGTTTCTATTCGACCGTGCAAAATCTGAGCCTTTTTGCCAATATGGGTTGCCCGGGTTAATATGTTGTTTGGGCTGAATATGGTCCAAACCATCCAAGAATGTGGACGCAACCCACTCTATATTACATTAGGGGAAAGCACCTGCCGGTCTAGTTTTTGGACCCCATGCACGACGAGCTCTACCTGATGCGGGAAAAAGCACCGCCCACTCCATTTTGACCCAATGCACTCCTGGCTTCCGTCTCTCTCTCTCTCTCTCTCCCCCCCTGAAAGTGCCTAAATCCTAAGGCACCTTATGAAAGTGTCTAAAACCCTAGGGTATCTCATGAAAGTGCCTAAACTACTAAAACCCAATAATAGGAAAGTGCACAAATGGGCGTCATGCACAGTTGCAAATATTCTACTAACACTATGTACCCTCGGCTTGTTTAATTAGATTGATCCAACATGAACATCAATTAATTGAACTATAAATAAATTTAAAGGCAACGAAATACTTGTTGCTAGATTGAAATATATATGAGCCAGAGTAAACATGTTTTACATATATGAGTACATAGTAATTCCATAAAGCATGAAATATAAAATACCATGATGTGTGTGGTACTATTAATCCGATGGGCAATGACAATGTTACCAAGATACATTAATAATGTGGTCACTTGGCCCCATATGCATTGATTTGTCAAGATTTTGAATTAAGTTCTGCACGTACATTTTGTAATTTTGACCCAACAATTATATTTTAGAATTGCTGCTTTCAACATGCTTGGTTAGACTGGTTTGAGGTACCCTACAACTTCAAGCTAGTTTTTTTTTTCTCTCCAACCACAAAAAAGAATAATTTATTAATCTTTGGACATTATAAGTATAAAGATTTAAAGGGATACGCTTTATCACAAACCAAGCAGACATCCTAACCAAGTTGGCATAAAGTTTGCCATGAACAATAGCATACCTGCCAAAACCCATGAATAGAGGGATGGCAAGGAGCCAACACAACCACCGAAAGAAAAGAAAGTACATAATAGCTGTTGGGATTATGTATTTTTCAAAAAAAAAACTCTTCAAAGAACACTTGTCCCACATTGGCTAACTAGAGAACATTTGTGATCTTTATAAGTGTGGAGGCTCCATGAACCATTGATGAGTTAGACCCAAGAGAGGCCTTGCGTGCACACGGGTTGGGCCAAGTTCCAAGCCAATTTGTGAAAACCGATCCGGAAAATAGTTAACCGGGTGCGCGTTGCGAACCTTGCGCACAGGGGGGGTTCAAATCCCCGAATTTGGAGCCTCGGAAAGATTTTTTTCTTTTTGACCAATCAAACCATTTTGGAAATGATTTTTTGTCCGTTACAGAATGAAAAAAACATGTTCCTTTTTCTGTGCACGGTGCCATTACAAAACACGATTAAAACGTGTGCTAAACTAGTTTTGGTAAATTGATTCAATCACTTTGCTGTGATTGATTTTTCTTTCCGAAAAAATGTGTTCATCTTAGCCTATAAAAGGAGCTCGGCTCCAGCCATTTTATACACACCGAAAATCATTTTCACTACAGAAATTCAGAGAGCAAGAAAAAAGGGTCGATTGTGTTTTGCATTTTCGGTCTTTTTCCCGTGCAGAAAAGATCGAGACAGAGGCTGTATTCTGGGCTGTTTTATCCTGGAGGCTGCGTGGCTACAACTGCTTGCACAGAGAGGGCGAAGCCGCGAAACGTCTTAAACAGAGCGACCTAGTCCGCAACTCAACCCAAAACAGCAGCCAATTTTTTGTGGTATTTCTGTTCATTTACAGATTTTGAGGTAAACGGTTCCGTTAATTTTTAAAGTATTTTCAACAATAGCAAATTATAGAACTCTGACTAGGTGGAGCAAGGCACCAATAAAGAAAAACCAAAGCCAGACAAACATTACAACCCCGATATATATGAACTTTTGCATTGCAACTGAAATCCCGGAATCCAATAGCATATGCAGGCCATAACAACAATAGAAGTGCACATGAGTAAGCTTCTGAACTTCATCAAGCTTATGACAGGGTTGCCGAACTAGTTAATTTTGCATAAATGAGTTTTCTAATGGAAACTTGCATTGTGTTAGAGGGAGCTAAGCCAAAGGTGGTATACGTATTTATTTTTTCGGAAGCATTAAAAACGATGAGATTAATCATAGAGATAAACAGGACATGTGAATCCCCGTGATTAACGTAGATAGAGGATGCTACCATATATTTGACCTTGATATGGGACAACAAGAGAAAAAATATTGGGCCGAAGTTTCTTACGTAACAACTTGAGAAAAAAAGGGAGAAATTAATATCAAATGAGATCAAGACCAAGTCCCAAGTCGATCCGAACAACTTATGATATGTCCTATGAATTCCGGTACAAACATTTCACATTAACTATGCGGAGTGCATGTTATTCATGACATCCTCGATAAAGCGTCCAATAAAATTATACGACGACCCTCCTTTCTTAACGGCAATCTTACTCTTTTCGCTCATTTCATTTACCTTCTGCCTGATTCCTTCACTATTTTTATCCTCATTCATCATCAATTTCTCTATCCCATTTTGTATCTCATCCGCCGTCACTAACTTAACCTTATTGCTATCAATTCTAAAATCCTTCCTGTAGTCCATCTTTATCTCAACGGCCAACCCCAAATCAGTCACCAACTGGAACGCATTCATTTGTTGTTCGGCATACATTGGCCATGTGGCCATTGGCACACCGCACCACAAGCTTTCCAATGTCGAGTTCCACCCGCAGTGTGACACAAACCCTCCCACCGCCTTATGGGATAGCACCGCTACTTGTGGGGCCCACCCAATCACTTTCCCAATGTTTGCTGTACGTTCTAGGAACCCTTTTGGTAGCACTTGGTTCAGGTCTTGGTACTCGCTCGGCATCTCTATTTTGCCCTTTGGCGGAGGTTGCCGGAGAGACCACAAGAATCGGTGGCCGGTTTGTTCCAGGACCTTCGCTATCTTCATCACCTGTAATAGAGGAACCATAACTTTTTTCGGAAGCATTAAAAAAGATGAGATTGAGGAACCATAGTTTTCTAGAGGTCAATGATTTGGTGCCCAAAATTTTTCGTAGCTAAAAAAGTTCTCTCTCTGTTCCAAATTGTTGGTCACTTTTGGGAATTTCAACTTTTAATGGTGATGGATGCTGAAATGGATGATGATTTTCTAGCGGATTTGGAGGAGGGTTGTTGTAGACAGGAACAAGATGCGGTGAACAATGATCTTCAATCCACATTGGAGGTGTGTAGAAGATTAGGAGTGGATTTTGTGGACAATGATGTGCACAACATAAAAAAGATGATTGAATTGGAAGCTAAGGATTTTGCGAAATTGCAGAGGAGCTCCTCTTCTTGATGGTTTTGTTGTGAGTCTATTAAGGCAGTTTGGTTTTGAGGTTGTTTTAGGTTTTGTCTTTTGTTTTGGGTTGCTTTTCCGGGTCTCTGTTGTTATGCTCAAGGTTGCTTTTTGGTCCATAGGCTGTGCTTTGAGGGTTGTTGTTTGTCGGGTGTTGTTCTTTGCTGTGTTTTGAGGTTGGTTGTTGTCGAGTATTTTGTTTGTTGGGTGTTGTTTGTCTTTTTCTCTCTCCTCTCTAGCATTTTGCTGGATGGGGCTTTTCTCGATGTGCCCTTTGTCGAGTTTTAATAAAATTTTGTTGCCGATAAAAAAAAATAAAAATTTAAGGAGATATGGAATAACTTCATTCAATAAATACATTCACATTAAATAGATTTATAATTTTTTCACAACGCCATTATATATATATTTCAACTTTTGAATGAATGATCATTGTTGGCAAAAAGGTTTATTTTGGAAAAATGAATAAATTTTGTTTTAACTTTTTAAAAAAGACTAACAATTTGAAAAATTTCAAAGCATAAGGGATAAGCAATTTGAAATGGAGGGCATAGTACTATAAATCTATTGAATGTAGGTCTCAAAATGAAACTAATCCTCGACTTTAATGCATACTTGTTTTTAGAAAAAAAGAGGAATTGAATTTGTAATTGTTTAAAATTAATGGAGATGCTAACGGGTGCCATAGTGCACCCGTTAAGAGTGTAAAAAGTACAATTTAAAAGTACACTTGTACTTTAAAGTACATCTTTAAGTATACTTTAACGTACAAATGTACTTTTAAAGTGTATTTTTTTGTACAAGTGAGACCCTCAAAAATGTACTTTTTGTACCATTAACGGGTGCGCTATGACACCCGTTAACATGACCCTAAAATTAATACTATCGTTTAACATAGTATTACTTTCCATATAATTTTGGATTTTTCAAATCGTCTAACTTTGACGAAAATATCACTTATTATTGGTCTATTATAGAGAACCAACATAAAACTTGATTGGAGAGCACATTTAACGAGAGCTTGTTTGGAGCTTATCTAGAGCATCTATTTAATTTGGGGGCCGGTTCCCCTCACACTTAAAAAAACACATAAAAAAACACAACACTCATCCAGGCCCCCTTGTGATGTTCTGAACTATTGATCTTGTTTAAATGAGTAAAATAAAAGGTCTTGCAAAATTTCAACTCAATCGGATATGGGTAAGTGTTTGATCCAAACAATTTTAAAAACGATTGTTCCTGTCACAATTTTTGCAAAACTATTTGGATCAAGCATTTATCGATATCCGATTAAGCTGAATTTTTGCAGGACTCCCTATTTTACTCATTTAAACAAGATCAACGGTTTAGAACGTCATAGTGGGGCCCGAAACAAAATTGTATGTTTTTTTATGTGTTTTTTTAAGTGTGAGGAGAACCGGCTCCTTTAATTTGAACCCATGTTCTGTCCCGAAAGAAAATTGTACTCCAACTTATTTTTTATACCTTCTCTATTTTGATCCTCCAAATTAAAATTGGGGAAATTCCTTAAGCTTATTTTTCTAGTAAAAGAATAAAGAATAGTTGTATCAGAAATAAAAACAGAAACGTGTAACGATTCACCATCACTTGTTGATAAGGATATATATCCACTCACCTGGTCCCCATCGAAGCTCCCCCTGCTCCCAAAACACAAGAACACCACGGATGACGGTAGCTGATCGTCCAACCACCTTATGATCTCCATCTCCTCCTCCTCCTGGTTTGTGTCCTTCGAGAGGTGGAGTACGGGTCCCACAGGGTAGATTGGAGGGACCGTATTGTCCGCAACGAGGGACTTGACCGCATATGATTCCAGCTCTTCAAATGAATTGACCATAATGCCCTTTGTTTCTCTCAAGCTCTTGGCAGTATTGACGACAAAGGTAAACCCAGCTTCCTTGTCCATTGCCACAGAAGGCAAAACCTTAGCTGGGACAGGATTCATAAAAGTCGGTACCTCCAACTCAGCGTCCGAGTCCTTCAACTCAGTAACATCCTGGTTGTGGACCCGTTTTAGGGTCTCCAGGTGAAACATGAAGCCGAGAAAAGCACAGTTGGAGGTGAAGAAAACGTAGGTGGGGAGCCCGAACTCGGCCGCCACGTCCATCATCGAAATGCAGAACATGTCCACGACGAACCCGGCGAGTCGACTCGACTCGGATGACTCGGTTGAGACCATTTTTGTCACGTGGTCTCTCACGTGTTTCTTGTTCATGTTGACGAACTCGGAGATGAAGTTGCTGGGGTTCTTGGACTGGAGCTCCCCCATCGCCGCCTCGTCTTGTAGAGGGAGGTAGACGAACTTTAACCTATCCTCTGCCGCCGTTAGTAGTAGCGATTGGGAGGAGGAGCCGATCTTCGTTTTATCAAACAGTGGAATTTTCATTACGAGGACTGTGATGGAAAGCCGGTGGTCTCGGCCTACGAGTTGCTTGGCCATCTCCACCGTTGACACCAGGTGGCCCAAACCCGGGGAAGGAATAAACACCAGTTCTGCGGCCGCCACCATCGCCTTTAATTCTCAATTTATATATGTCAGAAAGTGTTCGAACTAACTTGCACCCACCTCAAAATACCTCGGAGGTTTTGAGGCCAATTATGCCGAATATTGTTAATCTGGCATATGGAGAGAGGATGGGTTCAAAACCATTTTTTGGAGAGTTCAACTTATAAACGTCCAAAAAGTGATAGGGAAACATTGATTTTTGTATATTGGACTTGTAGACCAAGATATCGGTGCTTTGGAAGTGATGTCATGATTTTGTTAAGAATATTTCTAGGGTGTACTGTGGTCCGTTCCGAGAAATTGACCACATCTTTTAGGTGATGCACGTAGTGACGTAGTCACACATTTATTGAGAGAGCAGAAGTTTGGTCAGATATTTTTAATTGGTGAAAGATTGGATGGGCATGCCCCTCAACAAAGGATGATTTGTTACTACATTTTTTTGCACGGCGAATTTTTTTATTAATCTTTGAAAATAAAATATCAAAATTAAAAGAATTCAAAGCAAAAACATCAAACTGAAAGTGGGAAAATCTTTGAAGAAGGAAACCACAACCGACAATCACATGCGGCCACTATGTGTAATCCACCCAAGCTTTTGCAGTCCCTAGTGAGAGAGAGAGAGAGAGAGAGAGAGGTTTGAGAGTGGGTTTTCGATCGAAGCCCTTCTGGGCTTCGATCTTCATTGGTTTGGGCTCCCATTGCTTCTTCCCTTCTTTCTTATCTATCTTTATGCTCTATTTCTCTTCTGTTGTCTTTTAATCTGATTCAAGGGTTTCATATCTGTGGGGCTTCCATTGACAGTTTTGTTGTGGGGTTTTGTTCAGCACCGACACCAACTACGGAAACCAGAAAATAGAGCAAATGCTTTAGGAAGTTTGGTCATGTCGAGACAGATTTCTTTACAGTTGGCTTGGAAAAGATTCGTTTTGGTTGACAAATCTAATGGACTGGTTTCGTTAGTAACTTTGCAAGAGCGGGGCAGGGGTTTCTCGCGAAGGGTTTTACTGAGAGGGTACGAGGTGGAATGGGTTGCAAAGAAGCTGAGAGAGGCATCAAGAAAAACTGTTGGGGCTCTGTTTTTAGGAAGATTGAATGACAAGGTGAGATGTATGGAAGTTCGGAAGGCACAAAACAAAGGGGGATGGTTCGTCGAAATCAAAATCTCTGAGACCAAAAAGAAAAGCATCATCCGTATTCCTGAAGATGGACAAGGAAAAGGCTGGGTCGAGTTGGAGAAAGTTCTGTCAGAGATGGCTAGCAAAGGTTGTGGCAATTGTAAGGACCAAGTTTCGGATTCCTTTGTTTTGGCAATTCTGTTTGACAAAACACACATTTACATCGAGTTGTAATTTTATTATTTAGAGTGTCTGTTTAGGTGTGGAAGGAAATCAATATGTAATTCTTTTTATTGCGGTCGTTATTTCGATGTAATTCAAGAAACTTGCTCAAGCAACATACAAGCTACACATCAAGCAAATGGGTTGCCTTTAGTAACTTGCTCGGGCAACTCCGAACCTACTCAAGCACATTTTGAAGCTTATAAATATAAAGTTGGCTAGGGTTTTGTGAGACAACTTGACTAGCACTCATATTTTCCACCTCCAAACATCTGTGGCGGCTAGGGTTTGTGAATCTCGAAGAACTTCAAAGATTGATTGATTCTCTAAGCCAACAAATAATCTTCGAGAGGATTTTACATCAACATCATCGTTCTTTAGGTTAAGCCCTTTCGTAGAGTTCGAAAGGCAAAGGATTGGAAGGCTTGTGCGATTCAAGGCGTTGGCGATCAAAATCACTGGGTGCGGTGTACGTGTGACTCAGCAGGTGATACTTAGAACGTTGTGAGGATTTACTTCATTTGGATAGGTATATCTGTAACTACACAACGATTATAGTGATTTGATTCTTTCCCGTGGTTTTTACCCATTCAGGGGTTTTCCACGTATTTCGTGCGTTCATCTGTTTGATTGCTTGTGTGATTTGTGCTGGGTAACTTATTAATTCGCATTCATACTATTAGGGTTGCTTATTTAACAGATTATTAAGGAACCCTGATTTTTCAATTGGTATCAGAGCTAGCTGCTCCTTCCGTTAGGATTTATTTTCCTAGAGCAGATCCACCATGAGTATGAATATGAATCACGTGTCTAGAAATTTGCCTATACTTGATGCTGATAATTTTGATTACTGAAAATCTAGAATAAAGGCTATAATGAGATCTGCAGGTGAAGAAATTTGGGATTCATGTATTGTGGGGTACACTCGGCCCATGATAACTGTAGAGGACAAACAGGTTAAAAAACCCCAATCTGAGTTATCAGTCGCTGAAAAAGCATTACTTCAGGCTAACAACCGTGCACTTGATATTTTATTTTCTGCTGTTGATATTAATGAGCACAGGAAAATAGCTAACTGTGAAATAGCGAAAGAGGCATGGGACATTCTGGTTACTTGTCACGAGGGGACAGACGTGGTTAAGTAGTCTAAGCTGCAAAGGCTTACTACGGAGTTTGAGACCATCAGAATGCAAGAGGAGGAGACATTCAATCAATTTTACTCCAAGCTCATCGCCATTGTCAATAGCTGCGAGAACTTGGGTGAGCCAATTCCTTCCTTTCGTATTATTAAGAAAATTTTACGTTCCTTACCTCCTAGATTTAAAACTCAAGTAACTATGCTGGAAGGTAAGAGAAAATTAAAAGAAAAATCTGTTCAAGAAATAGTTGGGATTCTCCAAACTTATGAGGCTGACCTATTGCAATCTGAACTTGTTCAGCCTAAAGTAAAACATTTTGAGACTTCTATTGCTTTTAAAAGTACTCAGACAAATAAGAAAGGTTCAGATAGTGATAGTGATTTCGATTTTGAGGAGATGAAAGTTTTTTTTCAAACAATTTAAAAATATTATGAAAAAGAAAAATGATAAAGAAAAAGGAGAGTTTTCTAAAAAGATTAAAAAGGAGGGAAAAGGACCACCTGAGGGACCACAGTGTTTTGAGTGTCATGGTTTTGGTCATTATGCCCTAGATTGTGCTAACAAAAAGAAAAAGAAGGTTTTTGTTGCTCAAACATGGGATGATAGCGATTCTGATGAATCGAATGAAGAACAGGACGGCAATGAAAATAATGATAAAAACTTTTTGGCTTTCGGAGTTTCCTTACATCCTCAGTGTCTTTCCGAATCGAGTGGTTCTGAGACAGATAATAGCGAGGCGGAAAGCTGTGATGACATGGATGAGATCAAAGAGGAGTACAAAAAACTTCATATTTTTAGTAAAAAATTGATGAAGGTGAATGATAAGCTTTCTGATAAGGTCAAGAGTTTAGAAGCTATTTTGAATGAACGCACTCAAGAAAGGGATGAGAGGAATAAAGAAATTGAGCTCCTTCTTGAGAAAAATAAGGCCTTGACTAGTGCAAAGTCGAAGGAAAAATTAGAGGATGATACAAAGACAGGGACCCAAGTGTTGGATCATATTCTTTCCATCCAACGGCATCCTAGCGATCGTTCAGGGCTTGGTTATCATGCGACATCTTCAACTCCACCAATTGGGAAAGAAGGGACTAATCATATAGATAAGAAGAAGAATGCTAATGGCGTACAGAACAAACTCAATTCTCCCACGCCAAAGAAGCAAACGACAACAGTGGCACATGGATATCCTAAACGCAAGGAGGTAAAAACTAAAGTTATTAATAATGCTAAGTCTCAAGTTTTTAATCCTGTTGTTAAATTCGTTCCTACTTGTCACTATTGTGGTATGATTGGCCATATTAGACCGAACTGTAGAAAGTTTCATGAATCATACACTTCACATGGTGCATATGTAGCTCATTCTTATGGTAATAATAATTTTGTACCTGCTTGCCATCATTGTGGAATTAGAGGTCATATTCGTCCTTATTGTTTTGCCCTTCATGGCTATCATAGGACTCCTCCCCGCTACCATAACATGAATAATCATAGAGAGTTTTTTCAAGGGCCTAGACATAAAACCCATTCGCATGCTAATTTTACAAAGGTAAATCCAACACCCATGACCACTGAAAAGACTAGTGAAAAGGGCAAGACTAGACAGATGTGGGTTCGTAAAATTAATTTCGTATCTCCGGTTGAGGAAGATCTTGACTCTCTAGATGACTATAGTTCACTTGGAGAGTTTGGCCTTGCCTTTTAAAGGCTAGGTTTGGTTCCATAAACTAGATTTAATTGATCATGCATATCTTAATACCTAGATTTATGGAGTTTTATAGTTGTTTCACAGTTGTCTTATTTTAGTTATCTTTGCGTTATTTTTTTTTTTAAAAAAATCAAAAATATGTCTTGTATCAGTTGTTGTGTGGATTGAGCATGATAGTCTTTAGTGCGTAGTTGAATATCATTGGATTTTATGAACATGTTCATCCTTATTTTTATTGCACTTCTTTTTGGTATTCTCCCTACAAGAACATTTGAATGCCAATAAACCATGAGTATCCGACATTCTGTACACTTATTCATGGCTATTATGGATGGTTGACAATTAGGGGTCTTGTTCTCATAAACTTAGTCTGTATCTTGAGATTTCTTTTTAAGATTGACCCGTGGTTAGAATTCCAAATGTGATGTTGAAATCCATCCACCACCATTTGTTTTTTGTCTCCATCTCCCCTTCCAAAATTGAGAAAATGAATGATTTGATGAAAGGGTTACCTATAGGACAAAAGTCCTAGTAGTGTGAAAGCCGTCGATGATAGTGCAAAATACAATGAAAAAAATATTTCCATCGGTGAGGTTATATAAAAAAAAATGAGAGTTTATGGAAATGTGGTATTAGTATTGGACCACTTGCTTAGTAACCGGTTGCATTCAGCTCTATCCAGTCCGGACGGTCGCGTCAAACGGCGAGTGGGGTAAAAGAGAATACTTTATAAAAAGAATAAAAATTAGAGGTTGAGGGGGAGCTCCGCAAGTACTTATCAACAAAAAATCATTGAGGACCTAGCTTGGTTTGACTTTTTGAAGGGGAGTCATCTTGATACTCCGATCCTATTGTTCATGAGAATATGGGTCCTAAATTGAGCTAACCTGATATCTAGGCCATGGATGCACACACACACTTTCCTCACATGTCGTTGATAATGGTGTGTTGTATTTCTTCTGCCTTGCATGGTGTTCTAGCATCAAGTTGTGTCTTAAAGTTTGGATGTCTTGTTCATCTCATCTCATCTCATGATATAATACTTGCACTAAAACATTCTCATGCTCATATCTTCAAAAAATCTATAATCTTTTAGCATTGAGTTTAATTATGTTTTATTGAGCTTTGCGTGCTTGTAGTACTTGGTCTGCTATTGAGTTTAGGCATCATGATATCTGTGCTAGTGTTCGTTTCTCTCTTAAATAATATCTCACTTGTCGGTTTCTCTTGGTCTTTAATTGTTCAATGCTCTCCTTTGTTCACATTTATTGTTTTATTGTTTATCCTATTCGCCCTTTGTCATTCCATGTCAAAAAGGGGGAGAATGATGAAAGGGGGAGTAGGTTGCCTACTGTTCTAATATATTTGGATGTTGAGTTTTGTTTGCAGGCTTTATACAACTCGTTCATATAGGATAGATGGCCTTTGTAGTGTGTTTTGTCATAGAAGTGCCAAAGGGGGAGATTGTAAGGACCAAGTTTCGGATTCCTTTGTTTTGGCAATTCCGTTTGACAAAACACACATTTACATCGAGTTGCAATTTTATTATTTAGAGTGTCTGTTTAGGTGTGGAAGAAAATCAATATGTAATTCTTTTTATTGCGGTCGTTATTTCGATGTAATTCAAGAAACTTGCTCAAGCAACATACAAGCTACACATCAAGCAAATGGGCTGCCTTTAGTAACTTGCTCGAGCAACTCCGAACCTACTCAAGCACATTTTGAAGCTTATACATATAAAGTTGGCTAGGGTTTTGTGAGACAACTTGGCTAGCACTCATATTTTCCACCTCCAAACATCTGTGGCGGCTAGGGTTTGTGAATCTCGAAGAACTTCAAAGATTGATTGATTCTCTAAGCCAACAAATAATCTTCGAGAGGATTTTACATCAACATCATCGTTCTTTAGGTTAAGCCCTTTCGTAGAGTTTCGAAAGGCAAAGGATTGGAAGGCTTGTGCGATTTAAGGCGTTGGCGATCAAGATCACTGGGTGCGGTGTACGTGTGACTCGGCAGGTGATACTTAGAACGTTGTGAGGATTTACTTCGTTTGGATAGGTATATCTGTAACTGCACAACGATTATAGTGATTTGATTCTTTCCCGTGGTTTTTACCCATTCAGGGGTTTTCCACGTATATCGTGCGTTCATCTGTTTGATTGCTTGTGTGATTTGTGCTGGGTAACTTATTGATTCGCATTCATACTATTAGGGTTGCTTATTTAACAGATTATTAAGGAACCCTGATTTTTCAGCAATAGGCGACAAAAGGATTTGGAGAAGGTAAACAATGGAGACAGTACACGGAGTGGGCAAGCTGAAATTCCATGGTTGAAATTTAGAGAGGTAATTGACAATCTACAACATAACTTGTAGAATGCTTCGGTTCGTCAATATGTGATTCTCCAGTCAAAATCAAGGTTGATTTCGGTTCATGCGACGTTGTTATTCCTATTTCTCATGTATCTGTTGGTAAACCTCACACTTATGCACGGGGAGGGAAGCCTACGAGATTGTCAATGGGTCATGCGAAAGAGTTGGTGGCGCGTGAACTACAATTGGGAAGGGCGTGTGAACACGTCTGTGTCGATTTCCGAGAAGAGCGGGCAAATAACGTTTTGAATATCTCTCCATCCGTTTTGAATGGCTTCGGTTGTTGTGAAGGAGTACCTGGCTTCAATAAAGGCTCACGGCTGGGGTCTTTTTCTCAAGATCATAAAGAGAATAGTAATTATGTTTTGAATCAAGCCCATAGGAGGGCGTGCAATACAGTTGCAGGCTATTCAAAGTTCCAAAACATAAATTCAGGCGGTGCATTTTTTGGGGAAGTGGATTCTAATAGATCTTTTTCACCTTTGCATGAGAGGAATAAATTGGGTTCTACAGTAGGAGGTCATAAAAATTATGTTTGGGTTCAAAAGCACAAGTTAATTGATGGATATGATTTTAAGGGTCAAAATGAGGATTTGAAACAGGAGACTTTGAAGGAATGTAATTTCAAGTTATCAACGCAAGAAAAAGATGTAGAGACTGACAAGGAAGAAGCCGAGAGGTGTCCAATCCGAGGGGTGGAGCGAGACAAGGATTCAGAGAAGGTTTCACATGAAATGCAATCAAAAAGGTTAAGGGCGAAAAAGACATTAAAGGGTCGGTTTTGGTTTTCGAATCGTTTGGATTTCTTTAGAGCACAAAGGAGATGTGAGAGTAGTCGAATGAAAAATTTGACACTTGGGGTGTAGAGGTAGATTCATATGGGAGAAAATTGAAGCCGGTGCAAGGGTTGAAGTCAAAGGGATAGTGGCGTGTGTGTCTCGTTAAAGCCTAGCGCTTGGGGCTTTACTCAGGGTTTTGAATTGGAAATTGTAAGCGCAAGGTAGAGTCAATAAATTTAGGCATGGGGTATAATCAATTGGAAGGGGCCTTGGCGCTTCTTTAGGTTGTTTTGTTTTGGTGTTTGATTGTTTAGCTGTCTCCTTGTCAGCCTTTCAATCTTTTTAGGTCTCGAGAGGCAGATGATTGTCGTCGGGTGGGGTGCCAACATCATTGGTATGCCGCTCCTCGTTTTGATGTTTTTCTCTTGCCCCGTTTAATCTTGTATCTTTGATAAAAAAAATCACATGCGGCCAAGACTCTAGAAGGAAATAACTAACACCCTTAATAACCAACAACCAATCCTAGAACTCCCAAAACCTAACCAACACCTAACCTCACAAAGCCAGGAAACTAACGCTCGTCCTCCATAAGAGCAATCCTTCTAATGACATCCTCTTCATCACCATTGTAGCCAAGACCGATAGACTTAATAATGAGACTCCAACACAATGTTTTAGCCTTACTAAGGACTTCCTCATCATCACCCATATACTAAGCACCCACGATCTTACTAAAAGAAGAGACTGAGGCTTTGTTGATTGTCCGAATGGCCTGAGTTTCATTAAGAAGAATATGGTTTCTGTTTGCGTTACCATCCGATGAGACAGAAGGAGAAAGGGCAGTAGCAGTCACAGTGGACCTCAAAACCACACATTTTTTTTTTATTTTCTTTCCCACCCTCTCTAGAAGAAATGATGATCATAATTGTCATAATGCTTGGAGCTTAGTATGGAACCTGGAGCTACCAAAATGGATTATGGTCTTCATATGGAAATGTCTTAGGGGTATCTTAGGGGTACTCTCAGCTCTTCGGGAAGCAATTGCATGGTCTTTAAGGAATAATGTAAATGTTAAATATATCCGTACTGATTGTTCTAATGCTATCATGCAGTTGGCAGGGAGATATGATTGGCACCACAGAGACAAATTTTTGATTGACAACCTCATCTCCAAGATTCACCGTCATGCTTTTTGTAGGATCTCCAAAGTTTTCACGCAAAGAGGTTGAGAAGGCTCATTTGCTTGCTAAACAAGCTGTCACTGATTTTATTGGGACGGAGATCAGCTTGCTCAGGGCGTTACCTAACTTTTGTAATCTTTGTTTATTTTGCAGTTCATGTTTTGTCTGTTGTTCATATGTGTGTTGTTACTTTGAAACTGTATCCCTTGTTACTGGTTTTCATCTATGGCAATTCTCTATTTTGGCAAAAAAAAAAGAGAAGAAATGGTGGGAAGGTTATTTTTAAGCCATACTTTGGTCCGGTGGTTGCTCTAATGTCTATCGATTCGATCATTATACTCTTCCATTTAGAAGCAAAGAATATGACCACACAAATGGGTGTCTTACATATGTATAGTTGAAATATTCTACTAACACTACCCTCGGCTTGTTTAGTTTAATCCGACACGAACATCAATTATTCGAAAAATATATGTTTAAAGGCAACGAAATACTTGTTATATCGAAATATATATGAGACGGAGTAAACATGTCTCAGATATATACATATTAATTCCATACAGTACAAAATAGCAAATTACAAACATCTTTTTTTTATGGGCAACCTAATTTTATTAAAACTCGACAAAGGGTACAACATGGACTTCTGTATTGCAACTGAAATATATACCAGAATCCAGAAACACAAGTACGCCATAACAGCAACCGAACTGCATATGAGTAAGCTTCCCAACTTCATCAAGCTCGCTAGTATGACAGGGTTGCCCAACTAGTTAATTTCGCATAAATAAGTCTTCTAATGGAAACTTGCATCGTGTGAGAGGGAGCTCAGTCAAAGGTAGTATACATATTTCGTTTTCAGAGTGATTAAAAAAAATGAGATTATTGATAGAGATAAGGGGGATATTTGGATCTCTGTGATTAATTTTGACATTGGTATGGACAACACTGGAAAAAATGTTGGACGGAAGATTTAATATTTAACAACAACACATGTGAATCAAATTGTGTGAACTAATTTGAGAAAAAAAGGGAGGAATTCAAATGAGATCTAAAACAAGTCCCTAGTTGATCCCCACAAATTATGATACGTCCAATGAATCCCAATGCAAACATTTCACCATTTGACTATGGGGAGTGTGTGTTATTCATGACATCGTCGATAAAGCGTCCAATAGAATTATACGATGACCCTCCTTCTTTAACGACGATCTTGCTTTTTTCGCTCATTTCATTTACCTTCTCTCTAATTGCTTCAGTACTTTTATCCCCTTTCTCCATCAATTTCCTTATCCCATTCTCTATCTCATCCGCCGTCACTAACTTAATGTTACTGCTATCAAACCTAAAATCCTTCTTGTAGTCTAACTTTATCTCGACAGCCAACCGCGATTCCTTCACCAATTGAAATGCATTCATTTGTTGTTCAGCATACATCGGCCATGTGGCCATTGGGACTCCGCACCATAGGCTCTCCAATGTCGAGTTCCACCCGCAGTGTGACACAAACCCTCCCACCGCATCATGGGATAGCACCGCAACCTGTGGGGCCCACCCGATCACTTTTCCAATGTTTGTTGTACGTTCTAAGAACCCTTCCGGTAGCACTTGGTTTAGGTCTTGGTAATCGCTAGGCATCTCTACTTTGCCCTTTGGCGGAGGTTGCCGGACAGACCACAAGAATCGGTGGCCGCTTTGTTCCAGGGCTTGCGCTATTTCGCTCACCTGTAATGGAGAAACCAAAGTTTTTCTTGAGGTGAATTACTTGGTACCCAAAACTTGTAGTAGCTAAAAAAAAGTAGGAGTAGTACTCTAAATCTACTGAATGTAGATCTCAAAAGAAATAGATTCTGGACTTTAATGGGTACTTGTAACTGGTCAAAATTAATACCATCGTTTAACATACAATTACTTTCCACAGAATTTTGGATGTCAAATTTGAAAAAATTATCACACATAGCGATCGAGGTTTAAAATTTACCAGCAAAATATCAGAGTCACTATTGAATTGAGTCTTTGATAATTGAAATAGAAACACTTAAATGAGATGATGTTGGTTGTGATGTAGTTTCAAAGTGTTTCCTATCTCATTACCAATTATGCAATGCCACTCAGAATGTTGTGAATGGTGTTGTGTCATTTTTTGAAAAGCAAAAAGAAAAAAACTTATATTAATCTCAGAAACAAATTAGAGAGATTACAAGAATCCACACAACTCATCTCAAATACCCATACAATTGATGTTGCATGTTGTGCTAGTATGCAGTATTATTGGTCTATTATAAAGAACCCACATAAAACTTGATTGAAAAGCAAATTTAAAGAGAGAGCTCGTTTGGAGTTTATCTAGAGCGTCTATTTTGAACCCGTGCTCTATCTTGGAAGAAAATTATGCTTCAAACATATTTTTTATTCCCTTCTTTAGTTTAATCCTCCAAATTAAAATGGGGAAATACTTTAAACTTACATTTCTAATGAAAGAATAAAGAATAGTTTATATGAGAAATGAAAATAGAGATGTGTAAGAATAGATGTACATTTCATGTGTGGCTAAATTGCTCTTTAGGTCGTGACGCTCCAAATCTCCAAGTATAAGGTCAATTTGACGTGATTGGTGAGAAAGTAAGATATATGTTGAGTTTTTACTAAAAATATCAAAAACATCGAAAATATTATAATGGAAAATTAATCATATTAGTATATACTACTTGATACGCCATTTTATGAAATCCGCAACCATTAATTCAAACACATACTAAAAATGAAACAGATGACATATCGACTCACTTGGTCACCGTCGAAGCTTCCCATGCTCCCAAAACATAAAAACACCACCGACGACGGAGGCTGATCGTCTAGCCACCTCATGATCTGGATCACCTCCTCCTCCTCGTTTTTGTCCTTCGAAAAGTGGAGTACAGGTCCCACAGCATAGATTGGCGGGACCGTACCGTCATCAGCGAGGGAGTTGACTGCATAGGATTCTAGCTCTTCAAACGAATTGACCATAATGCCCTTTGATTCTCTCAACCTCTTGGTAATATTCATGACAAAGATGGACCCAGCTTCCTTGTCCAGTACCACGGAAGGCAAAACCTTAGCTGGGACTGGATTCATAAAAGTTGGTACCTCCAACTCAGCGTCCGAGTCCTTCAACTCAGTAACATCCTGGTTGTGGACCCGTTTTAGGGTCTCGAGGTGAAACATGAAGCCGAGAAAAGCACAGTTGGAGGTGAAGAAAACGTAGGTCGGGAGCCCGAACTCGGCTGCCACGTCCATCATCGAGGTGCAGAGCATGTCCATGACGAACCCGGCGAGTCGACTCGACTCGGATGACTCGGTTGCGATCATCTTTGTTACATGGTCTCTCACGTGTTTCTTGTTCATCTTGACGAACTCGGACATGAAGTTGCGGGGGTCCTTGGACCGGAGCTCCACCATCGCCGCCTCATCTTCTAGAGGGAGGTAGACGAACTTTAACCGATCCTCCGCCACCATGTGTACTAGCGATTGGGTGGTGGATCCGATCTTCGTTTTATCGAACTGTGGAGTTTTCATTATGAGGACTGTGATGGAAAGCCGGTGGTCTCGGCCTATGAGTTGCTTGGCCATCTCCGCCGTTGACACCAGATGGCCCATCCCCGGGGAAGGGATAAACACCAGTTCTGTCGCCGCCGCCATCGCCTTCGATTCTCGATTTAAGTTTTGGAAGTTACTAATATTGTTATTCTGGAATTTGGAGAGAGTATGGGTTTCCTGTGGCTATGGATAAAACCTTTTTTGGAGCGTTTAATACTTTAATTTATAAAAAAAATCCAAAAAGACAAAAGTAGTAGAGTTCATTGGCAAGTTGGTCTTTGTATATTGGACTTGTAGACCAAGTTATCGGAGATTTGGAATTGACGTCATGGCTTTGCTGGCAGTGTTTCTTTAAAAATATTTCATGGATGTACTAACAGTTGTTCAATCCGAGAAATTGTATATCAATTGGACTTGTAGACCAAGTTATCGGAGATTTGAAATTGTCATGGCTTTGTATGCTCTAATGTAGTCATCATACATCGCTAGGAATAAAGTTGGGCTTAGAAATAAATTCATACAATCAGATCAAGTTGCTGAGTTGGCGAAGACTAGTGTGATTTTGTGGATAAAAGTAAAATTCAATATCAGAGTATATTCAGTTGATTACTTCAGTTGTCTCATGGTCACTGGCGTAGACGGAAAATTGTACTAGCAAGGGGAGAATATAAAAACGTCTCTTCTTCAAGATTCTAACATGTATGTCTTGATTTTCATTTAAATTTTTCTTCAAGATATATTCCTACTTGAATAGTGTTTAACTATATTACATTATCTTCAAAACAAAAAGGAGAAGAGTTATTGATTATGAGACTAGTTAGCGTACTAGTCCAAACGAGATAGATTCTCGAATACACGAGATATTCTTGAATCCACAAGAAAAGGAGAGAAAATTCTCAAAGTTACGTTGATTGAACAAAAGTTGCTGAATAATAGAGATTACACGCCCTTTTATAGGGAAACGATAGCAAACCCTAAAAAACTACTAAAAAATAAAATATTACAGAAATTAGGAAAACTTCCAAAATTGAAAACTAGAAACAATTCTAAGACTTTCCCAATTGGAATCAATTAAAACATAATTACAATCGTAATCTAAATATTACCTAAATTAACAAAATAACTAAATTGAAAGCACAAATAAAATGTCTTTGATTGTTAAAGCAAGCATGTGTTGCTGAGGAGAAATGAGAGGAGAGAAAGGAGAGAGAGAGGAGTGTGGAGCAAGTGTTACTAATATGGTACGATACCAGTACTGGGCTGGTAGCTGTACCGTTTCAGATTTAGTGCTGTTTTCATTATATATAATTATAAATATATTTTTATAGCATATTTTATAAACAAACTATATTTTTTATAGCATATTTCATACAAAATATATATTTTTATAGCATATTTTATGAAAAACAAATTTTGTATAGCATATAGCCATGGACCAAAGAATATAATCGGTCTTTTTGAAATAAGTAGATAACTAGAGACCTAAAGGATTTAAAGGGCGGCCCAACTAAAAAATAAACGGCCCAAATAGGGGTGTACACGGTCCGGATCGGATCGGATTGACATGAATCCAATCCTAATCCGCGAGTCACGGTTTTTAGAAAATACAATCCGTGTCCGGACCAAAAGTCTCACGGTTCGGTTCCAATCCGATCCGCGAGTCACGGATCGGTTCCGGTTTTATCCACGGATTACGTGTTATATATAAACAAGTAGCAAAGTTATATAATTGAAATTTTACCTAATGGTGTAAACACAACTAATTAGAGAAGAGACCTTCGTTGGAATCTCACACTAATGGTGTAAACACAAATACACAACTACTAATTGAATCTACTATATGTTGTCACAAATCTTGAGTTTATTTACTCCAGATGGACAATATTAGACTGCTTCCATGGGTCATCAATAAAAATACACATCTAAACACGGTTATCAACCTAGTTTTGAAAGAGATCATAGTTTACCCCCTAGTCTGTGTAGTAGAAGTTTGGGTAAAATTATGTGTGTGTGTGTGTGTGTATATATATTTTAAAAATTTATATATAATAAAAATCTCACGGTCCGGATCGGTTAATCCACGGTTTCGAAATCAAAATCCGTGTCCGGGCCGCGAGTCACGGTTTACTAATTTTTCAATCCGTGTCCGGACCATTAATCCACGGTTAAAATCCAAAACGCGCGGATCGGTTCGATTCGGACCGGATTCACGGTTCACCGATTTTTTTGTGCAGCCCTAGGCCCAACCTACTACTAGAAGGCTAGGAGTGGAAGCAGGACTTAGGGCATGCCTAGTGCACTACCTAAAATCACTACCTAAAGTGCCCTAACTAGGTAGCTGAGAAAACCTCAAAAAATGGTCCCTAGTGCACAAAAATTAGCTCCCTAAAATCCTAGGTGGCACCCCTCACTACGTAAAGTGCCCTAAAGTGACTACCTAAATTTGGGGAGTGAATTAAGGAGAGAGATAGAGAGAAGGGAAGGAGAGGAGAATTTTGTGGGAACACTTGGCACCCTTCACCATTTAAATGGGTCCCACTCTAAAAGATAATGAACATTTTTAGGGAGCTCAATTAAAGTGCATTTCTCCTTAGCTAGCTAATTAAGTTCTTAGCACACAAAATAGGGTCCCACATTAGCTTAGGTGTACACTTTAGCAAACATTTTTTAGGTAGTGCACTAGAGATGCTCTTATAAGTAGGCAGTATAGAAAAGACAAACTGCCGCAGCAGAGTAGTATTCACTCTCGATGAGCTTACCCTCTCAGCCTTGCGCCTGCTTCGTCGTCTCAAAGAAAATAGACGCAGGCATACATAGGCCTAAGTTGCAATAGGTAAAAGGTGAATTAGCAAACCCCTATGATTTTTCCTAGCTGTTCTTATATCACCCATGGCCATGAAATTCCAACAAAGGAAGACTTCGGTCCACATCAGTTTACCCTCTCGATTAGGTCTCTCTCTCTCTCTCTCTCTCTCTCTCTACCTCTCTAGATCTGGCTCTCCCTCCCTCTCTCGATCTCGTGCTCTCTCTCTCTCTCTCCCTTTCTATGATCTCTTGCCTCCATCCTTAAAAAATATGCAGATCTGTGTTCTCTCTCTCTCTATCTACCCCCATGCATCTGCACCGTACCGGATGAAATTCATGGTACCACCATCTCGCCTGGTATTGGTCGGAATTCCTGGTACTCGCCGGTAAGGACCGATATTAGAGCCGAGATGGTATTAAAGGTGCAAGGTACCGGTTTAGGGCAAATCAGGTACGTACCGGCCGGTACGGTACGAGATTCATAACCTTGGTGTGGAGTTCTTCCCAAACAATTTCAACGGTCTTTGTGGATAATCTACCACATCAGATCGGGAAAATATGGGTTTACAATATCTTCTCAAAGTTTGGTAAGATTATAGACAACTTCATACCCAGCAAAAGGAGTAAAATTACAGGCCAAAGCTTTGGTTTCGTGAGGTTCAATAACAGAGGTGAAGCATCTAGAGCTATATGTAACACAAACAAAACTTGGTGTTGGAATCACAAATTGTTTGTCAAGTTTACAAAATTTCTGAGGGGAAAGGATTATCAAGTAAACAACTGTCAGAATCATGTTGATTATACCCATGAAAGCCCACAATGGGGTCCATATAGCCAGATCTAGGGTAGGAGACAAAAGCCCCAGTTTAGCCAAGCCAGTGGATTTAGGAATGCAAATTGCCAATGCTTGCACACAACGAAGATAGGTCAAAATAAAGGTAAAACTAATCAGAAAAACCAGTTTGGAGAAAGGGGAAAAGAAGGATGCAGAAGAAATGGGAATGCTAAAACGAGCAAACAAGGTGAAAAAACAAACTCTATAGTGTTGAAGCCACAAAGGCAAGAGGAGATAAGCACCATTGAGCTTCAAGCATCAGGTAGTGGGTGGCTATTTAGAAGTGCCATTGGTATGATGAAACAACTAATTTCAGCACAACAGATGATAGAGGTATTTAGGAAAGAGAAAGTTGAAAATATCCAAGTCAAACCAATGGGAGGATGATTCATGCTAATAACATTTTCAGATGAACAGGTGAGAGATGGGGTTATCAAGGAGAAATGGTTAGATAATTGGTTTGACAGGATAACACCCTAGAATGAAGAATCGGCATAAATGGAGAGATTTGTGTGGGTAGGTTGCTATGAGATGCCTCTTAACGTCTGGAATGTCCCTACTTTTAAAACTATTGGGAATATGTGGGGACATTTTATTGATGTAGATGGAAGAACTTTGAGACAAGAATCTTTTAAGAAGTGCAGAATTTTGATTGTTACAGAGAGAGTTACAAAGGTTGAAGGTTAGATGCAACTGAAGGTTAATGGCAAGAATTATCAAATAAGGTTTGAAGAGGAGGTTTCTTTCAGAGTGATAGATTCAGACCAACCTAGAAGTAGGTTTGGATCCAAGGTAGAAGATGATGAGGTGGAAAGAAATAAGAATGACAATGATGATAGACTGGATAGCAAGAACCATTTGGTTAGTGACATGGAACCACAAGTAAATGTAGCAGCTGACAAGGATGCCAACAGTGCAATTAGAGATGGCCAAAAAGAGTTACATTTGGAAATTATAAATCTGCATGTGGGGCCTGAAATTGAAGTTTTAAGACAGCAAGTAATTAATATACAAGAAAAGGAGGTTGAAGATTCAAGGAGTGAAGTCCCAACGGTACAAGCAATGAATGACCAATTTTCCTGTCCCAAGACAGAATATTTTAGTGGCTTTAGAAGGTGATGACGCATTAATTGAGGAGGATTCAAACTTCTACCATGGTTTGGATTCATTGGTAGAGGATTTGGAAGGCCCAATTAAGGAGTTAGGTTTCATTACTTGTCAATTTCAAAAAGAAGCCCACAACCTTGAAGCCTAGGTAAGGAAAAGGTTGGAGGATGTGGAGCATCAAGTAGAGGTAGATAAGGTCAATTTGGAACATGTGGAACAACAAAAGGAGTTAGAGAGGAACATTTTGTTACTGGATGGACCAGTAGTTTTGGGATCTAGCAACAACATTCGAGCTTCTCAACTGCTAAGCATCAACCTTCCGGTGGATTTGAATCCAAGAAAAGCTAGAAAAGCTTCATGGAGGAGAAATTCTCAGGAGTGTTTGAACATTGGTTCAAGGAACTCTGATAGTAACACGACAAGGACCTCTGGAGTGCAAGGTTATCAGCAGAACTCCACACTTGAAGAACTCAACAGCTCCATAGCAGTTAGGAACAAGCTGGGGATTAATTTCACAGATGAAGATATTAGACATATGAAAAAGCTTATTGAGTTAGAGTTATCCAACAGATTTGCTCCGTTGCAACGGAGCAAATCTAATCACTGGAAGAGGAAGATAATCCTTCTAAAGATGAGTGTCTTTTGGAATATAAGGGGCTTAGGAAGTGCAATAAAGCTCAGAGGTGGGATTTTGTTTTGAAGCAACTCTAGTGGGAGCATCAAGTTTTATTAATTCTGAGGTGTTGGTGATGATTTTCGGTGATCTACAGTGATTTACTGTGGTTGCTAGATTGGAGCTGCCGCTAGTGCTACCATTTGCCGACTAAATTATTTTAGTCGAGATATGTATACCATTTGCCAACCAAATGCGACTTTTGTTGGGGAAAGTTGGTAACTTATGCCGACTAGCTTTATTTGGCCGGCATATGATCATTGGCGACCAAACTTTGGTCAGCAAAAAACCAATTGGCGACTAACTATTTTCTAGTTGAGAAAAGCCGTTCAAAAAATTACTAAATTATAAGAAATGATATTGATATAATATTAATTTACGTATAAATATGCTATTTTAATTTTTTATTTACGAGTTACATTAAAAAGTAAAAAACATTATATATATTTATTTACATGTAAATATATATTTTTAATCAAATATATATATATATATATATATATATATATATATATATATATATATATATTTATTGATCCAATACAACACAAGTTGTTAGATATTTTGGCACCTTCCGGAGTTGTACAAAAACCATCATTCGTATATTTATTTTGAATTGTAATGGGTAGATTTTTTAGGGGGTAGTTGCTTGCTCGATGCTCCTCCCATTATCTGCACCAAATTGACCGTTGCAAGGTAAAAGCATTGCACAACAAGTCATGCATGTTATTTTTAAGATTCTCCACAAATTCATTTACCGTAGATGTGGATATTACATTTATATATGCATGTCTGTCTTTCTTAAAAATATTCAATACTGAAATTTTGACATTACATCATATTTCACGGGTATTTTTTTTAATTGAGTTAATTTTCCATTTAAGGTGATGATACCACCTATTCAGCAGCATAAAAAAGATATATGTCGAATATGCTACTATTTCTCATATACTGACATAGATCCAATCTTTAGACAAGGGAATTTTCAATCACCTATGGAAAATAGCACATTGAAAAACACCGGATAAAAGATTTTTTTCATAGGAAACTAAAACTTTCTTATAAGAGAAGATTTACTTGTCCATATTTGGTTTTCACGTGGCAAAGAATGGAAAGATTCTTTGTCTTGGTAAGTTGGTAAAAAATATATTCCATTATGCTATGATCCCATTTATATACTATGAAAATCTTCTCTCTTAAGTAGTATAAATAGGAGTTTTGGGAGGCTAGATGCTGGCACGGCCAAAAAGAAAAAAAATAGAGTTTTCGATTTTCAAAACAAAAGACCAAGGAGAGTGTTTTAGGTGCAGCCCATTGTTTTATCCATACATCTTTGCATTTCGTATGCTTTTTGGGCTGTTTGAAACACACATCGCATTATATCATTCATCCATTCACTGTTCATATTTCGTGGTGCCGTATACTGCTGTGGCCAAATCTTTTGGAGATTGATTCGGAGCCGTTTGAATCCGGAGATTGGGTGTGAAGTCTGTGGTTCATCTATTGAATCTTGAAGAAGCTCTGGGAGCATTGGAGATTGGTGAGAATAGGTAAAGGATTGGGGTAAGATTTTTACTATTTCGCAATCTGTACTTCTTTTTTATTAATAGAATAAAGTAGTAGTGTTAGGCCGTGGTTTTGGCTTAGGGTTATTTAAGACCCTAAGTTTTTCCACGTAAATCGTGCGTATCTTGTCTCCTTTTTATTTTCACTACACTGCTTGTGGTTTGGTTAAATTGATTTAATCAAGACAATTAACCAGTTTTTTATTTAATAATTTTTAATCGGTTATTCAACTTAAAAACTGGTAATTTTTATCAAAACTCCTATTCAACCCCCCACAAGTCATTAGGTAGCCTTATGGTTAAGAGCTTGGAGTACAAGCCAAGAGGTTGTGGGTTCAAAACTTAGTGGAAGCAATTTAATTGAATCACATGGATGATGTTAGCGGTTGTGCTTGATGATGTCAGCATTAGAGGGTGATGTGGCCGGACTTTTTTGTATGAAGTAATTGCCACGTGGCGGATTTTATTGCCGACTAAATATTTTAGTCTGTAAAAATTGACATTTTTTGTTAACTGGATAAAAATTGACATTTGCCGACTAATTGTTTTGGTTGGGAAAAGCTACCTATGCTGACTAAATATTTAGTCGGGAAAAGCACCCTTTGCCAACCAAATAGGGTACTTTTGCCAACCAAACCGTTAGTCGGCAATTGTGAAATTTCTTGCAGTGTATTTTGCCCAAAAAAAATGGCAAGGGTGTTGCAGCCGTGTGCAATTTTGTCAAAAAAAAAACTAAAATAAAATTTAAAAAATGGCAACATTGTCATAAATTTACCAATAAAAGAATTGACATTTGCCAAATTTGAGAATTTGTGTGTCGGGTAACTAATTTGCCTTTTTTTTGTTGTCATTTTTATAAACGACAACAAATTCTATCAATAATAGAAACCCGCCGTGCGGTTGCTCTAATGCACATGTTGATCGATCATTACACTTCCCCATTTAGAAGCAAAGAATATGACCTTGCATAGTTCAAATATTCTACTAACACTATGTAGTCTCGGCTTGTTTAGTTTGATCCGACATGAACATCAATTAATTGAATTATAAATAAATTTCAAGGCAACGAAATAATTATTGCCAGATTGAAATATATATGAGCTAGAGTAAACATGTTTTACATATATGAATAGATACTAATTCCATAAAGCATGAAATATAAATTACCATGATGTGTGTGCTACCAATAATCCCATGGGCAAGGCGGTGTTAGCAAGATACATTAATATTGTTGGGATAACCGGTCTTCGGGCTTAACAGCAAAGGGCTGGCACGGTGGTTGACTGGTGGACGTCTTCGGTAACAGATCTCGGTGGCGCTAGTCCGTTCATCTTCTCCGTTGAGATGTGCTAACGCCGATGAATGTTGAAAGGCTCTTTGGTTTTCGATCAGAGCTTTTGGTAGTTCTGGAGGTGTTTGGCTTCTCCTCAGTGGCGGTGGTGGAGGGGCTTGGTGGTGCAGGTGGTGGTTGCCGGAGGGCTGACGTTTTGTGGGGGTAGGCGGTGGCTGCTGGGTTTTGATGTTGGCTGCTTGGGTTTTTGTCTATTTTGGGGTTCATTGTACCATCAAGTGTGCCCTGTTTGGGCTTGGCTTTTAGGTGTATTGGGCTTGACCCACGGGGTGTTGTTATTGGGCTTTGTCCCATTAGGTGTTTTAATTTCTCCAACCAAGTTTGGAGTCCCCTCCCTTCTGCCTCAACTTGATGTACCCTTTGTCAAGTTTCTTTAATAAATTTGTTGCCGATCAAAAAAAAAAAAATGTGGTCACTTGACCCCATATGCATTGATTTGTCAAGATTTTTACATTTTGTAATTTTGACCCAACAATTATATTTTTAGAATTGCTGCTTCCAACATGCTTGGTTAGACTGGTTTGAGGTGCCCTGCAACTTCAAGCTAGTTTTTTTTTCCTCCAACAATAAAAAAGAATAATTTATTAAGCTTTGGACATTATACATCTAAAGATTAAAAGGGACACAAAAAGAACGGCATCACAAACCAAGCAGACATCCCAACCAAGTTGGCATGAAGTTTTCCATGAACAATAACATATACCTGCCAAAATCCATGAATAGAGGGATGGCAAGGAGCCAACACAACCACCGAAAGTAAAGAAAGTACATAATTGCAAATTACAGAACTCCCACCAGGTGGAGCAAGGCACCTATAAAGAAAAACCAAAGCCAGCAAAACATTACAACCCCCATATGGACTTTTGTATTACTGCTGAAATCCCGGAATCCAAAGCATATTCAGGCCATAACAGCAATAGAAATGCACATGAGTAAGCTTCCCAACTTCATCAAGCTTTATGACAGGGTTGTTGAACTAGTTAATTTTTGCATAAATGAGTATTCTTATGGAAACTTGCATCGTTTTAGAGGGAGCTAAGCCAAAAGTGGTACATGTATTTCTTTTTTCGGAAGCATTAAAAAAGATGAAAATAATGATAGAAATAAATGAGATGTGTGAATCCCCGTGATTAATTTAGATAGAGGATGCCACCATATATTTGACAATGATATTGGACAAAATGGGAAAAAATGTTGGGCCAAAGCTTTTTTATATGTAACAACAACATGAGAATTGATCAAAATGTGTGAACTAAATTGAGAAAAAAGGGAGAAACTTAAATGAGATCAAAAGCAAGTCCCTAGTCGATCCCAACAACTTACGATATGTCCTAAAAATCCCAGTACAAACATTTCACATTTAACTATGGGGAGTGTATATTATTCATGACATCCTCGATGAAGCGTCCAATAGAATTATACGATGACCCTCCTTGCTTAACGACAGTCTTGCTCTTTTCGCTCATTTCATTTACTCTCTGCCTGATTCCTTCATTGTGTTTATCGTCATTCTTCATCAATTTCCTTATCCCATTCTCTATCTCATCCCCCGTCACTAACTTAACTTTACTGCTATCAATTCTAAAATCCTTCCTATAGTCCATCTTTATCTCGACAGCCAACCCCAATTCCCTCACCAACTGAAACGCATTCATTTGTTGTTCGGCATAAATCGGCCATGTGGCCATTGGCACTCCGCACCACAAGCTCTCCAATGTTGAGTTCCACCCACAGTGTGACACAAACCCTCCAACCGCCTTATGGGTTAGCACAGCTACCTGTGGGGCCCACCCGATCACTTTTCCAATGTTTGACGTACGTTCTAGAAACCCTTCCGGTAGCACTTGGTTCAGGTCTTGGTAATCACTTGGCATTTCTACATTTCCCTTTGGCGGAGGTTGTCGGACAGACCACAAGAACCGGTGGCCGCTTTGTTCCAGGGCTTGTGCTATCTCCCTCACCTATAATGGAGGAACCATAGCTTTTCTAAAGGTTAACTTGGTATCCAAAATTTGTCGTAGCTTAAAAAGTAGTACTCTAAACCTACTGAATGTAGGTCTCAAATGAAACTAATCCTGGACTTTAATGGTTACTTGTTTTAAGAAAAAAAGAGGAATTGAATTTGTAATAATTGTTAAAAATTAATACAATCGTTTTACATACTATTACTTTCATATAATTTTGGATATTTCAAAGCGCCTAACTTGACGAAAATATCACTCATTGCCATCGAGGTTTAAAATTTATCAGCAAAATATTGGTGTCACAATTCGACGAGGCTTTGATAAGTGATATAGAATCACTTGAATGACATGCCTATTGTAGAAAACAAACATAAAACTTGATTGGAGAGCACATTTAAAAAGAAAGCTCGTTTGGAGCTTATCTAGAGTGACTATTTAATTTGAACCCGCGTTCTAGCTGGAAAGAAAATTGTGGTCCAACGTGAACGTGTAAAGATTCACCATCACTTGTTGATATCCTATTATCAAACAAAGGGACTAAAAAAAAGATAATCCCTCAATTCTAAATTGTTTGTCACTTATACTATTTTGAAATGTTTCAAATTTTTAATCCCCTTTAAAAAGTCAAAACAATATTTAGTCAATTTTCCAAAATAACCTCTTCACCAACAATAATAATTTCATTCAAAATTTGAAATATAAGAGTATTGTTGGAAATTAAAAAATCTGTTTAATATGAATGCATTTATTTAATGTAGTTATTGTTTGTCTGCTTAAAAAGATAAAATTTCTAGAAGTGACTAGCAATTTCAAACGAAGGGACTATATCAACTCACCTGGTCTCCATCGAAGCTTCCCATGCTCCCGAAACACAAGAACACCACAGATGACGGAGGCTGATCGTCCAACCACCTTTTGATTTCGATCTCCTCCTCCTCCTCCTCGTTTGTGTCCTTGAAGAGGTGGAGTACGGGTCCCACAGGGTAGATAGGCGGGACCGTGTTGTCCGCAACGAGGGACTTGACCGCATATGATTCCAGTTCTTCAAATGAATTGACCATAATTCCCTTTGTTTCTCTCAAGCTCTTGGCAGTATTGACGACCAAGGTAAACCCGGCTTCCTTGTCCATTGCCACAGAAGGCAAAACCTTAGCTGGGACTGGATTCATAAAAGTCGGTACCTCCAACTCAGCATCCGAGTCCTTCAACTCAGTAACATCCTGGTTGTGGACCTGTTTTAGGGTCTCCAAGTGGAACATGAAGCCGAGAAAAGCACAGTTGGAGGTGAAGAAAACGTAGGTAGGGAGCCCGAACTCGGCCGCCACGCCAATCATCGAAGTGCAGAACATGTCCACGACGAACCCAGCGAGTCGACTCGACTTGGATGACTCGGTTGACATCATATTTGTCACGTGGTCTCTCACGTGTTTCTTGTTCATGTTGACGAACTCAGACACGAAGTTGCTGGGGTTCTTGGACCGGAGCTCCCCCATCGCCGCCTCGTCTTCTAGAGGGAGGTAGACGAACTTTAACCGATCCTCTGCATCAGTGAGTAGTAGCGATTGGGTGGAGGAGCCGATCTTCGCTTTATCAAACAGTGGAATTTTCATTATGAGGACTGTGATGGAAAGCCGGTGGTCTCGGCCGATGAGTTGCTTGGCCATCTCCACCGTTGACACCAGGTGGCCCATCCCCGGGGAAGGAATAAACACCAGTTCTGCCGCCGCCGCCATCCTTTAATTCTCGATTTTTGTTTTGATATCAAAGATTCAAAGTGTTGGAACTAACTTGCACACACCTCAAATTACCTTGGAGGTTTTGAGGCCAATCATGGCCAATATTTTCAATATCGAGAACGGAGAGAGGATGGGTTTCTTGTGGCTATGGGAAAAACCATTTTTTGGAGAGTTTAACTTATAAACGTCCAAAATGTGATAGGGAAACATCGGTTGGACTTGTAGACCAAGATATCGGTGCTTTGGAAGTGATGTCATGGCTATGTTGGCAGCAAGGTTTTAAATCTCGGTATCGGTCGTGGTATCGGGACATATCGGCGATACGTCGCGGAAATCGGCTGTCTCGGTCGTGAATTTTTTTAAATCATTAGCAATATGTAGAAAACTTCATTTTACACTCTTTTTATCTCTCATCATTGGCTTAATTAGTAATGTTTTAACCAATCTTAGCACACATAATTGAACCAAACCACCACGATAAGGTTATAATCTGATCTTCCGTTTTTTTTTTTAAATAATCTATTGTAGTGTTCAAGATCTGGTTGTTTCGGTATTCAAGATCTGGTTTTCTTGGTGTTGTAAATTATAATCTCTCATTTTCTTTTGTTTGCTAATTTTTGGTTCACCGATAATTTTTCAAAATGTTTGAGCTCTGTTTTTTTTTTTTCCGTATCGGCCGAGACAGATATCGTATCGGCCGAGACACCGATACGTCTCGGGTATCGGCCGAGACAGAGTGCGATTTTTCCTCACACCGAGATATCGGCCTTTATCCGTATCGGAGGCCCCAAATACCGGTATGTATCGGCCGATATTTAAATCTATGGTTGGCAGTGGGTATTTAAGAATAATCGGGTGTACTAACAGTGGTTCGTTCCGAGAAATTGTTCAAATAATCCTAGCGCCCCATGACGCACGTCGTCACACATTTATTGAGAGCGGAGAAAATTATTTTAGGTGCCAATAGACCCACGTAGTCACACATTTATTGAGTGCGGAGAAAATTGTTTTAGGTGCCAATAGGGTTACGGTAACTCCCTGGGCCCTGGCACCCATTCGTAGTACCCAAGCTGATCAGAAGGTGACAGCTAAACCGGTCCAGCCTTAGCCATAAACTTGCCTGATCAGTCTCAGTTTTTGACCCATAAATGGAGCCCCTAAATCGTAAGTTATATTAAATATTACTCCCTCCGTCCCTTTTTAAATGTGTACAATGGAAAACGTGTATTTTTGCGGACATTAAAAAATGTACTTTCGTATAATATTTTTAAATTTTTTTTGCACCAAATTAAAGTACTCAATGAGCACTTTAATTTGGTATAAAGAGAATTAAAAAATTATATAGGAAAATATGTTTTTTAGGAGTTTGAAATTACACGTATTCCCAGGGTACGCACTTAAAAAGGGCCGGAGGGAGTATCTATGTCTATCAAGGTTTTAAATCTCGGTATCGGTCGCGGTATCGGTCGCGGTATCGGTGTATCGGTATCGGGACATATCGGCGATACGTCTTGGGAATCGGCTGTCTCGGCCGTGAATTTTTTAAAATCATTAGCAATATGTAGAAAACTTGATTTTACACTCTTCTTTTTCTCTCATTAGCATAATTAGTAATAGTTTAACCAATCTTGGCACATATAATTGAACCAAACCACCACGATAAGGTTATAAATAAGCACACCATAGAGTTCTTACAACCAGCAATTAATTGGATATATTTTTCAATTATTATTAATTTGTTATACTTAACAAAAATTAAGTTATATGGTGGTTTTCTTGGTGCATGTTGTAAATTATAATCTCTCATTTTCTTTTTTTTGCTAATTTTTGGTTCACCGATAATTTTTCAAAATGTTTTTTTTTTTTTTTTTCTCTCGCGTATCGGTCGCGTATCGGCCGAGACAGATGCCGTATCGGCCGAGACACCGATACGTCTCGGGTATCGTCCGAGACGGGGTGCGATTTTTCCTCACACCGAGATATCGGCCTGTATCCGTATCGGAGGCCCCAAATACCGGTACGTATCGGCCGATACGAGACGTCTCGGCCGATATTTAAATCTATGATGTCTATAGTTTGCAAATGAGGCACGAGTGCTTCAGCGATAAGATCTCGGAGTTACAACCAATAGGTTTTGTATTTGAATCCTCAGCGAAGTTCCACTGCAGGCATTTCCCAACCTCATTTTGAACAACTAACATATACTATATAGATACAATTTTTAAGCGGCCCATTGTTCGAACTCGCTTAGGGTCCCAAAAACTTCAGGTCCGGTCCTATAGCTAAATTAGGTGATATCAGAAATTGGGCAGCGAAACAATAACCCACACCAAACAATATGCTACAACCACATCAAAACTTACACGCCTTAGGGTCCTTTGGGTTTTTTTTTGCATCTAACTTAAGCTTAATGTCCTTTGTGTTCTGCTGCAGTTGAAACCTGTTCCCATTTGTTACTGATCAATTGGCTCTTTGCCTGAGAATTTTGGTCAGATATTTTTAAGTGGTGGAAGATCGGGTATATATATATGCCCATCAACCCAGGATGATTTGTTACATTTTTTTGTTAGACACAACATTCACGAATCTAGAGAAGAAATGCTAATCAAAATGGTCATAATGGTTGGAGCTTGGTATGGAACCTAGAGCTACCAGAACAGATTACGGTCTTCATACGGAAATGCCTTAGGGGTATCTTTTTCGAGCGCAGTATTATTTATAACCGCATGCAAAATATATCCCCTATATGCCCACTCAGTGGTATCGAGGATGAAACTATTGATCACCGTTTCTGCTACTGCAACCTTACAAGACAAGTTTGGAATGACATCGATATCCCTTTCTCCAGCTTGGGTATCTCTTAGTCTATAGCATTCAAGGACTGGTTGATTCATCGGATCATCTGCCTTCACAAGGACAAACAACATTTCTTTCTCTTCATTTCCATTCTCCGGTCTATTTGGAAAAATAGAAACCAGCTAGTTTTTTCGAATATCCAGTTCGATCCGGGTGCTGTCTTAGCTATGGCGCGGGATAATACTAAGTGGTTTAGCAGAGCTTCTTCTTGGCACAAACACAGTCAATAAGTTCCTTCTTTGCCGACCTGCACTACCCTCGTTCAATCACCACTCGGAAATTATGTATCCTGGATGTAGATGGAGCTTGAAAAGAAGACAAAACTTGGTGCAGCCTGGGATTTACGGATATAGCCTTCCAAATGGTTGCCTGATTGCCCACTCTGCAATATCTTCTTATTGCATTAGCTAGTCCTCTCTAGGTGGAACTCTTTAGCTCTTCGGGAAGCAATTGCGTAGTCTTTAAGGAATAATTTTAATGTTGAATATATCCGTACTGATTGTTTTAATACTGTCATGCAGTTGGCAAGGAGACATGATTGCCACCACAGAGACAAATTTTTTATTAACAACCTCATCTCCGAGATTCACCATCTTGCTTTTCGTAGGATATCCAAAGTTTTCATGCAAAGAGGTTGAGAGGGCTCATTTGCTTGCCAAACAAGCTCTCATTGATTTCATTTTTCCATCCAGGGGACGGAGACCAGCTTGCTCAGGACGTTATCTTACTTTTTGTAGTAGCGGTCTTTTATTTTACAGTTCCTGTTTTGTCTGTTGTTACTTTGAAACTGTATCCCTTGTATGCTAGTTTTCATCTATGGCAATTCTCTCTTTTGGCAAAAAAAAAAGAAGAAGAGAAGACATGCGGGGAAGGTTATATTTTTATGCCATACTTTGGTGCGGTGGTTGCTCCAATGTCTATCGATTCGAACATTACACTTCTCCATTTAGAAGCAAAGAATATGACCACACACAAATGGGTGTCATACATAGTTGAAATATTCTACTAACATTACCCTCGGCTTGTTTAGTTTAATCCTACACGAACATCAATTATTTGAACACCATATATTTGAAGGCCACGAAATACTTCTTGTTATATCAAAATATATATGAGCCGGAGTAAATATGTCTTAGATATATACATATTAATTCCATAAAGTACCTAATAGAAAATTACAACACTCAAACTAGGTGGAGCAAGACACCAATGCAGAAACGAAAGCCAGCAAAACATTACAACATGGACTTTTGTATTGCAATTGAAATACCGAAATGCAGAAATACATATGCAGGCCATAACAGCAATCGAAGTGCATATGCATAATTTTCCCAACTTCATCAAGCTAGCTAGCACGACAGGGTTGCCCAACTAGTTAATTTTGCATAAATGAGTTTTCTAATGCAAACTTGCGTCGTGTGAGAGGGAGCTCTGTAATAACCCGAAATTTCGTAAATAAAAATTTCGATTTACTAATTCAAGTATTTAATTTTGATATCGCGAATTTCAATAATTTATTTTTTTAGTTTAAATAACTCAAATAAAAATTCGTTTATTTCTTTTTATTTATTTTCCGCGCCGAAAATCAACGAGTGCACACCGGGTACTACACTGTTTCGCGTCCAGAAGCTGAAGTTTTCTCTGAGACTTATAGTCACTAAGCTAACACCACCTCATTTATTGCCTAAATTAGAAGCTAGTCCATTTTTGGAAACCTACTTAGACATGTGTCTAATTTTGACTTTTGACTTTCCAAATTTGACTTGAAGTACACTTTTACTACTCATATTTTCGATTTTAGTGTGATAATGAGAGGGAGAGGAGGGGGTCGGTTCGAAGGTAGAAAAGGGGAGAAATTACTTCCCTCGCCGTGTAATTTTACGGGCGTGTTTCTGTACACACATTCGCGCACGTTTCGGTGCCGTTTTTCTTATAAAATCCTAAGTGTTATACTTTTCATTATTAGGAAGACTACATAGGGATTTTCGAACACACTTATTTATTTCCTTTAAGTTAGTTGCTCTTTATTTATTTTTGTAGTACACTAGTTTGTATTTTTAGCGCACAAAACCAACTTTACGGGGTATTTTTTGTCCAATAAGAGGGGAACTTATCCCCTAATAAATGGGAGACTCTTTTTATCCTAATAGTACTGTAGACACCCCAATTTGAGCCTACGAAAATTCATAGCGTTCTCGATGATGAAAACAGACTTTCAAACACGTTTTAGAGCTTAAAAAGGGATGATTGAAATTTATCCAAAAGCCTACCAAAACACTTCTAAACCAAAAACCAAAAGAAACCATTGAACCCATTCCATGCACCTGAAGCGCATTTGCATGTGCCTGAAACACTTTGCTTCAGGCTCCTGAACCTTTCTCATGCACCTGAATCATTCCCCTTTAGGTGTTTGAACCTTCCCCAAGCACCTGAAGCATCTCCTTTAGGCGCTTGAACCCTCCCCATGCACCTGAAGCCTTCCCTTTAGGCACCTGAAGGGCTTCTTTAGGCGCCTGAAGCTCTTTTTTCAGAATTTTTAAATTTCAAGCGAGAATAGCTAGGTGTAATGATTATGATGCGATCTTGCAGATTACCATCGGGCGAAGAGCGTCTTAGCCTAAATAAACCTCTAAAATGGCCCCTAGGGGACCTAAACCATCCCTTGGAGCATTATAAAAAACCTCACACCTCTCATTTGCAGGGGTTCCATGATATTTCTGAAAAAATCAGCCAAGCCAGTCATTTCTCTGTCAAGAAAACACCCAAAACTAGTGTATAACCTCATTCAAACTTCCATTATCCACCCAAAAGCCCATTCCCATTGTTCAATCATCCATTTCAAGCTCCAAAAAGGTAGTCAATCTACCTAATTAGTGTGGCAAAGTTCTTGTTGGAAGTCAGTAGGTCCATGTTGGTTCTTGATACCAATAATGGGCTTATAATGACTTAAATATATCAAAAGAGCATTTTTGCTCGATACCTGAAGCAGCAGCTACAGGCTCTGTTCGTTTCGTCTCATTTTGTTCGAAAATACTTTGTCTTGGTCTATAGTCATGCTGGTGGTGATTTAAACTCCAAAAACAAACTGCTTACTTTCTGTTTTTCCACTAAAAAAAGGTGAAAAATCATACTTTTTAAGGAGAAAAATGACCATCAATGTAGTCAAAACCATCTATTTATCACAAAATCTCTATTGGAGGTCATTTTCTTTGCATGTAATAGTGGAAAGTCTCTGTTTTGCTATTTGAATGAGTGAAAAACATGTTTTTATGAGATATTAATAGTGTTTTTTTGGTGCAAATGAGATGTTAGATGAAGGTTTCAAGTTTGTTTACCTCCCATTTGGGTGTTAACACCATTATTCTACTAGTATGAAAAGCAAAACAGTGGTAAAAATGAGTTTGGGCAAGCACCTGAAGCAGTAGCTTCTGGGACTTGAAGCAGTAGCTTCTAGCGTCTAAAGCCCCTTTCAGTCACTTGATTCTCTTAACTTCAGCCATTTAAAACACTCCTTTAGGTGCTTGAAAGAAAACAGAAGGGTTGGTCTGATTTTGCAAAAAGGGTTCCAAAAAGTCTGTTGTTACACTGTTTTACAGTTTGCAGTTATGGTTACCATTATTTATGCTATCCTATCATCATGTTGTATCATCGACACGGATATATCATTTACACGATCACAAGCATACATTTTCATATGATAAATTGTGATGATCCTTGCACACTTGCTTCCTCTATTTTGCTTACGTGGTTTGAGTTTATGAAATAAATGTTTTCCTAAAATCCCTTAAGTAACTTAGTAGAGACCGGTTTCCATAACAGGGCGAGGGGGGTGCCTTAGAAACCTTCCCCCTCGTAACTTAGCTCCAGAACCCGAGAAATCCTAGTAACGATGTGCCGGGAAAAGCTTTTTCCCAAAACAAAGGCAAAAGAGTCATTTTTTAAAAAGTTAGTTAGAAGGCGTTCGAGCGGAGGTCGACTAGTCGTTACGCCGCCAGAATCCAACTAGCTTATCGGCTTTCGACTAAATATCAGAATTAAGGTAGATACTTTATCTTAACCCTAGATTAGTATTTTTCTAGTTCATCTTAAATATGTCATTATTATGCTTAAAAGTACTTAAATATGACGTAGACGAGATTATGTTGGATGATTAGTGAATTTATGAAAAATTAGATTTTGAAAATCACACGTAGTCGTTACTATGCACGATTTGAAATTGACTTATCAAAATACACAGTTATAATGTTCGGCAAACTTTTGGAAAACAAAACGCAGCCGTTATAATGCCCGAATGAAAATTGACTTTTCGAAATTACGCCGTTATAATGCCCAACTGATTTTTGGAAAGTAGCCGACTAAACTTTTTCTTAAAGCGACTTCAAAATGTTTTGATCGTATTTGGATTGTGAGATAACCCAAGGCTAACACCCTCGAGGGTCTGTCAAAAAAGATGGGCTTTGCGTTGTCTAAGAAAGGAATGGTGACAGTAACTGGATTCGTCCAACCATCCGGCCTGGGAGTCTCCTGGTTATCTCATTTGTTTAAAGAAAGACACCAAGGATAGGCATGTGCATGTTTCACAAGACGATACGACACAACACATTTTTTGAAAAAATGAATGATTGATTTCACGACAAGAAATAAAGATAAGAATAAAAATGATGATGTGATGAATGATCGATACGGTAGTTGCTTGACCGAAATCCTAGACCTAAATTACTGGGTTGCCCCAAGCGTAGGGCGGAGACCGGTGTAGCACAATACCCGGTAAGACCGGAATCGAATCCACAGAGAAGGCAGGAAGTGCTTACTAAGTACTCGGGTTGCTAAGTTTAAACACGGCTCTTAGGTAGCCACCCTTGTGATTTGGTCGGTGAAATTACCTAAACTAAAGAATTCGCTTTTACTTAAATTAATTAAAAGGAAGTACGGTCATAGGGTCATAACACAAGTAACCAGGTCCAGACAGTTCAGCTCTGTTCAGTGTTCTGAAAACGTTTGATTTCAGAGAGAAAAAGGTACCCCGAAAGATGCAAATCCTTGTGGTCGCCGTTTACCCATGTACAGCGGAGAACAAGTTTTGGACCCCGTTCCCCACGTTACATGGGCTCCGACAATGCCCGGATACGTCTGACGGAAGCCCCTCAATAACCTAAAATTGCTTTTTCCTTTGTTAATTCGGAAAGTAGGAGCAGAACAGATCCGGGCCTGGCCACGGCGTGTTAATCACCCCGCGACCATACTTATTAAACTACTCACTCATATTAACTTGAACGAATAAGAAAATTCTGAAATTAAACATGCTATTGTACTTGAATACGAATTAAACCAAAGATTCGAGTCTCAGAGCGCAGACAAACTCCCGCGAACTGAGATTAATGTAAAGAAACAGAAACGTTACCGAAACAATGCGAGAATCCACGAACAAACTTCCAAAAACTCAATGGAACAATCTCCAAAAGTTGAATCTCCAAAAGAAAATAATCGGCTGCTAATTAGAAGTTGAGAAAACAAAGTGCGAACCCTAATTCGACCTAAAATCGGAGTATTTAACCCTTCTCGAAGTCAACACACGTGGCAAGTCAAATGGCTGGTTTTAAGGCAACCGGTATCGATACAGGAGAAGTCCTGTATCGATATCCAAACGCTCTGTTCCCGTATGTGCACCCCGGTATCGATACAGAGAGAAACCTGTATCGATACCGACACCTCTAAATTGACTTCCAAGCTTGTCTGGTCATCCTCACTTGGGTCCCACCGGTTTCCAACATGCCTGACAGCCATGTGTCCATTTCACGCGCTTTCTCCGACCTGTTCCCTACAAAACAAGCAAAAACAAGAAAAACCAAAGACAACCCCGCATCAAGTGGAAAATGAAATAAATCGCGCCTCTAACGCGCTAATTCGCCCTACTTAGGCGCTTATATCTGTGACATTGCGCGCCTATCAGTAGTACTGTTTGAGTCCCGCCCCAGTTCCACAGGGAGAACTTGGTGGTCAAAACTCAGCGGTACAATACGGTAGTGCTGTTTGAGTCCCGCCCCAGTTCCACGGGAAGAATTTGGTGGTCAAAACTTAGTAGTACAACACGTAGTGAACGGACCTTATAAACAGATTGGTTGAGTTCAGTGATATAAGATGATCGGGACTATGTCGTGTGAGACGTGAAGTGGACGGAACCTTATAAACAAACTGGTTGAATTCAGTGATATAAGCCAACCGGTACTTTGAGCGGAAAGGTTGGTGACCGTTTGAAAAGGGAAGTAGAACGGGCCAATAACTTTCGAGTGATGGAAGATGGATTAAATTTAAAGAAGAATGCTTTTATAAGAAATTAATAAATAATAGCACTGCACTTTGATTTTGAAAATGATACAAGACATTGATTTTATTAAGCTGCGCTCTGATTTGATTTCACACTGATATTTGATTACGCATGAACCTATTGTTTTCCATAAATGATTTTCAACTATTTACCTGCCACCTACTATATTGTTCTAGAATTGTTAGTTTAAGGTTGGGTAGAACTATCTATTGAGCGTCCCCGCTCACAGTGTTGCACTTGTGTGACCTTGGCATAATACCACGATGTTGCTTTGCGACTCTGACGCATTATGCTAGACTATAGAGAGGAACAGAAGGATTACTATGACTGGAAGGCCTACAGAGCAGAGCAGGATACCAGTGGGATGGATGGCCGTGCAATGAGATTTATGTAATCTCCGTTTGGAATACTATTGTCAACCCTATTTATTATTTATGTAATCTTTATTAACAAACCCAAATTTTGGGGGCGTTACAAGCTCATTCAAAAGTGGCATACATATTTCGTTTTTTGGAATGATTAAAAAAATGAGATTAATGATAGAAATAAAGGGGATATGTGGATCGGTGTGATTAATTTTGACATTGGTATGGGACAACACTGGAAAAATTATTGGGCCAAAGATTTAATATGTAACAACATGAGAATCAAATTATGTGAATTAAATTGAGAAAAAAGGGAGAAATTCAAATGAGATCAAAAGCAAGTCTCTTGATGCAAGGCGCCTTATGAACTAAAAAAAAAACAACAATCTAACACAAACTAGATAGTTTAGAGAAAACACTCTCTAGACTCTTTTTCATTCAATAATAATCATAAACTGTCGTGCCCTTAAGGCTTACAACTTATTAAATAGGAAAAACTGAAACCCTAATTGATTCGCCCTGGAAAAGGAAGCCGAATCAATAATTAACGAAAAATTACCAAAAATGAAAAATTCGAAAATAATAGCAAAACATAAACTAGAGAAAATTCTAAGATGCTTCCCAAAAGTGACGCTTAATTTGAATTTTCCTTGCCCAAATAATTGGCAATTCAAATCTTTCCTTAAACGGCAAAATTGGTCATTCGGAGCCCTATACAGTGACGAAAGCCCGAAAAAACGACGTACGCCGTGGCCATAGGCGACGTGTCTTGATCTTTGGGCCGTTTCGGGTCAGGCCCAAGTGGGCCCAACGCAAAATTCCGCAGCTGCATAATTACGATTTTGCCACCCTAGGCTTAAAATGCCTAAGGTACTCTTCCTCCATAGTTACTGCATCATTTCTCCACAAATTATGATCTGTCCTATGAATCCCAGTTGAAACATTTCACCATTTGACTACATGGAGCGTATGTTATTCATGACATCCTTGATAAAGCGACCAATAGAATTATACGACGACCCTCCTTCCTTAACGGCAATCTTGCATTTTTCACTCATTTCATTTACCTTCTGCCTAATTTCTTCACTGCTTTTATCCTCATTCTCCATTAATTTCCTTATCCCATTCTCTATCTCATCCGCCGTGACTAACGTAATGTTATCGCTATCATACATATAATCCTTCTTGTGGTCTAACTTTATCTCGACGGCAAACCTTAATTCCCTCACCAACTGAAATGCATTGATTTGTTGTTCGGCATACATCGGCCATGTGGCCATTGGGACTCCACACCACAAGCTCTCCAATGTCGAGTTCCACCCGCAGTGTGACACAAACCCTCCCACCGCCTTATGGGATAGCACCGCTACCTGTGGGGCCCACCCGATCACTTTTCCAATGTTTGATGTACGTTCTAAGAACCCTTCCGGTAGCACTTGGTTTAGGTCTTGGTAATCGCTCGGCATCTCTACTTTGCCCTTTGGCGGAGGTTGCCGGACAGACCACAAGAATCGGTGGCCGCTTTGTTCAAGCGCTTGCGCTATTTCGCTCACCTGTAATATTGGAGGAACCAGAGTTTTTCTTGAGGTTAACTACTTGGTACCCAAAAATTGGTGTAGCTAAAAAAAATTAGGAGTAGTACTCTAAAGCCATGTAGATCCAAATGAAACTGATTCTGGACTTCAATGGGTACTTGGTTTAAGAAAAAATGAGGAATTGAATTTTTAATTGGTTAAAATTAATACTAGTATCGTTTAACATAGTATTATTTTCCATAAAATTGTGGACGTTTCGAATAGTCTAACTTGAAAAAATTATCACATTGCCATCGAGGTGGAAAATTTATCAGCAAAATATCAGAGTCACAAATGAACGAGTCTTTGATAATTGATATAGAAACACTTAAATGAGATGTTGTAGGTTGTGATGTAGTTTCAAAGTGTTTGCTGTCTCAGTCTCATTACCAATCATACAGTGTCACGCAGGATGTTAATGTTGTGAATGGTGTTGTGTCATTTTTTGAACAACGAAAAAAGAACTTATATTAATCTCGAAAACGATTAGGGAGATTACAAGAACCTACACAACTCATCTCAATAACCCATACAATCGATGTTGTGTCTTGTTGTTGCCTGTTGTGCTAGTATGTACTAGTATTATTGGTCTATTATAGAGAACCTACATAAAACTTGATTAAAAAACACATTGAAAGAGAGCGCTTGTTTGGAGTTTATCTAGAGCGTCTATTTAATTTGAACACGTGTTCTATCTTGAGAAAAAAAATTATGCTTCAAACTTATTTTTTATTCCCTTCTTTAGTTCAACCCTCCAAATGAAAATGGGGAAAGACCTTAAACTTATTTCTCTAATGCAAGAATAAAGAATAGTTGTATTAGAAATGAAAATAGAGACATGTAAGAAAAGATTTAGTATGGGAATAAATTTACCATCACTACTCGTGAGTCGTGAGCATTAAGATCCATCCTCACTTGTGCGTAAAGACGTATGAATCCATATTAGTATATACTACTTGATACGCTATTTTATCAAATCCACAACGATTAAATTAGTGGTATACATCTTAAATTTTGGATATAGGTCCCACGTGTATGTGAGGAGGTTGTGGTTGTAAATGGTTGGAGCCGAAATGATTGTACAAGAAGCATTTTTGTATATCTTATCGGTGTTTATTTGGGCCAATTAAAATTTAACTTAAAGCCAGCTAAGTGGGCACCTTATATGGTTCATTTGAATATCCATATGCCATCAAACACAGTAAAAATAAAACAGATGACATATTGACTCACCTGGTCACCGTCGAAGCTTCCCATGCCCCCAAAACATAAAAACACCACCGACGACAGAGGCTGATCGTCCAGCCACCTCATGATCTGGATCACCTCCTCTTTCCCCTCGTTTTTTCCCTTCGAAAAGTGGAGTACGGGTCCCACAGGATAGATTGGTGGTACCATTTCATCGTCAGCGAGGGACTTGACCGCATAGGATTCCAGCTCTTCAAATGAATTGACCATAATGCCCTTTGTTTCTCTCAACCTCTTGGTCATATTCATGACAAAAATGGACCCAGCTTCCTTGTCCAGTACCACACAAGGCAAAACCTTAGCTGGGACAGGATTCATAAAAGTCGGCACTTCCAACTCAGCGTCCGAGTCCTTCAACTCAGTAACATCCTGGTTGTGGACCCGTTTTAGGGCCTCCAGGTGAAATATGAAGCCGAGAAAAGCACAGTTGGATGTGAAGAAAATGTAGGTCGGGAGCCCAAACTCGGCTGCCACGTCCATCATCGGGGTGCAGAGCATGTCCATGACGAACCCGACAAGTCGACTCGACTCGGTTGAGATCACCTTTGTCACATGGTCTCTCACGTGTTTCTTGTTCATGTTGACCAACTCGGACATGAAGTTGAGGGGGTCCTTGGACTGGAGCTCCACCATTGCCGCCTCATCTTCTAGAGGGAGGTAGGCGAACTTTAACCTATCCTCTGCCGCCAAGAGTATTAGCGATTGGGTGGTGGAGCCAACCTTCGTTTTCTCGAACAGTGGAATTTTCATTATGAGGACTGTGACGGAAAGCCGGTGGTCTCGGCCGATGAGTTGCTTGGCCATCTCCACCGTTGACACCAGATGGCCCATCGCCGGGAAAGGGATAAACACCAGGCCGCCATTGCCTTCAATTCTCAATTTAAGTTTTGATATCAAAGTGTTTGAATTAGTTTGTACGCACCTCAAATTACCTCGGAAGTTTTTGGCCCAATTAGGACTAATATTTTTATTTTGGACTATGGTGAGAGCATGGGTTTCCTGTGGCTATGACTAATACCTTTTTTGGAGCGTTTAATTTATAAACGTCCAAAAAGACAAAAGTTGTAGGGAAACATTGCACATTGTCTTTGTATAGTATTGGACTTGCAGTCCAAGTAATCGGAGATTTGGAATTGATGTCATGGCTTTGCTGGCAGTATTTATTTAAAAATATTTCTCGTGTGTACTAACAGTTGTTCAATCCGAGAAATTGTTCAAATAATCCGAGAAATTGTATATTGGACTTGTAGACCAAGTAATCCGAGAAATTGTGTTGAAGATATGTACTCCATGTAATTTTTGAGTTTTGGTGTTTTGTCTGTCTTTTTTATCTTCGATGTACCCTTATTTAGTTTTTATATATACTTAGGCTATGTTTGGAATATGAGGAAGGAAAGGAAAAGGGAAGGAAAATAAAATGAGAGGAAAGTAAGAGGAAAGTGGGAGGAAAATTTTACTATTTACAAAACTTAATTTTTTTATTTTCCCTCCTCGATCTTTCTCTCCAAACCAAATAGTCCAAACCAAACAAGAAACGGGAAAATTTCCCATTTTTCTTTCCTTTTCCTTTCTTTCCTCTTGTTCCAAACAGAGCCTTAATGATTAGGCAATAGAAAGAAAGAAAAAAAAAAAAAAAAAAAAGAAGGAAACTTATAATTTTAAAATTTAGGAGGGAAAAGTACTACTAAGGCCTATTGTTAAGGGTGGTTTCCTGTGATGTCCCAACTTTAAAGGTCTCATATTTTTAAGGGTGCTCTTCGGCACCTTCAATAGCTTCTACGGTGGTGTTGGCCATCTTATCTTGCCATCCCTATATTTTTTTAAATCAACGAACAGTGTTATTTTTGTTAAAAAAATGGCAAGAGTGTTGCACCTGTGTGGCATGCATATTGTCAAAGAAATGACAACACTGCCATAACAAAGAATATGACCACATGGGTGTCTTACATAGTTGAAATATTCTACTAATACTACCCTCAGCTTATTTTGTGACACCCGTTTTAATATGCGTATACATTTTAGGTGATAATGCATTTCATATTCATTTTTATCTCGTATACCATTTGATATGTTATTGAAATGAGTGGAGAAAGTTGATTGAAATGTTGGAGAAATTTTCTGCAGTGGGTGTTTCTTTGTTTTACAACAAAATGGGTGTTGGTGTGATATTTAAAACTTCGATCCATCTGAAGTGTTTAAGCATTTCCTTTTATTATGTTACGAATTTACATTCTCCCAGAACATTTTTTATTGCAGATATATACCTGGTCGAGCTAGACATCGGTCCAGTGTAGTGCTAGTCAGGTGTTCATAGAGGTTGCTCTTATTAATTTTGTCAATTTGTTTGGTGCTATGTAAATATTGATTTGCGTAGTAGTCACCAGGTACTTTAGACTTGTATAGTTGTTTGAGGAGTTGTGAACACCTGGCTTTGCTTGTTTATGACTGTGGGGTTTGATGTAATATTGCCTTTTGTTTTGTTTCCGCTGGCGAGTTGCTATTTATCATTATTTTATCTCATATGATAGTCCTGTCAGGTGTATTGGTGGTGTTTTATGTACGGCCACTTTCCGCAAGCTAGGTCCTGTTAGAGTGGGGTGTGACATGTTTAGTTTGATCCGACTTGAACATCAATTATTGAACTATATATTTTTAAAGGCAATAAAATACTCGTTGTTAGATCAAAAAATATACTCTCTATGCTCCAAAATGGATGTCCAAAATCACTATTCACGACTTTCAAAAAATTATCTATATTTTTTAAGCTATGATGAATTATATATGCAATATGAATCTTGTTTAATAGATCTCTCTTAGTTTTACTATAGACACCCCAATTTGGACTGTCTATCATTCTCGGACCATGACCTAAATGGCCTCGATGATGAACATAAGCCAAAGCATACCATAATAAGCTTGGATCAATGTTTTTGTGGAATTCAAAGGTTAAAATCCTTTCTCAAATTAACCCTTGCACCAATACCAACCCTTGTATACTAGTGCCTTGCCCAAAAATAAGACAAGAAACCGACTTGTGCACCAATTGCAACTCATGCGAACAAGTTGACTAGCACACGCAAAAAACTTGTTCTGGAATCTGGCAGGAGAATGTCATGATGGCGATTCTCTGCCTAGGATCGTGTAGATGCCCAGTTCTCCTTAAAACCTAGATCCATGTTTCTAGGACCCTTAAGGAGTCTTCTGCCCCTTTTCTGACCCTTTTGGCCTCCTCCTTTGAACCCCCTAGGACTATAAGTACCCCTCTTTCATCACAAAATGTCGGTACACTCTCTATTTCACTCTGTCAATCTAAAAATCGCTCTCATTAGCCATCTTAAAGCCTCTCCAAAGTCAAACACCATCCCATACACCTTCTCTACACCTCCTCTTTTAAATCAACCAAATTGGTTCTTCTCTTCCGATCAATTTCTGTTTTCAAATGTGATTTTGCATTTTTTCTGGAAAAGTTTAGTTCCTGTTTTTCCTTTCACTTTAGATAGAAAACGTGTAATTGTTTTTTTTCTTTCCATTGTCTTCAAACTGACCCGTGGCCTTTGATTCCAAAAGCCTTACTTTATTCTTCTATCAGTGCATGTAAGGCAATTCGTCTAAGGCTTGTTTTTGATATTCCAGTAATTGCACTTGATTTCCTTTGTGTAGTTTTTGGAAGTTGTTTCAATAAGTGACAACGGTTTTATCTATTTGGAGTCGGTTCGTTTGTTTACACCTTAGTGGATATTCATTCAATTTCCTTTAATTGGATCAGCACCTTTTTGGACTCGGTGTCACTTTTCGTTTTTTTGGGGAAAAAAAAAATCAAACCGGTAGGTGTTTTTATGTTTTTTTTAAAATCCTTTGTCTAAGGACCTACTGGATTTTTTGGATTTACATAACTTTTATTATTAAACTGGTTTGCCATCACTTTTTGTCAAACACTGGCCGGATTGGGTAGTGTTATATATTTCATTTTTATTAGTTTGGCATTTAGTCAGTCGATTGCTTTGCCTTGCTATTTAATTACATTAGTTTTAAGTACTCATATTGTATATCAATGGGTATTATATCAAGTAGTTTAAGTGTATCAAACTTGTTTGATAGTGACCGGATATCAACTTGTTTAGATTTCTTGATTTCTTTAATTCATAATCAGGATTATAATCTGTTTGGTTTACTGTTTTTTATTAAAATACAAAAGTGTTATTATTATTATTATTATTTTTTTGTTTTAGGTGAAAGTTAAATACTTTATTTAATTATTATTGTATCGATCTTCTGTTCGTGAAACAGAAATGACTACCGAAACCTCAAAAACTGGTGTTCCACCCACTCCTCCCATTCCTCCCATTACCCCTACTGTTGGTATTGCTTCGGTTCCGGCTCCGGCCATGATGCCAATGAATCATGCTGAAAAACTAGAAAAGTTCAACGAATTGGACTTCAAAAGGTGGCAAATGAAATGTTATTCTACCTTACGACTCTCCGGTTGGCAAAGTTTCTATCTGATGATGCCCCCATTGTTGCGGAGAATGAGACGAATGCTCAGGTTTGGATTGCCCATGAGGAATGGAAGAACTCCGATTTTCTCTGCCGCAACTACATACTTAACGGATTGGACAATGTGCTATACAACGTGTATTGTACGGCTAAAACTGCCAAGGAACTTTGGCTTACCTTGGAGGAAAAGTATGTGGCAGAACACGCTGGTCAAAAGAAGTTTGTTGTGGGGAGATTCTTGGATTACAAGATGGTAGACTCGAAGTCCGTTTTGAGTCAGGTCGAAGAGCTCTAGGTTCTACTTCATGAGATTCATACTGAAGGGATGATTTTGAGTGAATCATTCCAAGTGGTTGCCATCATTTGGAAACTGCCACCCCTTTGGAAGGATTTAAAAAAGCAAATGAAACATAAGCATAAGGAGATGACTATGGAAGATCTGACTTTATGTCTGAGAATGGAAGAGAATACTCTGAATTTGGAAAAGAGGACTATAAATAAATTTGCAGCTAAGGCCAACATGGTTGAGAAAAAAGGCAAGGCTAGCAAATGGAAAAAGAAAAATAAGAGGAAGAATTCGAGCAAATGTATTGACCTCGGTCCGCGAGGAGGTGTGGACTAAAAGGCTAGGTTCGATGGGAGATGCTTTGTGTGTGACAAACAAGGCCATCGAGCATCTGATTGCCGAAGCAAGAAAAGAAACTTTAACAAGAAACCAGCAGAGGCTAATTTGGGTGCAATGGAGTGTCTTTCTGATAGTGTATCAGAATTGAGTCTCTCTGGTTAATTAGGCTGTAATGTGTAATAGATTGTACAAAGTGAATGTATCGACGTAGTTCCGGCATGTCCGCATATTAATAAGATTCACATCTTTCACATATATTCTTGAGTTTTCTCATTTATAGTACTTATTACTTTGAAGTGATTTTTTTATCTTCTTTTAGAATTGGATTGAAGATTGGGTTAGCATACGTTGCATCATTCACAAATAAATGAGTATAATTTTTGTGCCATATAAAAGACACTTGGGCAAAGTTTATTCGTGTTTTAGAAAGTTTCCAGTGAATTTGTAAAGGAAATTCAAATGCATGCAGCATTGAGTTTATAATCGTGGAAAATTTTAACAAAATTTACTCGATTTTGAATAATTTAATCGATAGGGTTGGTTTGATAATATCTCTTGAGACAAAAGAGATAAAGAGGAAGTTGTGGCATTTGTAGTAACATGTCACATTTTTGAAAATTATTTCGATTGATTCTGAATTAATCTCAGAATTGTGGGGGAATTAATACTTTTAATTTTTCACGAAATTAAAATGTGTGCTGCACTTTAGAAGATATCCGACTATACTTGAAGAATATAATGTTGGAACTCGGATATTTACTCTAGTGACTTAGAATCCAAAGGATGGATTTATCTAATTTAATTTAGTGACTTAAAATTTAAAGCATGATTTATTTCACTATTGGCGTGCAACAGGAATTGGAAATCCTCATACGTGTGTAACAAAGTCTATGGTCGAGTTTGATCAACTCGTTACATAAGACAAAGGCTAGTATTTAGAGTGGTTGTGTCATCTCTTAGAGGATGATCCAATGCGGTTCAATTCTATGCTAGGGTTTATGAAACGATGGCCAGCGGTAGTTGAAAAAGGCATAGAGGACCATGCAAAAACGGTAAGTCTCAATATTGTAGACATGTACCGTTAAGCTTTTGTTCTCACTTGAAGAATGAAATGTCAAAACTTTTATTACGGATCCATTAAATCAAGTTTTGACTAGAGAACAAATAATCATCGAGGGGAATGGAACTAAATCCCATAACTTAAAAGCCTCTATAACGGCAACCCAACCTAGCTGACTGGAGATCCCAAGATCTAGGTTCAACGGGACAACCGAGTTATATGAGACTTAGGAGAATCACTGTGGAGACTTTGTCTCTACCCATTCCTATAATGCAACAATGATACCTACATCGTAAAAGGTTAGGCAATATCTTTAATGATTCTTAAACTTTGGAAATCCAAGTAGGGTATAGCAGGATACTCTTATTGAGAATCACCTATGTGAATGTCGAAGGGGCCGCTTCTATGAGAATGTCACGGGCAGAATTCTCTACAAAACATTCATGAATACCAGAAGTGTCTCAGGGCCGTAATGAGCACAACCGTAAGAACCAAACTACGTCTGGAATGATCTTGTGTGTTGACTACTGTCTTGATTTACATAAATAGCTGAACAATTCAAGACATCGCGTTCACTGGTTAGCTAGTAAGTCCGATAGTTATACACAAGGCGAGGTTCAAAGCCAAAAACTATCTAACCCCATGCGGGAGATTTCCTATTGTAACTCTCAGAACATTTGCATCTGCACTTTTACTTCATTTTTATTCGCCAATTTCATTCACGTGGGGGATTGTTGGAAAAAAATGGTTTTGTAATCATATTTTGAGTGAATGGAAATTGTCTCCAAATTATTTCATTAGATAAATAATTAATATTTTGAGTGGGCGAAAATATCTTTTAATTAGTTATTAATCCCGTTGAATTCATCTTGAATTGGAGGCTAATAAACCAAGAGTTGCATCACTTTGTTTGTATTTCAACCTGATAATTTATTTTCCTCTCCTACCGAAACAATATGATTGTTCACTTCCGACGAGTTGTGTCCGTTCCGAACCGCCGTGTCTTTCCGTCTCATACCTTTTGATCGGGTGCCTATTTATCTATAAATAGGAACCTCCTCCTCTCATGCATGGATATTTTTTTTTTCATGCATTTTATTCTGCACTTACTGCATCAAACATTCAGAGAGTACGCAGTTCTGCGTAGTTTCCTGGTTCGCCAACTGATCAGATTGCAGTGCTGCTTTCGTTTGGTGAAAGTCGGGTATTCCTGGGAGGCAAACGCCCAAGTTATCCATCAGCACCGTAGTGGAGGGCGAATTTGCCTTAAGGAAAGAGTATTTTGATACACGCCTCGACTCGAAACATGTATTGCCAATTTCCGGTGTATTGAAGTTGGCCCGGTACGTTTTCTAATTATTCTTAATTTCTGTTTTCATGTTTATTTCCAGTATTTTTGAAACCGAGTTTCCCACAAAGGAAACTTCAGAAAATCAAATCCCAACCCTTCTGACTTCACCACTCTACCCACTAGTGTCTTCCAAGAAGGAGAATGCAGCTAGAACCCCAAACTCATCAAGGTCCAACCAGCTGGCAATGGTTGGCTCTTTAGAAGTGCAGTTGCTACCCTTCATAGATGTATCTCAATGACTGAGCTCAAAAACAGAATCAACAAACAAAATATTCAATTATCTGAGATTAGATCATTGGGAGGAAGATTTGTCTTCATTACCTTTCCCTCTCCGGATAGCAGAGATTATCATCAACAACAGTATTTGGGAGTTGTGGTTCTCCTTGATTACTCCTTGGAATGGTGAAACAGGTGGTCGTGAAAGATTCACTTGGCTCTCCTGCACAGGTATCCTCCTGCATGCCTGGAGTCGGACAACATTCCAGAAAATTGGAGAAAATTGGTGGACTTTCACGGAAGTTGATTCCAACACGCTTAAAATGTTTATCTTTTGAAAATGGCAGAATTCTAATCTCTAACACATGTCATCCGAAAATTTCTCAGCAAATCCATCTGGAAGTTAACAATCAAGTTTATCCGATCAATGTTACTAAAGAGGAATTCCCCAGATCACCATGGCCATGCTCTATTCATTCTCCAAAGGTTAGAGATGATGACATGGAGACCAATAAATTAATTCTGGCCAATCATCTTCCAACAGCTGTGGATTTTTCAAATCTTAATCAAGAGAACAACACTATGATGGACAACTTCTTTATTATGCATGGGGAATGTAATCTACAAAATAAGACCAACAGTCCCTCTCCAAACCCAAAGACAGCAAATGAAGTGCTGTTAGTTCCCAAGACAAACTAGAATTTTCAATTTGAAAATGAGTTGCATGACTCATCTAACTCTGTGGTTCGTGATACTTATGAGCAAATGGGTCAAAATTTCTTTGATGACAGACAGATCCACCATATTCCAGCCCATCCAATTTCAACACCTTCACCTGTTGCTTATTTAGGTCTCTCTGATCCAGCCCTCAATCCAGCAATATCAAATCCTGTTGGGCCTTCTCTTGGGTCTGCTTTTGTGTTGTCTCCTGGGCCTTTTCTTAAGCCTGCTCTCCAAGAAGTGGACTCTAACCTGTCACAATCATATTTATCCCCCAGAGTTAATGACAAGTTTCAAATTAATGGTAACATTTGTTCCCAACTTCCAACTAATCCTTCTCATGTCAATGGAATTAGTCTCTTCGTGGACTTAGTCCCAAAGAAAAGAAAGAACTCTTTGGAAAAAGAGAAGGATTCTCAGAATGTGATGATTTCATCTCCAATCTCTACTTTCAACAGATTTCAAATTCTCCAAAGGTCTAAAAAACCTAGCATCCACAAGGAAACTGAAGCTACACTCAATACTGGAAAAATGCTTGGAGGTAAATCTACTTGCCAGTGATGAGAACATTCTTAAACAAATGATTGAGGCTGAAGTTACTCGTTGCTCTCAGAATTCTGAGAGGGCTCTAGACCTATAATTCTTCCTTTTCATTCACAAATAATCCTCAGCCAACATGAAAATTCAGTCATGGAACACCAGAGGTCTAAGGAGCAGAGTTAAGAAGAGATTCCTAATCAAGATCATCAAGGACAGAAGACCAGATATTATGTTCATTCAAGAATCTAAGCTTGAACAAGTGGAACTTTCAGATTATCAAAGATTTTGGGGTAATTTTGGAGTGGCAGGTGTTTTCTCAAAATCTGAAGGGGCCTGAAAAGTTTCGCCAGGAAGAAGGCAGAAAGGGCAGAGATCTTGGCTCAAGGAATATTTGATTGCAACCAAGCTTCTTTGGCCATGGAAAGACATTTCGGATCAAAGAGCCAGACGTTTAGAAATCTGAGTGAAGCACTACTCGGTCGAAGATTTTGTTGACAATTTAGATGCCATTAGACATATCAAAGTTTAAGCCCAGACTTCTGTTACTTTATTTTCTTTCTTGCGCTTGGCATTATTTGCCTTTCTTTGCTTTCTTTGGGGCCTCAACTATTGGTTTACTCCCTCCCCTTTTCCCTTCCCATTTTTTCTCGATGTACCGTTATCGAGTTTAATATATCCTTTTTTCCGAACAAAAAAAGAGAAGAAAACAAGACCCAAGTGGAAGCGCTCAAGACCAGATCCATTGTCAAGCGCTCAGGTCCATTGCCAAGCGCTCAAACCAATGACTCTTGGCAGTATATATTTTCCTGTGAGATAGCTTATTTTGTGTTATCAGATTAACACATTCAATCATAAATTGTCACCATACCCTACACATGCATCCACGCAATATGTTCCCTCTCCCCTTTATGTGAACAAAGTGACGAATTAAAATGATTTCAAAATCCCACAATCACTGAGTAGAGACCGACCCATGGGTCGGGCGAGTGAGGTGCCTTAAAACCCTGTTGTACCCTGGTTCCTGAAACTAAGATCTTATGGTTATGAGGTACCAGTAACAAAACCTTTCCATGCCTTAAAGTTAAAGTACGGTTCCTGGAGTGGTGAACGTCAAACTCGAGTGGTGAATCCAAGTCGATGCCCGCCCTGGAGAAGTGTCCACACGTTGATCTGGGGCAACACTAGAACAAAATGTTGGACCGAAGAATAATTATGTAACAACAACATGATAATCAAATTGTGTGAACTAAATTGAGAAAAAAAATGGCGAAATTCAAATGAGATCAAAAGCAAGTCCCAAGTCGATCCCCACAAATTATGATATGTCCTGTGAATCTTAGTACAAACATTTCACCATTTAACTATGGGGAGTGTATGTTGCTCTTGACATCCTCGATAAAGCGTCCAATAAAATTATACGACGACCCTCCTTCCTTAACGGCTATCTTGCATTTTTCACTCATTTCGTTTACCTTCTGCCTGATTCCTTCATTAGTTTTATCCTCATTCTCCATCAATTTCCTTATCCCATTCTCTATCTCATCCGCTGTCACTAACTTAATGTTACTGCTATCAAACCTAAAATCCTTCTTGTAGTCTAACTTTATCTCGACGGCCAATCCCAATTCCCTCACCAACTGAAATGCATTGATTTGTTGTTCAGCATACATCGGCCATGTGGCCATTGGCACTCCACAGCACAAGCTCTCCAATGTCGAATTCCACCCGCAGTGTGACACAAACCCTCCCACCGCCTTATGGGATAGCACCGCTACTTGTGGGGCCCACCCGATCACTTTCCCAATGTTTGTTGTACGTTTTAGGAACCCTTCCGGTAGCACTTGGTTCAGATCTTTGTACTCGCTCGGCATCTCTATTTTGCCCTTTGGAGGAGGTTGCCGGACAGACCACAAGAATCGGTGGCCGCTTTGTTCTAAAGCTTGCGCTATCTCCCTCACCTATAATGGAGGAACCAAATTATTTTTTTGAGGTTAATTACTTGGTACCCAACGTTTGTAGTAGCTAAAATAGATCTCAAATAAAACTGATCATGTACTTGAAATGAGTACTTGTTTTAAGAAAAAATGAGGAATTGGATTTGCAACTATAAAAAATTAACACTATCGTCTAACATATACTACTCCCTCTGTCCCGAATTCCTTATCCATTTTCGGGCATGCATGCCAATTTTCAATTGTTTATATCTTTCAATTAACAAAGTTTTTCACAATCTTAGAAATTTCGTTTAATAAAACTTATCGAAAACTATCAAACGATATTGAATATAAATAACATCATACATTTAAAAATATAAATAATTTTGTGAGGTGTCATGAACAGTATAAGTAGAGAGGCAATTTGGGACGGAGGGAGTATTACTTTTCATAGAATTTTGAATGTTTCAAATCAGGCCATCGCGATTTAAAATTTACCACTAAAATATTAGAGTCACAAGTGAACGAGTCTTTGATAGTTAATATAGAAAGACTTAAATGAGATGATAGTCTTTGATAGTTAATATAGAAAGACTTGAACGAGTCTTTCAAATCAGGCCGACGGCCTTGTTCGGATAACCTCTCACCACTTTTTAAAAACTGAGCCCTTATTCAACGCAATAAAAAAAGTCATGGAACTTCTGCCACCGCATGACTTTTCCTGGCCCCACCCTAGCCTTCCTCTCTCCCTCTCTCTCACACACACAAAACTAGGCTAGTGGGCCCCTCCACTCCAAAACCCAACTTTACGTGCATTGCTCTTTCTCTCACAAAGAGGTGGGACCATGGGTTCTAGTACAAAACAAATTTCAATGGCAGAGGTGGGACCATGGGTTCTTCCTATACAGAACAAAGTCATGCAGTGGGACCATGCGTTGAACAAGGGCTCAGTCATGCGGTGGGACCACAGTTATGCGGTGGGACCATAGAAATGAAAACAGGACGTGTAAGAATAGATTTAGCATCCCTACTCGCGAGCATTCAGATTCATTCTCACTTGCGCGCAAAGACGTAAGAATAGAAGTATATTGGATGTAAGATATATACTGAATTTTCACTAAAAATATCGTCATTCACTCACTATAATCAAGAGTAAGTGTTATTTTCGCTAAATAGTATTTTGTAATTTATATAAAGAAATGACTTGTGGAAAATTCTAAAAATACCATAAAAAAAAAACTGAAAAAAAAATATATATATCAAAAATATCACAATGAAAACTCAGTCTGATGCACTATTTTATCAAATTCACAATGATTAAATTAGTGATATATATATATACTATCTGTGTTTATTAATTTGGGCCAATTGAAATTTAACTTAAAGCCAGCTAATTGGGCACCTTACTTGTCTACTCAAGTTCATTTGAATATCCATATCCCTGTCAAACAAACACACTAAAAATACTGAGACAAGTGGACTCACCTGGTCACCGTCGAAGCTGCCCATGCTCCCAAAACATAAAAACACCACTGAAGACGGAGGCTGATCGTCCAGCCACCTCATGATCTGGATCTCCTCCTCCTCCTCATTTTTGTCCTTCGAGAAATGGAGTACAGGTCCCACAGGATAGATTGGCGGGACGGTATCATCGTCAGCGAGGGACTTGACTGCATGGGATTCCAGCTCTTCAAATGAATTGACCATAATGCCCTTTGTTTCTCTCCACCTCTTGGTAATAGTCAGAATAAAGGTCGACCCAGCTTCCTTGTCCACTGCCACAGAAGGCAAAACCTTTGCTGGGACTGGGTTCACAAAAACCGGTACTTCCAACTCAGCGTCCGAGTCCTTCAACTCAGTGACATCCTGGTTGTGGACCCGTTTTAGGGTCTCTAGGTGAAACATGAGGCCGAGAAAAGCGCAGTTCGAGGTGAAGAAAACGTAGGTCGGGAGCCCGAACTCGTCCGCCACGTCCATCATAGGGGTGCAGAACATGTCAACGACGAACCCAGCGAGTGGACTCGACTCGGATGACTCGGTTGAGATCATCTTTGCAACGTGGTCTCTCACATGATGCTTGTTCATGTTGACGAAGTCGATCATGAAGTTGCTGGGGTTCTTGGATCGGAGCTCCGTTATCTCCGCCTCGTCTAGCTGAGGGAGGTAGACGAACTTTAACCGATCCTCCGCTGCCGTGAGCAGTAGCGATTGGGTGGAGGAGCCGATCTTACTTTTATCTAACAGTGACATTTTCATTATGAGGACTGTGATGGAAAGCCGGTAGTCTCGGCTTATGAGTTGCTTGGCCATCTCCACCGTCGACACCAGATGGCCCATCCCCGGGGAAGGGATAAACACCAGTTCCGCCGCTGCCATAGCCTTCGTTTCTCAGCTTAAGTTCCGATATCAAAACCTCTGAACCAACTTACAAGCGCACCTCGAGTTACCTCCGAGGTTGAAAGCCCAATTAGGAAGAATATTGTTACTCTGGAAGTGGAATATGGAGAGAGGATGGGTTTCCTGTGGCTATGGATTAAGCTCTTTCTGGAGTTTTTAATTTATAAAGGTCCAAAAAGTTGTAGAGAAACATTGGTCATTGAAGTGGTCTTGTGGTCCTGTGGACCAATAAATCGGGGAGTTGGAACTTGGAAGTGATGTCATGGCTTTGCTGTGGGTATTTAAATAATCCAGTGGTTAATAACTAATCATGCACGTAGCCAGTGTGATATGGTTTTTTATTCGGTTTGATTGGAATGATAAAATGTATATAGTCATTTATTCGGTTTCATGAGTGTGAGGACAAAAATCCAACCAGGAGAACATACAATACACTTTTCCGTTGTTATCCAGCCTCTAGATTTAGGTACCCAACAGAGTTTTATGTCTCAATCAATTACTGAAATTTAAAGTACTCATATTTTTGAAGACTGCTTCATTTAATGTCAATTAGGGTATTTCTCTCCTTGTAGCGTTATTGTCCAAATCTATTATATCAACTCTCTTAAGTGCTATATATACAAGTTTACGGTACATATATCCAAACTACCTTAGTCTACATTCCCGCAACCTCTCTTCTTTATGTAATTTTTTTTTCTTTTGGCTAAGCAAAGAAAGATTTTAATAATCAATTAGGAAACAATGTACATACAAAGATCAAATGGATTATGACCAAGAGGAATCACAACCCAAGCAATGACGCCAACTGCACCAAGACAAAGGACAAGCACATGCCAAAATCAACTACCCAGTCCTTTTGGTTAAAACAAGTGTGCAAAATCCAGTTAATCTTTTGCTTAATTAAAACATTTTGCTGCAGGATTTTTGTCAAACTTACCTGATGCAGATTAGAAATTTAATATTATTTAAAATAACTTTTAGAAGTTTTCCTTATTTCAATTTTAAGATTTTGTTAGGAGATTACTAGTATGGAGTTACTTAGTTTCTTAATTTTAGGTTGATTCAGTTTCCTCTTTTATGCTTTCTTGTTATACAAGAATTAGGGTTGCTAGCTACTATTTTATTTCCTTTTTAGTTTTAGGGTTGCTGCTAGTATAAATAATTGATATAAGCCTTAGGGTAAGGGAGTTGTTTATTGATTAATAAAAATTGAGTGTTTTTCTGTAATCGTTTGTTCATGGAGGGAGTACCTCTAGTTCAGACAAAATTCGTGATTGTTCTTGTTGCGCGTTCTTATTTCAACACGCCTCCCTGCATCAATTGGTATCAGAGCACAAGTTCCTTTCCTGGCTATGGCCCGAGGTGGTGCTGGAGGACGAGGTGGACGAGGAGTTCGGATAGCCACTGTTGAGGAAAACTATGAATGGGATGATGTTGTTCGAGAAGCACGAACAGAGGAAGGAATACAACAACTAGATGTGCTAATTGGAGCAGTTATGCAATGCCTTGATGCTCTAGAAGTTGCATACCAACCTTGCCGGCATCCGTTTCACCCTAACACTCTGGAAGAGTTTGAGGGTACGGATGGCGAATGCTCCAAACCTTTTGTTGGTAATCGCCTGCCAAGGGGGCGGGGCCGAGAGGTCGTGGCTCACAACCGCGGCTCTCATTATTGTGAATTTAGTATGAAGATTGAGATTCCAAAACAAATTGGGCTTCCACAATTACATGGAGGAAGAAAAGATGTCATAGAAGAAATTTTGGTTGAGGGAGATGTGAGAGATTTTATCAATGATATATTAGAGCAAGAATCCGATAAAATATTTTTGTTTGATTGGGATTCACCTCCGAAATTTTGCTGAGTACTCAAATGAGGAGGAAACTGTCATTCATAAAGTGGAAGAAAATATGAAGGATGAATTTGTGGAAGTGGGCATCAAATTGGGCATTGAGAAGAAGGCTGTTGTTATTCATGACAAAGTTGATGGGATGAACTCATTCGATGGGGTCTAGAACCTTGCGAAAAAGGCAATCAACGTACGCCCATCACTAGGATTCGAAGTATCAGAGTATATGGATCATTTTTGGAGATTTATTGAGGAGTACTGTACAAGAAAGAACCCGTGGATTTCCATTTTTGAGCAAGATGGATTGATTTTGTTGACAAAAATTATTTCTTTAATTTTTGAAGATTATATTTTACAATTTAGCTTCGCAAAAATCAATTTGAGATACAAGATTGACGTTGACCAGATTAGACAAATTCAACTATACAAACTCGAGAATGAGTTTCGTCAGGCTGAGGAGAATGATGCAGATTGGAAATTTAATAGTATTACTTACAAATAGTGTTTTAAGTTTTCCTTATTTTTATTTTATTAATTTTGTTAAGAAGTTTTGCAATTTTAGAAATAAGTGTTATAGAGTATTTTGATTCCTAGTTGGATTAGGGTTTGTTATTTGATTCCTAGTTGGATTAGGGTTACTTTGGCCCTATAAGTATCATTGTAAGCCTAATGGTAGAATTCAGTTGCTTATGAATTAAAGAAAACGAGTTTATACTCAAAATTGGTTGTTCAAGGAGAGAGTATCTCCGGCTCAATCGTTGTTTGTGATTGCCCTCATTTCACATTGTTTTTAATCATACGCTTCGCTGCATCATTACCATTTACTCCTCTTTTGCTTAATCCATTTAATCAAATTACCATTTTGCTTAAAACAAGTGTACGTAGCATACTGAATACAATGGAGTTGATGTCAAGTCTTTGCCGGCAGTGGCACATTACACAAGTTGCTCAAGTACATCAATTTTCAGTTTTGGAGTATTCGTTTCTGTCGATATATGTATTTATTTGTTGACTTCTCCAGGTTTAACTAGCATCGGGCACTTGCATCTTTGACATGTTTTATGTATGTCGGTGGATATCATTCACTACTACAAAAATGTATAAAGATCACGCCTCAAAAATAAGAAAGATCTCAGTTTTTGTAAAACCGTGATTAAAAAATAGGAGTTAGATTTTTTATCACGGTTAAGTACATAAACCGAGATGAAAAACAGTTTTAATCTCGGTCATCTATAAAACGTGATTGAAAATAGTAATAAAATTAAGCTTTAATCTCAGTCATTTAAAAAGTGTGATTGTAAGTAAGAGTTTTAATCACAGTCATTCAAAAAGTGTGATTGTAAGTAAGGTGAGATAATTTCATTTTCATTTTTAATCACGTTTTATAGATGACCGAGATTAAAACTGTATTTCATCTCGGTTTATGTACTTAACCGTGATAAAAAATCTAACTCTAATTCGAAAACTAACACGATTATCAAAAAATGATAAACAAAAAGGGACGGAGGGAGTATGTTTTCTGTCTTGTTAAAGAAAGCTCAAAATGTGATGGATATTGGAGAACGGTTGAGAGTAAAATTTTATGGGGAGAAAAGTTTCAATTTGATGAAAATTATTGAGTTGGAGGATCATAAATATGCTGAGAAAGAGAAGAGGGATTTAGATGTTTTGATGAAAGGAAACTTTGTTGAATTGGAAGATGGGACATCCCTTTTAAATCCAAAAAAAAAATTGTTGTCAGAAACTCATAAAATATGAACAAAAAAAATTATTTTTGTAACCAAAAATTAAATTTTCTCAAACAAGATTGGAAACTATAAGAGTACATAAAGCCTAGAAAATCATAGTCAATGTTCAAGAAACTAATATGGGCAAGTGAAAGACCTACAAAAACTATTATATATATTAAATAGTTCAACAATATAATGAAATGCATAATTGGTGGGGTGGATAGGTGTTACTTGTCTTGTGCAAGAGGTCAAAGGATCAAATCTAGATGGAAGCAAGGTTTGCAAGATAATGCAATTTTTGGATGCCTATATTAGCGAGGAAATTTTTTTCATCACGGTTTTTTCCATTTTTTAATCATGGTTTTACTAAAAACTGAGATCTTTTCTCTGTAAACAATCACGGTTTTTAGGAAAAACTGAGATGTTATATTGTCAAATATCACAGTTTTTTGTTTTGTTTTAATCACAGTTTTTCATGAGTTTTTATCACGGTTTAGAAGCGTGATTGAAAGATGGAGACTTTTAATCACACTAGATAAGATCACGGTTTTTTGACCGAGATTGAAAGTAAAAGATCACACCAAAAGACCGTGATCTTTATGCCTTTTTGTAGTAGTGATTAGAAACAATAAACGAGCGTAAACATTTGATGCCTCAACAAGAAAGAACATAGTTTATGGAAGATTAGATGCAAAATTAAGAAGAGCAATCAGTAGCTATTAAACTACAAAACTCTATTAGAGAACTCAGTTTTTTTATGTGTGTTTCAAATCAGTATACTTGATCTCAACTTTCTTACAGCTGAATGTCGGCATATGCCCATTCTGCATCCACCGAGCTAGTGCGCCAAGTTGCCCATTTTTCATCCGTCAATCTAATGCATCAAGTTGCCTCTCCTGTTATGAAATGGGCAGAAATCAAATTTACAAGGACAATTGCAATTAACTAAAACAGGTGGAATTAACAAACTATGTTGCTCAAATTACTCGCAACTTGTTTTGCCTTCATATCGAAATTTGCCCCTGAATTTGCTAAGCGATCCAAGATGGCTTCTTTATGGTTCTCATTGGTAGATTTCGGCTTTTCTGTTGACCACTTCAATCAAAACTCGATCGTGCTTTATATATATGTACTCGTACAAATACTAGATTGCCTTGAATGTGGAGCAAAGCGTGACATCCATGTTGCACTCGTGCTTAGCTAACATATAATGAGAGCGTGTATCCTTGAAAGAAAGATTGAAAGTAAGACGGAACTTTACTTGGATATTTAGTCAAACTCCTAGCCTACCACCTGATTCTTCCAAACCATAAACCTGAAAACAATCACCTCTCAAATGGTTCAATTTAAAAGCATATTTTGAAGCACACATATCAAAGACCCGAAACACAAGACACTACTGTAGCAAGGTTAGCCAAAATTAAATATGATCACATGAGGCCAATGAATGAATTATCTCAGAAATCTCCTATAGAGATTTGGAAGACTATATGGGGAGTATTACCGGGTTTCTTTTTCTTGTGTTCCAGGAGCTAGCTAGGTCATATTCCGAGGTGGTTGAAAATCCAGTTCGATTTTCTAGCATTACACGTAAGAGTCCTCCACGTAGTTTCGCCAGTTCACTTCTTAAACCCATAGTGTCAACACAGATTGCCTAGTAAATAGAGGGATTCAACACTTGAGCTTGATTTAATAGTATAAGATACTTAAGGGAAGGCTAGCAAAGGTAATGCTTCTACCGTCAAATGACAGCCCTTGTATGGCAAAATATAAAATAAATCTAAATGGAGGCAAGAAGATGAAACCAACAAGTCCCAGTCGGTGTGATTTGGGCTGCCCAAAATGTGTACATTAAGCTCAGTCCTCTTTCTTCAAGAGGGTTGGTCTAGACACGGAATATGGATGGTGATACACCGAGTTATTGGCAACAAAACATGAAGCACTTGAACTTCAAGTCATATATAATTTGGGATTCCTAGTAGTCAAAAGAAGGTTCAGCACGGTGCATCGTTATTCGTTTTCAGGATTCACAAACTCAAACTATAAAGAACTTTAACATGAAAAAAATCAATGTTTTTTCTAAAAAATATTAGCCGTGGGTCTTAAACGTTAACTTGGAGCATAAAATTCAAGCTGTTCCAAGAAAGTTACTTAAGAAGACAAATTGGCCGACTAAGAGCATCCTTATCAGGAGCACCAAATTTAATTTCAAAAACACCTTTTACAATTTAGCAAGCCACTTTTACAAAAGTTCACAGAATCAGGCTCTCTATTCTAATTTTATTGCATTAAATTATTCTTTCTTTCTACTCCTACTCCCCAAAAGTAATATTAAAAAAATAAGCAGTGCGTGAATAGTGCATGAACAGTTGAATAGTGCCCTGGTGAGTGAACAGTGCCGCACCAAATTTGGTGTGGTACTGTAGCAAAGTTAGAAGCTTAACCAATTTGATCAACCATTTGGTGAGCCTGATTTTGGCTTATTTTGGGAGTTTGGCTCTTTACTTTAACTCAAAAGTTAAAGTAGAGAGCCAAATAAGGATGCTCTAGGAACATGTACGAGCCAGATGTCAGAAGCATGAATTTATAGTCTTAGGATGCTACCAGAGTGGGAAAAGAAGGTAAAAGGTTCAAAAGGAAGGCTAAAATTCAATCTGGCATTTAATCGAACATGTTGGCTGCCACATGGTACTTTTAATAAGAACGTAAAAGTGAAGCCCAAATAAAGGGCCAATTGCATTACAAGGAAAAGGTAAGAATCAAAACCAGGGCAGATTTCCACTTTGGCATTAATCAACCGGGAGGAATGAGAGGAAGTGATTTTGAAGGTAGAGGGACCCAATATATATAGGAGGCCGGCCGGCAGTGGTGGCACGGCAGGGGCGCCGCAAATCAAGTTGGCCAACGATTGGCCTGCGAATAAGATGAGGGTAGAGAGTAGTTGCGTTAACGGTACGCATTCTATGCAGCAGGTTTGTTTTCGTTTAAGGGGAAGTTCTTAAATGGATTATTTAATTTTATCATTTTTGATTTTGTCATCATCTTTTACGAGTAGATTTTATTACACCAGATTTTATTAACTATTTTTTAAACTTATAGTGGTCCACAACTATTTTATCAACTAGATTTTATTTATTGGGAAAACAAGGTGATTTTTTCACCCATTCATAAAACACCAACTAAAATCAACTTTTCCATTTTATCTCATAAAATTCATTCAAAAACTCCCCCTAACTGGTAAGGCGGTGGCAAGGAGGCGACCAGTCAAGGGAAATATCTGATGGAACTGGGTTTATTTTTAACAGGACGTAGTTGGGATTAATTAGGAGTAGAAGGGTATTATGGTAATTCAAAGTGGTTGGACAAAATATCACATGACCCTGACACAGTCGATGTGTTTTCAGTAACAAGTTTTGTCTTATTCTATGATATTTTGGTGGAGGCTACTCTCAGCCTAATCTCTTATGCGTTTCTAGGCGGACCGCACAATCAGGGCCTATTCTAAATGAACAATGATACATATACACCCACTCGGACACATTCTGTCACACTTTCTCTCACATATGAAGGGACCCATTTAGGAGGGACCCACCCCACATATGAGACGGGGTGTGGCAGAGTGTGTCCGAGTGGATGTGTCTGTATTATTTTTTATTCTAAATTTCCAGAAGTCGTGGACAAGTTTGTCACTTGGAGTCTGATATTTTTGGGCTTGAGTCAATTTTTGTGCAAATCCATTTGCGCCCGGGTTCCAATTTATACAGTCATCGTTTGCTAACTTACAATTTGACTTTCTTATCTTATTCGCTTAAAAAAAAAGCGAATGAATGCTGTTTATCAACAATTAAGAAAAATCATTTATTTGGCTTTTCTAGTTTGATCAAAAAAAAGTTTGATTACAACTTTGGTCTTTGTCTTTTTCTGCTCCTCTCTCTTTAATATGCTTTCAATGATATAGATATTTGTGTGGTGCTCACTTCAGGGCCCTACATGGATAACCCGAGCGATCTAATGATTTTAAATTTTTTTTCTAAGTGATCGTGTAAAAATTAATCTAATTAAGATAATTGTAAATAATCAATCTAATCTTCAAATATCTCATTCAGAATTTTGGATCATGAATACTGAATGAATTTTGCAAAACAATTACACAATTGTGTACTTGGTACTCCCTTGATTTGAATCGCAGATATTATAAGACTGATACCTAACTACCGGTAAAAGCTCAATTGGTATTCAAAGTAACGGGCACAACATTCGTGCATAGCATGAGCCACACCATCTATAACCTAGCAACAGGAATTACCAATCGATAAACTAAGGAACCAACTCCTCTACGGTGGCGGATTTGTTTTGGGTGGATTTGTAATGAGGGCGGATTTGGAAGGTGGATTTGTAATGAGGGTGGGCCCACCTCTTAAGAAGGGTGGATTTGTATATTGGGTGTTTGGATGGTATTTTGAGAAGGGAAATTTGGAGGGTGGATATGATAGGATAGGAGGTCAAATGACATTATTGCCCCCACCTTATTAATTTAGTAAATAAAATTGATTAACTTAATTATAATTATAATAAATACGTAATAATTATAATAAATAGACAAAAAATACATAAAATAATTAGAACAATATTAAAAGTTTGTTTTTTTTCCGGGAAAAAAAATTATTTAATTAATTTTTAGTGAAAATTTTCTAACATAATTAAAAGAATATTTATGGTTGATTTGAATGGAGATTAGTTTTTTTTGAAAATTTTTGAATTTATTTATTTTTGTTGAATGCATAGTAGATGGTGGTTGAATGGTGAATAGTTGGTGGAGTGGTAGATAGGTGATTGAATGGTGGGTTTGTGGTTGAATGGTAAATGGTTTTTTCCTATAAATTCCAAACAAACTCATTTTATTTTACAAGCAAATTTTCAATCAAAGAAACAAGTCCTATATTTTTCTTTTTCACCTTGTTTGAATGGCACACCGTCGTTGGAGTGAGGTAGAAGAGGAAACTTTGCTCCAATACCTTACGGCCCTTGTAGATGATGGTGTTTGGCAAATTGATTTCGGATTTCGCCCCACCTATTCGGAAGTCTTGAAGAATTGGATGCTTGCTTCTTTCCCTGAACGTGGTATTGAAAAAATTCATATTGAACGCAAGATTACGCTTTGAAAGCGAGATTTTTCGTATATTAATCAGTTGCGTTAAATTGATGGTTTTGAATGGGATGACAATGAAAGGAGATTGGTGGTGCAAAACGATCAACTTTGGAATCAATTTGTCCAAGTAAGAATTCGTGAATATGCTTAAATTGTATATAAAGTCTTGTTTAATATATGCGTAAATTTAATAATTCATGTTTATTTTATTTTTTTTGTAGGGTCATCCAAGATTTGCCAATTGGAATGGAAAACAATTCCCCAATTACAATCGATGGCTCTATTGCTTCACACCTCAAAACTGTGGGGATGGTGAGAAGATTGAAGTATTAAGTCGGAAGTTTGTACAATAAATCTTAACCAAGGGACTATGTTTGTTTGAGTATGTATGGTTTGGAGTCTTGTAATGCATTTCAACTAAGTCTTCGTATTTAATAATAAAGTCTTCATTTCAAAGGTACTAGTTCATTCGGAATCAAATAGATGTGCAAACAAAATACAAGCAACAAAACCTAAAAAGAAAATTACAACAAAGGTCATTTTTCCAACACTTGCCATGTCACTTGTTTCTTGTTTCATTTGGGCCGCTTGCATGTCTTTGACCCGAAACGTCTCCGCATGAAAATTTAGCAATGCTTTCTACTTCTACGTCGTCGATTGTGTTGTACCTTTTCTTGAAGCTCCCTGAGTATCCATTCACTTGAACTTCAACCTCCTCCCAAGTATTACATATCCCCAGGTAATGTCCAACGAAACCACCCAATAGGAAACTCCATGTCCACCTGCCATTAAAAATCCTATTCCAAAACAAGCAGTGATCAAGTACAAAAACCAAGTAATACTAGATGAGGGACTGTATTTTTAAATTTACTAGGCTCTGATATTTGATTCACTGGGACACAATTCACAAGTTGCAGAACATGTTATGTTGCCAAACGGGATTTAACCTGTTGGCCATCATAATTTGTCCCGCGATTACAAGTGTCGTGCTTTTTTTTTTTTTCATATCATCATAGCCGTTAAGAAGAGTAAATGTCAATAATGCCAAGTGAACGAAAGCACGATCTTACCAACATTTTTGCGGCTACCAGCGTACACGACATCTACCTGCATCAGCGGCAGATACTAGCCATATGCAGCAGCTACACATAAGTTCATGCAGTTTTCTGGGTTAAGTTTATGCAGTTTTATGGGCTGTCCCACACACACAGAGTAACAATAGTTGGCTCAAAACTATGTTAATCCAAGTCACGATGGACTGTTTGGCTACAACTTATGTTGCCAATTAGGTATTAAACCATTGACCATCATTAGCAGTCACGCCAAGCGTACCCTGTCAGTTAAAATGTACGTGGCCTAATTCATCATAGCCATCAAACACCACAAACTGGTTCCAGAAAACTACAGTTATAAACCCAGAAAACTGCAGTAAACTCAACTCACAAAAACTGCACAACTGAATCCAAAAAATGCAGTAAACTTAACCCACAAAAACTGCCCAAACTGATTCTAGAAAATTGCACGTATAAACCTATAAAACTGCAGTAAACTCAACTCACAAAAACTGCATAAACTTAACCACAAAGCTGCACAACTGAATCCAGAAAAATGCAGTAAACTTAACCCACAAAAACTGCACAAACTGGTTCTAGAAAACTGCAGTAAACTAAACCCATAAACACTGTACAAACTTAACAAGAGAACTGCACGTACAAACCCAAAAAACTGCTGTAAACTAAACCCACAAAAACTGCACAAACTTAACCACAAAACTACACAATTGAATCCAGAAAACTGCAGTAAACTAAACCCACAAAAACTGCACGAACTGGTTCCAGAAAACTACACGTACAAACCCAGAAAACTGCAGTAAACGCAACCCACAAAAACTGCACAAACTTAACCAAAAAACTGTAGTAAAGGAGACTCACAAAAATTGCATGAACTTAACCGCAAAACTGCATAACCTGATTCCAAGAAACTGCACAAGTAAACCCACAAAACTGCAGTAAACTTAACCCACATAACTACACAAACTGAATCCAAAAAAATAGCAGAAATAATACCCAGCAAACAGCATACTCCACAAAGCTCAACACACACACACAGACAAAAACAAGCCCACATAGTTTCACTATTTCAGTGAATGCCCAATTTTAGAGTTTGCACCTAACCTTAAAACACACACACACACACACACACACACACACACAATAGGGCTCAAGATCCACAAATATGCTCTCACATAGTAGCACCTGCTTGCAACTAAGTTGCCATTATGACCTTCATAATGCAAAACAAGTACAAACTTTAATATCTTACTCAATTACATATTACTTCATCATTGCCCAATGCAAATTAAAACAAGGACAATCCACTACCATAGTTGTAAACTTATACAAAAAACCACCATTGTTGTAAAGTTATACAAAAACCACCATCATTCATCAAATTTATACAAAAATCATCATCATGCATCATTAATTGTAATTAAACATCAATTACGTATTCTCATAGAGTTTCCCTTCCAATATCCTCATCACCCAATGTTGTTTAACTTGGTCCGGTATGCCATAGAATTGCAGCACCCTCTCATCCTTGCTACAAATTTTATCGTTTATGATAAACCTATCATCCATGTCTAAGTCAAGTTTCACAGCATCCACAAGCTTGACCAACACCTCATTGCTTTGATTGCAGAAATTACCCAATGCCTCTTGTATGACCGCTTCTCTTGCGTCAACCTTTGCCTTCTTCTTAGGCGGTTTTGGCACGGCATTGCTAGTTGGCGTTGTGGGATTGGCGGATACAGAGCATTGTGATTGGTCAAATATAGTATGAGCACTCTCACTTGGAAACACCGGTTCCCCATCATTCAGATCGAAAAACCCAAAAATAGGGCAGAAATAGGGCTCATTCAGATCGAAAACCAAGAAATAGGGCACAAATGGTTCAATTAATACATGAACCGGACAAAATACGAAGAAATCGATAACCTCGTTGTCTTCTCTCTTCGTTCGTCCAAACCAACACAGAACCCAACAACACCAGTCGAATGGTAGAAGAGAGAAACAAGAGGTTGATTTGGAGGGGTATAATCGACCCAAAATTGCCCGGATTTGCTAAGTGTTGGTTTGAGGCAGGGCTTCACATATCCACCTTGTGGTGGATTTAGAAACCCAACAGTAAACTTATCCGGCCTCCAAAAATCGTCCTCAAAGACCTGATTTGAGAGGAGGGTGGATTACATATCAGGGCGCGTCGCAAATCCACCCTCTTCTCCGGCATCCAAACAGCCCGCTATAATCTTGTCCAGTTTTGATTTTTGTGGGTCCATCCCGAGCCCACAAGGATTGGGATCATTAAATTATAACTCTCATCGAGAACTTTAAACACACTAAAAATCATGTTGATCGCATAGCTATCAATACTCCACAAATGGGTAAGAATTGTGACGCCCCTAATTTTGGGAACGTTATATTTATTACAAAAATAATAAATAAAGTCTTACAACAGATATCCAAAAAGAAAATTACAAAAATCTTCTTGCCGATACACTACAAGGACAACTAGGGTTTCTTTACTCCATGGCACGGTTGTCAGTCCCGGCGGTGTCCAGTCCTTCTCCGTAAGCCTCCAAGCAATAGAATTCCTCTTATTCATCTCGATAGTCTAGCATAATACGTTATAGTTGCAAAAACAACTAGGGTTTCTTTACTCCATGGCACGGTTGTTAATCCCGACAGTGTCCTATCCTTATCCATACGCCTCCAAGCAATAGAATTCCTCATGTTTATCTTGATAGTCTAGCATAATATGTTAGAGTCGCAAAACAAAGAAAAGATTTAACTTGCTAATCAAGCCAAAATCAAAGAAATTAACAAAATTTCCAAAAATAGAAATTCGGAAATACTTGGCAGAATAAAAAGCTAGAAAGAAATATAAGGTTTCCAAAACAGACGGCAACAAAAACGGAATTTGCTACTAAAAGTTATTAGCAAATCAATTATTTCCTAAAACGGCAAAATTGCCCTTTCAAGGGCCTAGATGACATCAAACGACCGAAATCCATCATCCATCATTGCCAGGACGGCAATGTCAAACGTGCAGAAACCCGTTTCGCTTCAAAACGCAGACTTGAGGCCATTTCACCAAAATGGGTTGCGGAACTTAAAAATGACGTTTGGGCCGAAGGCGATCCAAACGATCAAGGAACGTGAATGCAACTTGGTCTGCATCATTTTGAGCGTAAAATGTGGGTAGTACTCTGTTAGTTGATATGTCGATGTTTTCTTTTGCACAATTAGTACCTGCCTTATAAAGAAGAGTTGTTTCTGTTGTGTAAATGCTAAGTTATAAATTGCTTTCTCATTTGACCTTCCCAGCTTCTTGAGACGGCGCCGATAGATGAATGTGACACTGATTTAAATGCTGCTATCAAGAGCCTGCATAAGCTTTCTCTTGGAATCATATGCAAATGTGGAGAAAGGTATATGTTCGTTTCTCATGATCATGGATAGATGGATATAGAGGGGACTCGGTTAATGTAATTGAAGCAATGCATTTGCCCCTTATCTCATCTTGCATAGTTGTAGTGTGTGATAATCTTATCTCATCTTGCAAGTCCCTATCAGCCTGTTTGGCTGGTGAATTTGAGGGGGGATTAGCCAATCGCCCCCCTTACATATCCCGGTCCCACCCCATCTCCGGTGTTTGGCAAGGTTTTCTCCCACCCGGATTTGTTTACTATTGGGAGATGTAATCCACCCGCGGGTGGATTTGCTAACGACGGCCTCACCCCTGTCGTTAGGCAATCTGGGCGGGATTGGGTCGATTTTACCCCTCCAAATCCGGCTCCTTTGTGCTTCTGAAATCAAACGAGAGATAGAGAGAGAGAGAGAGAGAGAGAGAGAGAGAGCAAATTTTACTGGGTTTTCTAAAACTGAACGAGAGAGGAAAGAAAGAGTGAGATGTACTTGTTCTTATTGTTGCCGGAGCTGGAAGTTTTACAATCTTCGGTGGGCGGCGATCGATTGCTTCCGATTTGCTTCGGTTGCTTCGGATTTGGTTTGCACAGAGAGAGAATCAGTGGGTTTTGTGAAACTTCCGAAAGAGAGAGAGGTTCTACTTTTTTTTATCCCAATCACTTTGATCCCATCGCTGGGATACAACACAGAAATAATAAGTAAGTTTTATTTTTTTTATTTTATTTCTCTCTCTCTCCCTCTCTCTCTTAAAATTGCCATGTTTTTAGTATGTAGTAAAGTAGTACTCTTCTTATTTGTTTTCTTCAAGTTTACAAATCATAAAATAATTGTCAGTTTATAAATAAATAAAAAATCTTTAACTTTCCTATTATTTCTTAAAGTTTTTTTCTGGAAATAATATATTATTAACAAATAGTATAGTTAAACATTATATATTAAATTACTAATAAGTTGTAACTTTCATTTTAGACTAACATTAATATATAATATAGTTTAAATAAATTTTATTATGTATTTATTCCAATTATTATATAATAATTATGTATTTATTCTAATTATAATAAAATCAATTCATTTTATCAATTAAATTAATAAACTAGGGGCACTTTAGTCATTTGCCCACTTATCCACCCTCCAAATCCCCCTTCTCAAAAAACCATTCGAACACCTCATTACAAATCCACCCTTCTTAGGAAGTGGGCCCACCCTCCTTACAAATCCACCCTCATTACCAATCCGGCCACCTTCAAATTCGTCCTCATTACAAATCCACACAAAATCAAATCCACCAGCCAAACGCCCTGTATGGGTTTGGTTTACATAATGGTGCAATTTTAATTAACCAAGTTTTGAAAAGTGTACTCTACTATGATACTCAGCTATGTAACACCGGTGTTTGACACTTGTCGGACACCGACACTCCCCGTAGAAGTGTCCTACATTCAAATCCAAAGTGTGTTTTTTTTTTTCCAATGCTATTAGTTTGGACACTCCGGGGACGCTCTAAAAAATGCTTCGGACAATTTTGGGACACTTACTATACATGTCGAGGGCGTTAAAAGAATATGCTTAGCAAAAATACTATGCGTGCGCAAGTGCGCGTACGCCAAAGGCACGGATGGTGTATTTTAACCGTTTGTATGTATTTTTGATGGTCCGGATTTTAAATAAATTGTTCACGTGAACAATTTGTTTGTTTGCGCGAACAAATTATTTAAAATCCGGACCATTGATTTTTTAGATGGACCATTGAGATGAGTTGCATGCATATGGCGTACGCGAGTGTACGTGCCCATAGCCGCGTTGATACTTAGACGGTTTTTTTCTTCTTCTTTTTTTTTTTTTTTTTTCTTTTTGGAAGCTCCAACGAGTGTCTAAGACACATGTTAGAGCTTCCAAAATCTTTCTTTTTTGTATGACATTGATGGTTTATTAAGTTTAGGAACAAGTAGAACAGTGTAATGATGGAGTATACGATTGAAGCTATATACGCTTTTATTCATGTAACTGAATAAATAAATATTTTATAAAAGATATACCCAACTTGCCGCATCCTCCAATTTTTTGAAACTTGTGTGTCGAAGTGTTAGTGTTGTGCCCACCATACATTTGAAATTGATATGGGACAACACTGGAAAGCAAGTTGAATTGAGAAAAAAAGAGACAAATTCAAATGAAAAGCAAGTCCCAAGTCCCAAGTCCCAAGTCGATCCCCACAAATGAGGATATGTCCTATGAATCCCAGTACAAACATTTCAGTGTAAGTTATTCATCACATCCTCGATAAAACATCCAATAGAATTATATGACGACCCTCCTTCCTTAACGGCAATCTTGCCCTTCTCACTCATTTTATTTACCTTCTGCCTGATTTCTTCACTACTTTTGTCCTTGTTCTCCATCAATTTCCTTATCCCATTCTCTATCTCATCCGCCGTCACCAACTTAACTTTACTGTTATCAATTCTAAAACCATACCTGTAGTCCAACTTTATCTCAACGGCCAACCCCAATTCCTTCACCAATTGAAATGCATTCATTTGTTGTTCGGCATGCAATGGCCATGTCGCCATTGGCACTCCGCACCACAAGCTCTCCAATGTCGAGTTCCATCCGCAGTGTGACACAAACCCTCCCACAGCCTTATCGGATAGCATCGCTACCTGTGGGGCCCACCCAATCACTTTCCCAATGTTTGCCGTGCGTTCTAGGAACCCTTCCGGTAGCATTTGGTTCAGGTCTTGGTACTCGCCCGGCATCTCTATTTTTCCCTTTGGCGGAGGTTGCCGGACAGACCACAAGAATCGATGGCCGCTTTGTTCCAAGGCTTGCGCTATCTCTCTCACCTGTAATGGAGGAACCAGAGTTTTTCTTGAGATTAATTACTTGGGCTTTGTTCTCCAATACATTTTATGCCATAAAATGGGAATTCTCATTTTAGTTCGGGTTTTATGGAGTGGTGATAAAATGACATTGTTTTCCCAATAGATTTTATGTAGTTGTCATAAAATCTCCACAAATGCCATATTTACCAAAATATCCTCATTTTTTTATAAAGGCAGGAACTAATAAAGGGTAAAATTGTAATTTTACATGCCATAGTGGGTGGGGCCAAACTTTGACAGCTTTGTGTTTGAAATTTTTTGAAAAAAAGGCAGACATGTGATTCCTTCATTTTATGTATTCAGAAAACAATGAGATAAAATCTCTCATTTTATGCCACAAAATGGGTTGGAGAACAAAGCGGTACCCAAATTTTTTAGTGGCTAAAATGGTAATGGTAGTTCTCTAAAGCTACTGAATGTAGATGTCAAATTAAACTGATCATGGGCTTTAATGGGTACTTGTTTTGTGAAAAAAAAAATGAGGAATCGAATTTGTAATTGTTTATAATTAATATTATCCTTTAATATACTGTTACTTTCCATAGAATTCTTCAAAGTTGAATAAAATATCACATATTGCCATTAAAGGTTTGGAATTGAAGGTTTGAAATTTGAACGAGTCTTTGATAATTGATTTTGAAACCCTTAAAGGAGATGTCGTTGGTAGTGAAATAGTTCCAAAGTGTTTGCTTTCTATTATCAATCATGTATTAGTTGTGAAGTAGTTTCAAAGTGTTTACTCTCGTTATCAATATATATAATTTTTAAAGTGTTTGAAATACTGAAAGTGGACTAATAAACACGGACGGAGTGTGTATTCAGTTGAATATCCGTATCCCATCAAACAAACACACACTAAAAGTAAGACATAGCTACTCACCTGGTCCCCGTCTAAGCTTCCCATGCTCCCAAAGCATAAAAACACCACCGATGACGGAGGCTGATCGTTCAGCCACCTCATGATCTGGATCACCTCCTCCTCCTCGTTTTTGTACTTCGAGAAGTGGATTACAGGTCCCACAGGATAAATTGGCAGGACCGTATGATCATCAGCGAGGGACTTGACCACGTAGGATTCAAGCTCTTCAAATGAATTGACTATAATGCCCTTTGTTTCTCTCAACCTCTTGGTGAAAGCCATCATAAAGTCGGACCCAGCTTCCTTGTCCACCGCCACAGAAGGTAAAACCTTTGCTGGGACTGGGTTAAAAAAAACCGGTACTTCTAACTCAGCGTCCGAGTCCTTCAACTCAGTAAAATCCAGGTTGTGGACCCGTTTTAAGGTCTCCAGGTGAAACATGAGGCCGAGAAAAGCACAGTTGGAGGTGAGGAAAACGTAGGTCGGGAGCCCGAACTCGGCCGCCACGTCTATCATCGGGGTGCAGAACATGTCGATGACGAACCCAGCGAGTCGACTGGACTTGGATGACTCGGTTGAGATCATCTTTGTCACGTGGTCTCTTACGTGTTTCTTGTTCACGTTGACGAGCTCGTACCGGAACTCCAGTAGCGGCGGGTTCTTGGACCGGAGCTTCGCTATCGCTGCCTCGTCTTCTAGAGGGAGGTAGACGAACTTTAACCGATCCTCCGCCGCCGTGAGTAGTAGCGATTCGGTGGTGGAGCCGATCTTCGATTTATCAAACAGTGGCATTTTCATTACGAGGACTGTGATGGAAAGCCGGTGGTCTCGGCCTATGAGTTGCTTGGCCATCTCCACCGTTGGCGCCAAATGGCCCATCCCCGGGGAAGGGATAAACACCAGTTCTGCCACCTCCACCATCGCCTTCAGTTCTCGATTTAGGTTTTGATATCAAAATATTCAAACTAGCTTGCAGGGACTTCGAATTACCTCGGAGGTTGAAGATTGTTATTCTGGAATATGGAGAGAGGATGGGTTTCTCTTGGCTATGGGGTATAGATAAAACTTTTTCTGGAGTGTGTATCTAATTTATAAATGTCCAAAAAGTTGTTTGGTCATTGTAACGGGTCAAAACCATTATTCATGTCTTTCAATATATTATTTATATATTTTTTAAGATATAATGAATTATATATAGAATATGGATCTTGTCTTGCTTAGTTTTACAAAACAAAGTTTTTAAAATTGTAAATTTTTTTATAAAGGAGTACAAAGATAGATGATTTTTTGGAAGTGTGAATAATATATGATTTTGGACATCTATTTTGTGAAAAAGTGACACATCGCTAATACTTTGAGAACCATCCGTATAAATAAGCTTTTTATTAATCATTGAATAAACAAAGTACATGAATAAATTAAATGGATTATGACCAAGAGGAATCACAACCCAAGCAATTATGCCAATTGCACCAAGGCAAAGGTGAAAGACCACATGTCAAAATCAACTTACCATTTTGCTGAAAACAAGTGTAAGCAAAATCCCTTTAATCTTTTGCTTAATGAAAACATTTAGCTGCACTACTACTTAGAGGTGTCAAACGGGCCGGGCCGGCACAGGCACGACATGTTCGAAGGCGGCACGGCAAGCCAGCGGCACGGTAAAATCCTGGCACGGCATGGAACGGCACGGTATAAATTGGCACGCGGCACGGCACGGCACGGCACGGGCACGGAATTGAGCGGGCACGGCACGAGCTAAGGTGGCACGTGGCACGGCACGGGCACAGTATGAAGTCAACGGGGAACGAGGCATGGCACGAGCACGGGCACGAGCATGGAAGTTGGCTTGGCACGGCACGGCACTTCATGGCACAGAAGTAGGACGGGCATGGCACGGCACGGGCATGACACAGCATGAGCACGGAAGTTGGCGTGGCACGACACGGCACAAGGCAAAAAAAAATGTTAAATAATTTATTTGTATGTATTTTTTGATAATCACAAAAATAAAAAGAATTATTTTTTGGTTGTGTAACTTGTGTTAGTGAATTATATATTTATATCAATTTTAAAAAAAATTAAGTCATGAACAAAAAAATAAAATAAGCTTTTAAAATATTTTTTGTCATGTTTGATAATTGATACATTGCCTTTTATCTAATAAAGATTTTGAAAAAATAATAAAAAATTTTAAAAAATAGTGTTTTGCAAGTTGTAAGTAAGTCACTAAGTCATGAACAAAAAAATAAAAAAATAAAAAAATTTAAAAATAATAATATTTTTTTTTAGAGAGTGAGAAAGATGGACAAAAAAAGAAAAAAAAAAGTTACAAATTATTTTTATAAAAAAATGATAGAAATTCAAATTATAGGAATTAGATTCTTTTATTAAATTATATTAAAGAAATTATTAGATGTTAAATTATAGAAATTATATAATGGGCCTCCACTTTCCGGACCAAATTTCGACGATCGGAATCGTTAGATGTATTTAAAACATGTTTTCAGCATCCTATGCGAGGATTTTGCAAAAAATACTACCTGGAAGTAGTTGATCGGAGTAGGTTTTCGTAAAACTACTTTACGAAAACCTTGTCCAATCAAGCCCTTCCGGCTAGGTTTTTTTTTCTCCAAATCCTTGCATAGGACCTTAAAACCACATTTTAAATACATCTAATGGTTCTGATTTGCAAAATTTTGGTTAGGTGACGTTGAAGTGGTGCATTATAGTACTGAAATTCCACGAGAGGCACTAAATGTGTTCTGATCGTGTGGTTACCGATATCGGATTGTAAAGACCCGCAAATTTGTGTTAAATAAAATAAAGATGTAGAATATATTTATTTTTAGCTACGTGGGTGATACCAGCTTAACTGTTATGGTTGGGGGACTCGAATCAATCTGATGACGTCACTTGGGATAGCATCGTAATGCGTGTCCAACTTTTGAGATTTTTCTAGACAATTCTGAGCACACGGTGACGTTGCCCACGATTTACTAAGTCAGTACGAATATTTTGGGATTTTTCTGAAATCGAAACCCGGACAGTTAGAACACCGCGCAGAGTAAATTGTACTGCTTTAGTCTCCCTCGATTTTTGGGAGAGCTGCCGACACCCCATGTGACCCTGCCCCCCCTCCTTTCCCTTTATTGACTGGGAATGATCAGAAAAGAAAAAAAAAGAAAAGAGAGAAAGGAAGAGAAAGAAGAGGAGAAGAGAGGAGGAGAAAGAGAGAGGGAGGCCGGCTGCCGCCAAGTTCGGCCACCTCCACCACCATGACCGATCATCATCACCTTCTCCCAAGTTTCATCTCAACAATTTTTGATTTGAAGTTGATGTATCGGCTGAAATTACGCGTGGAATGCGTCACGGACACATGAAAGCTTGGAGCTTGAGTTTTGGAAGTTGGGGTTTTGCTCAAAACCCAGTCAAGTAGGGATTTCTCTCCTCTCTCTACATATCTATGTGTTTAGATAATAAACTCTTGGTTTCTACATACGATTTTTCGTAGATGTTGTTGTGCCGTGAAATTTCTAATTTACGGCTTAAACCAAAATTTGGGGCTTTTGTGATATTCCTGTGGATATGTTGTATTGCTTTCGAAGTAATGAAATTGGGATATTTATGAGTGTATTTGAGGCGTGGATTGATGAAGATGCTTACGGTTTGAACCGTGATGAAATTACGAAAATGCCCTTAATCGAATGAGTTTGGGAAGGTTTGACATGTTGAGCTCTTGGTAAGTGAAACTGTTGGTGGGAAGTTTTGAGGGTCTAATCTTTTAGTCTTTTGCATTCCTTAATTGAGTTGTTGGCTTGTGAAACTTGGACATGTTGTGCTGTTTGTTGTGGTGTGTTGTTGGCTGCGTTTTATTGTTATATGTTGCTTGATGTGTGTGGTTGTTTATGTGTTGTTTGTTGTGCATTATTCTGTACATTCCTTAGTTGATTTGATTGTGTTCGTGGAATTGGGAATTGTGTGGTATTCGTTGTACATTTTATGAAATGTGTCTCGATATTGAGGGAGTATCTATCGAAGAAATCAAAATGCGTGGTTATGTTGAGAAACTAGAGCTTTTGGGTGTGATGAGAAGTAAGAGAAATTGATTGTTAGTGAAAAGACTGGGACAAAGTCGTGGTGATCTTGAGGTGGTGTTGAAATGGAAATTAAATGGTAAAGAGTACTTACGATCGATTGGAAACCTTCAAGCGTGGTTATGTATATGTGGTGTTGTGTATGCGCGAGGGTGTATTTATGTGTGTGTACATGTATGTGTATGTATGAGTGTGACGAGACATGCATTTAAAGAAAGAATGACTTTTAAAATTGGGCCTATGCCTTGTAGGTTCACTCACAAGCATGGTGCACTGCATATATATATATATAGAGTTTGTGAGGGATTTTTCTACTGGGCTAGTGTAGCTCAACCTATCAATTTTCAGGTATTCGATGAGGAGCATGGCGTGAAGTGCATTGGGAGTGCATGACATCTTTTGAAGGCATCATTGATCATTGTTTCTTATTGAAACTTAGTAGGTACTCATTTGGGAGATGATCATGTATATTTTTTTTTTTTAAAACCAAGATGGGTTTGTAACCTTATACTTTCTTTAAAAATCTCCCTTTGTTTGGAATAATGTAATCAATTTATTATTTTCATTCACGTTTTACAATGGGATTAAAGAAAAGATTTATGAAACGTGGCACTTTATTTCTAAAAAAAAATGTTTACTTTTTATTGTTTAAAAATCCAGGGCGTGACACGGATGATCATCAATTTTGGGGAGAACGATAGAATCGATAAGATATTAAATCGTAGCGATTTAGATCGAATATTCGGAAAAACGAGTCTGCACCTACCTTTCAATTCTATGCATCGAACTTAGTTGGTTATGTACCAAGCTATTATGTTATAGTATAACGTACGATAGCCACACAATCGTAACACAACTATGATGATCCACACTGTTCACTTTGTTTGTGTTGGTGTTTTAATGACTCTCGCCAATTTTTTCGTCTATCAGATTTTGAAAAGCCCTTCATCGCAACACAATTATGACAATATTCATTGTTCATTTTGTACAATGGCTTTTGGGTCCCACTTGTTGGTCCCACATGAGTAATCCGAACCTTTAGATGATTTCAAAATAATGTTTTGTATGGCCTTGCAAAAAATTAGGTCAATTGGATATTCGTAACTCGTTGATCCAAGTTACGCACATCCAATTGATTTCAAAACTTGCAGTTTTGGATCTATCATTTACGCATATCCAATTGACGTGATTTTTTGCAAGGTCATAGAAAACGTTATTTTGAAAATAGTTAATGGTTTGGATTATTCATGCAGGACCACAAAGTGGGGCCCAAAAGCCATTTTATGTGCACGAATTTGTAGCCGGTAGTATAAGTACCCCATTATAAACACTGCAACCCACCAGTCACCACTACTGCTAAGTGCTCACCCTAATTCTCTCTCTCTCTCTCTCTCTCTCTCTCAACGGAAACGGATTCACCACCACCACGGCACCACCACCGATTAACCACCACCACCACCACCCCCGATTCAACTCCAACACCACCCCCGATTAACCACCACCACCACCACCGATTACCACCACCGCCGCCGATTAACCACCACCACCACTGATTCACTACCACCACCACCGATTACCACCACCACCCCCGATTCACCACCACCACCGATTTCTTTATCCGAAGGGTAAGACTCTCTCTCTCTCTCTCTCTCTCTCTCTCTCTCTCTCTCTCTCTCTCTCTCTCTCTGTGTTTTGTGCTTCTGGGCCTTCTAGCTAGGGTTTTGGGTGTCTTCAATCATCAGTTTGGGCTAGGGTTTGATCACTAGTCACAACTCACCCAAAACCCCTAAATCTCACTATTGGTAAGATGGTTATATGGGTTTCATACTTTCATTATTGTATTTTGGGTTTCATTATTGGGATTCACTACTAATTATGCTATTTTTTGTGTAGATGGAAGGTGCTAATTTTGATTTTGGAGTGGGGGATGGTAACCCCTACAGGGACAGGTTCCACATGGTTTGGAGTCTGTTAGTGTAGGTGAAGCTGCTTTGAACACTGTTCACACTGCAACATGGCCTTCTGGTTCTACTCCAATAGATTCGACTCCTACTAATTCAACCCATAGTGGTTCAAAAAGGAAACGCATGTCATGGGTATGGAAACATTTCTCTTTAGATGAACACTTTAAAGATGAAAATGGTATTGACATAGGAGCTAGGGCTGTATGTAATTATTGTGGCATGGTTTATACTTGCGTAAGTGATACTGGAACAGGGCATCATGGTAGACACATTAAAAATAAACATCCAGATAAAATGGCGAATGGTGAATCTGTGAGTACTTTGGCAGATTTTGTTTATACGAAAGAAAAAATGAGAGATGGACTGGTCCGTTACGTAGCTGCAGCTGAACAACCATTTACTTTTGGTGATGATATTAGATTTGAATATTTTATGCAAAATTGTGTGAATCCTGATTTGGTAAAGTTTCTAGAAATACAACCCATAGTGATACAATGAAAGCATATAATGATGTTAGAAAAGGTTTGATTTGTGAACTTGCTGAACTTGGTGCAATAGCTTTTGCTTCTGATATGTGGTCTAGAATAAATAATTGTGGTTATATGTGTGTGATTGCTCATTATGTTGACTCTATTTGGACTTTGCGAAAAAAATTATTGCTTTCCGTTTAGTGGAGTTTCCTCATGATGCTGATAAGATTTTTGAAAGTATTATGGGTGTTTTTAGGGATTATGAAATTGTTGATAAAGTTTTTAGCATTACTTTTGACAATGCAAGTGCTAACATTGCTTCAATTCCATTGTTTAAAAGAAATTTGACTCCTGCTTATTTTGGTGAATTATTGCATGTTCGATGTGTGTGCCATGTAATTAACTTAGTTATGCAAGATGGTTTGAAACATATAGCACCACAGATTACAAAAATTAGAGCTGCTGTTCTTTTTATTGGTACTTCCTCATCTAGGCAACAAGAATTTGATAAATTGTGCGTTACATGTTAAAATGTGAAAGCAAAAAGTATGAACTCTGATGTTGTGACTCGTTGGAATTCGAGCTACCTTATGTTAAAGTCTTGTAGGAAATATAGTGATGTGATATCTGCTTTTGTTAACCAGAGGTATCGTGGTGATCCTTTAACTCCATCTGATTGGAAAATTGGTTTTGAGTTCATGAAATTTTTGAAAGTGTTTTATATTGCTACGTTAGCTTCTTCGGCTGTTCGTTATCCTACTTCTTGTGTTCTGCTTAATCATCTCTACAATATCAGTCTCAATTTTCGTATTCACAGGGCACACCCAAATTTTGTAAATGCTTGTATGGATATGGAAGAAAAATTTAGAAAATATTTCGAGGAAATGCCACCACTATATATGTTAGCTGTGGTAATGGACCCTAGGATTAAGGTAGCGGGTGTTTCAGTGCCCTTAAAAGAGATTGGTAAGAATTTATGTATTACTACTTTACCTTCTTCTGATGTTGTGATTGATTTATTGAATGCCATGTATGCTAGCTATGAATCTAAGTTTGGTACAATTACTTCACTTACTGCTACCTCTTTGACCTCTTCTTCTACATGCAATGATGCATCTTGGTCTTTGCTTAGTTCAAGTTTAGGATTAGGAAGTAGCACTGTAACTTCACGCAATGAACTTCTTAAATATTTGGACCTAGAATCAGTTAGTGCGAATGACTTGATTAATTTTGATATCTTAGCATGGTAGAAAAAAAACGAAACGACTTATCCCATTCTTTCAATCATGCCACGTGATCTACTAACAGCTCATGTGTCTTCAGTGGCATCGGAATCTGCTTTTAGTGCAGGTAAAATAGTGTTGGATGATAAGAGGAGCAGACTAGCTCTAGACATTTTCGATTGTCTCATGTGCTTGAAAGATTGGGAGGATGCACGCCTTGGAATTGAAAAAGGCTCAGGTAAAGATGAATTCAGAGGTTATTTTGCAGACTCCGATATAGATAGTGATTGATGGCATTTGTGTTGTACCTATTATTCATTCATTATGCTGGAGTATATGTCTATGGCTTATTCATTTCAATATTTGGACTGAAGTGGGTTGGCAACTTATGGCGACACAATGTTGCCCCCACTTCAGTTGTGTGTGTGTCTCTGTGTGTGGCTATGTGTGTGTGTGTGTGTGTGTGACTGTGTGGGGGTGTGCCAACTTATGGCAACATGATGTTGCCCCCACTTCAGTTGTGTGTGGGTGTGGCAACTTATGACAACATGATGTTGCCCCCGCTTCAGTTGTTGTTCTTGTGGTGGGTGTGTGTGTGTGTGTGTGTCTCCTTTTAGTCTGAAATGAATAAGCCACAGACACAACCCATTATCACGATGTTAAAACTTACAAAATTAGCTGAATTGTGATTTGCAACTTATGAGGGTCTTAAATGGCAACTTAATGTTGCATCCATTTCAGTTTTTGGCTATGATGAAACATACCTGAGCCAATTATCAATTATGAGCCTTTTGGCAATGACGCTTGCTGAGCCATTTTGATAATATACCTATGCAACCTATGATGGACTACTGAGACCTTGGTAACTGAGTACCACCACTGAATTAGCCAATTAGGTACTACATGCTGTGTGTGTGTGTGTGTGTGTGTGTGTGTGTGTGTGTGTGTGTGTGTCTCTGTGGAATTACATGGGATGGTCCGAATGGATTGCCTTTGGGTGTGGATTCCTCTCCCGTGCAGTGTAGGTCTTGGCTTCAATGGTGAACTTGGGAGTCCTTTTAACTGAGGTACAGCTTTCATGAGTTTCAGTTTGGAAAATGTTTCAAAATTTACTATGTTGATAGAACTTTTTTTTTTATCAGGTGTTACTAATACTTAAGCACAACCATAAGTAGGATTATCCGGCGAAGGTGTACAAGGGGTTATGAATAACAAAGCAAAGCTCAAAGGTATAAATGTTATTGTCCAGATTTTAGCTTATCTCTAAGAAATGATCACCTGTAGCAATCCCCACATATGAAAACTCATGACATTGTGCTACTGAACTGTATTACGATAACATTTGGGCTTTGAATATGCATTTGAAGTTTTCTTATTGTTGTTGGGCTTCAAGGTGGTAATCCCTATTCAGTTGAGACATGTTCAGAAGCTGTTTTCTGGGCAATGATGTGTAATCTGTTGAGCCTGGGCAGTGATGTGTAATCTGAGCCATTTCTGGGCAGTTGGTAGTTAACTATTTTCTGGGCAATGGTGCACCAAGTTTGAGTTTTCAATGTCTGAGTTTCTGGGCAATGATGTGCAATCTGAGCCCATTTTTTATTTTGGAATTCAGTTTGGCATTCAGAATCAGTTTGGTTGTTGATGCATGCAGTTTGGTTGACTCTGTTTGTGTGTGTGTGTGTGTGTGTGTTTTAAACTTGAATGACTTAGCTGTAAGTGCTGAAAGTTTGTCTTTCTTTGTGTTGCAGTTAACTATATTCTAGATTTCTAGGAACCTGAATATGAATTATGTGGAGAGTGGTGATTGAATCAAATGTTAGTGTTTCTGGGGAATTCTGATTCTGTTGAACTGTGCAGTGATGTGTGAACTGAGCCTTTGCCCTTTGGTTGTTGCTACTGCAGTTTGGTTCTATCTGTGTTTGTTTATTAAAACCTGTCTTTGTGGGGAATTTAGTAGTTTTGGCCATTGTGATGTTCAAATTAGCCATGTTTCTGTCTTTCATTCTACTGCAGATTAATAGTTTCTGCCTTGTTTGGAACCTGACCATGACTTAGCTGTTTCTTTGGAATTCTGAATGTTGAGAGTGGTGATTGAAACATATATTGGTCTGGTTTTTGGGGAATTCTGATTATGTTGAACTGGGCAATGATGTGTGAACTGAACCACTAATGAAAAACTGGGCAATGATGTGTGAATTGAGCGTAATTTGGTTACTGCTGCAGTAATTTGGGCAATGATTTTAAACTGAGCCTGCACTTTGTGATTGTCTATGTTCTAGGTTGGTAAACTTGAATCTGCACTTGGAAACTATTATGCTCATGTTATGTTCATATGGGCAATGATGCTAAACTGAGCCTTTGCGTTGAATCTCTGAAACTGATCATCTGTAGGAGAAAAGGCCAAAGGGGTTGATTTGGGTGATCACTTATTAGACCATCCATCGTCTTCACATTCTTCAGTAAGACACACTTCTTTCTCAATAAAGCTGCTAGGGAGCAGAAAATGAACTCTCTCACATTGGAAGCCACCGTTATGTGTACTTCTGAAGCCTTTTGAGGACTCATTTACTCGTGTAATAGTGGTTGCCATGTGCATCCGCATGTACCAGATTAGATTTAGTCTTTGCAATTCATTCATAACATCAATTAGGATAGATAGTTCACCTTTTTCAGTTTAATCAATTATCCGGAATTGTATTGTATTTCTTGTGTGGAAGTAATTGTGTATTTGTGCTCAACTGAGGTCTTGGCATTTGATTACTCTCGAGAAGAAGAGTTATTCTTGCTCAGAACTTCCTTGGGTGATGCTCACAGAAAATGAAGCTAGTGGCATACGTGGATTCCAGAGTCTTTTTAGTAATAAGATTTAGAAATGTAAAACATAATGATACTCCTTTGTGCAGAAAACTATGGGTGTGGGTGTTCCACTAACAAAAAACAGTTTTTTTTTTTTTTTATAAAAAAACGGAGACAGGTCATTCACTCATAATACATTATATAAAAACTAACAAAAAACCAATTTATTCTAAAAATATCGTTAGCGGAACACCCCCTAATAATTGAACGGACCGGTCAAGAAGTAACTCTTGTGCAAAGAACCCCAGTATCTTCAAGGAAAGTGAGAAAGAGCCACCAGAGGACATAGCCGGGTGGGTGTTGTGCAGTAGGTGCTGTGCGCCGTGTTGTGTGGTAAAACGACGTAGCTTTTGGCACACCTCTGAAGCTTCCAAAGACCTTGTTTGCAAGAAGGTAAAAGCCACTACAAAGTGCCGAAACCCTAAACCCAAAGTGCCTAAACCCATAGCACCTAAACACAAAGTGCCTAAATCCAAGTGCTTAAAACTACTATATTCTACCCCAAAGAGCCTAAATCTCCAAAAATTGAACCCTAAAATTGAATCTCAAAATTAACTCTCCAACCAGGGCCTATTGAAGTTTACCAAGAAAATGAACAAAACTACGTCGTTTTGTTGCACAACACGGCGCACAACATGTATCGCACAACACCTCCCCGGATTCTCATTTTTACAAGTCTTCTTTGATTCGCCACTACCCCATCACTCCGATTCTCCCTCTTCCCCAAGGTTAATTTCTCAATATCTCCATTGTACACCAATGGGATGTTAAATTTTACCATGTGACAGTAATATGCTAATGATTTTTGTTACGGCACAGTAACATGATACTAGAAATTAAGCATGATTATATTACAAATCACTAGAGACAGAGAGTGAGGGCAAAGAAGGGAGGATCCCAAATAGGACAAATGTGAATACTGAATGTCTTTGGTTCTTACATTTTATGGTACAAATACAGAGTTATAAACCAATAACCTGTTAATTATGGGAATGTAATTTATTGGGTGCTCCACTCTACAATTAGACACTCGTGTACGACTCATAACAAAGTTTATTAGTCCCCACAAGAATATATGGCGTCGAAAGACATTTTTGGGGTACGTGCAACAAAAATTGAATAATTAATTACTCATGGGATGGGATGCATGTACTTATATGTTTTTCTTGAAATCCTCGATCAATAGTCCTATGTAGTTATACGACGAGCCTCCTTCAATCAAAGCAACCTTGCTCTTTTCGCTCATCTTCTTCACCCTTTTCTTTATGTCTTTCCCATATTCGTTCCCACTCACCATCAATTTTTGTATCCCAGTCTCTATCTCCTCTGCTGTCACTAAAACATTTGCACTAGCTGACCCAAAATCTTTCTTGTAGTCCAACTTTATCTCCACGGCCAACCCCAATTCCCTCACCAACTGGAATGCATTAGTTGGCTGTTCAGCATACATTGGCCACGCGGCCACCGGCACTCCGCACCATAAGCTCTCCAATATTGAGTTCCACCCACAGTGTGACATGAACCCTCCCACCGCCTTGTGGGATAGTACTGCCACTTGTGGGGCCCACCCAATCACTTTCCCAATCTCTGTCGTACGTTCCAAGAACCCTTTGGGCAGAACTTGATTTAGGTCTTGGTACTCCCCTGGAATCTCTCTTTTGCCCATTGGAGGAGGCCGCCTCACTGACCACAAGAATCGATGGCCGCTCTGCTCTAAAGCTTTTGCTATCTCCATTAGCTGAAATGAAGGAGATACTAGTTAATAGTAGTAACAATAATACGTAAACATTGTTTTAGATATTCCAAAAAAAAAAAAATTATTCATGAAACTGAAGTGTATGTTGTAACCTTAAACATAGGGCCCACAAGTTTAGATAAGAATCAGATAAGACTGTTGATTTACTCGGACCACAAATTTGGGGTGTGTATAAAAATTACAACCAGAATTAATACAACCATGATCTACAGTACCATTGGATATGTGATATTATTAATCTTATACGCCATCCCTTTTAAGTGTTCATCATAGTAATACGTGCATTTTCAAATCCCAACCCCAAACATATAGTATTTCTCTACATAATTTTTAATTCTTTTAACCAAATAAAAAGTACTCATGAATGGTGCAAAAAAATAAAAAAAAATTCTACGGACATACAATTTTTTTTTATGTCGAAGAAAATACATGTTTCTCAAAATTTTAAAAAGAGACCAACAAAAGAATATAGGAATTTTTTCTAGAAATAATCCCTCTAATTTGCATGACATCTCAATATTTTAACTAGAGAAAATACACACAAAAATTGACATAGTAATAAATCAAGAACTATTGATCTATTGCCAGCAATCATCAGCAATTTTGCGCATGACATCTCAATGAGCATGCATCTTTTACATGATTGATATTATCACCGAGTCCAAATATAACACTACAACAAAAACTACCTATGGCGACGAAATGTGGCGAAGAAATTCAAATTTCATCGCCAAATGGGTCTTTATGGCGAGGAAATCGTTTTCATCGGCATATGGGATTTTTGCAAGGGAATTAGATTTTGTCACCAAATGGGTATCCTTTAGCGAGAAATCCGTACTTTCGTCGCCAAAAGGTACTCTATGTAAACAAAGTATCTTTCCTCATTAAAAAGCTAAGATTTGGCGAGGTGTGGACACCCCTTTGAGGAATTCGATTTAGAGTTGCCACCTGGGTTTTAGTAGATTGTCTCCGAGGAACCAAACTCGAATGACTCGTGCCTCATTTATAGGTTAAGGTTTTTAAAACCAGTCCATCTTCACCATAATATCGTAGGTTCGGGAGCTTGGTTACGAAGGGGGAAGAGTTTTATGGCACCTCTCGTTCTCAATCAGAGAGTCGGTCTCTTCTTATATTTGTGGGATTCGTGAAATGTTTATTATTCAACCTTGAGCATGTAAAAGGAACGGGGGATGGGAAACAAATAAATATGATTGCAAATAAAGATACATGTGAAATGGTGGATGCATGTGCAATATGCACGAAGTGGCTGTCTTTGATGCATGAGATGCATGAAAGGTATGACATATGCAAGACATGACTTCTACATAAACTTGACTTGAACATAAACATGAAAGATTTACAATGCTTGCTAAATGAAGGAATTTATGCGATAATCTATGCTTGTACAGATTAGGATGCAATAAAATAACCTTATACCCAAAAATGGGTTTCTTCAATGATCATGATTTGAGCACTAAGTGGGCTGACTTGAGCGCTCAATTGAGTTGACTTAAGTGCTCAAGTGACTTGAGCACTCAAGTGAGCATTCCACTGGATAATCCTTGTTTAGCCTTCCTCTTTTAAAACTAGTTCTGTTTGCTTTGACTTATCATGTTTTCATGTTCATAACTACTATTCTTGAAGCAAACAAAACCCAAAAATCACTTTTGACTTCGAACATGAGTAGATTGAACCATGAACAAACCCATTCTGATACTAAATAGTAAGACGAATGACTAGAAATGGTTTTAAGCTTGTTCAATACCAGAAACATGAAAATATGAGAAGGAGGGGATTTGGACTCGAATGCTCAGATGGACTTGAGCTCTCAAGTGATAACTTGAGCACTCATGTCAACACCTTTTGCAGACTTCCTTCTTGATTTCTTTTCAAAGATACCTCTGTTTTACCAACATTTACCATGTTTCCAGTAGTTTAGCCCTTCATTCTAGAGATAAACTTTGAAAATGTGATTTTAGTCCATCTCATAGGCTGATCTGGCCTTAGAAAGGTCTCCTTTTGATAACAACAACTAACAACATGGATAAACAGAATAATGTATGGACATAAGCAACAAAATAAGAAAAACTTGAGCACTCAAGTCTTTCCAGCCCATAAATTTTGAAACGATTTTCTATGATTATTTGACCAAAACCAGCCTAGATCTGGTACGAGGAACTGGTTTAAACTTGTTTTGTTCCCTCAGGAAGCAAAAACAGTACAAAAATTAAGGTACTTCTACCTTATCAAGCTTGAAACAAGACTTTTTGATTGATACTTAGTGAGAGAAGATTGGGTGTTGAGTTTTTGGAGTTACGTATGGCTAGAATAGGGTTGGATGATCAAGAACTCAACTAAGATGTGAGCTTTGAACACGTTTGATGGTTGTTTAGGTAAAAACCAAGAGTTTCTAGGGCTTTTTGTGCGGGTGTTTGCTAAGATACGACTCAAGATCATATTTTTAGACAGAGAGTGGACTGGGTTTCGACTCAATAGAGTGGAAGTAGACTGAAATGTGGGTTTTGATGTGCTTGATGGACTCTAAGGCCAAAACCGTACTTCAAGGAAGAGGCTTGAAGTACGGTTTGGGTGTGTGCATGTTGATGATTTGAGCTTGGATTAGTGATGGAAGAGGTGTAATGACAGAGAGAGGTCTAGTTGTGGATGGATCAGTGTAGAGACCCCAAATGAAGGAAAAGAGTGGGGGGTTTTATAGATGGATTTGGGGGCAAACATGAAGTTTGAACTAATTGGGTAGGGGTCTAGGATGTTAATTAGGTTGATTAGGCATGTGCAAACCTTGTTTCAGAGGCTAAGCACGTCGGATTTGGAGAGGAATCTCATAATTTCACTCAGAAAATGCCCAACAGAAATCTGTCATGTAGACAACTTGAATGCTCGATCAAGTGGATTGACTTGAGCGCTCAAAATCCACCTGAGCGCTCAAATGGTTCAAAAGCTTTTTGGATTTTTCAAGTTTTCTGGGGTTTTTGGAGGGGTTTTAGTGAGTTGGAAGCTTTGTTCAAGCTTGTGTACTGTTCTTGATTTACTTCATTATCGGGAATGCCTAGCTAATACTATTCCCGGGTCAAAATTGAGGTGTCTATGCGAGGAAATAAATATTTCACTGCAAAAGAGTAGCTTTTCGCGAGGAAAATCATATTTCATCACCATAAGGTACTTGTTGGCGATAAAATTTGTATTTCCTTGCCACTTCAAATAATTAAGTTTTATTTTTTAAAAATTGGTGCTATTTTAAGACAAAGTATACATCTATATCTATTATTGAAAAAATGCTAATGTTTTAAATTGTGCAATATTGTGAATAATTTGTAAACTGACTTTGTAGTGGGAGTGAGAGATTTTGGGTTCTAATATGAGCAACTTCAAAGTTGAAATTTATTTTCCAGTTTGGTCATTTTTGAGATTATGCACTTAATACAGTTTTTGTTCATGTAGTTTATTTTTTGTTTGGTTGCTTTTGATTTTTTATGTCCTTAATATAGTTTTGATTATGTTGGCATTTTATCTAAAAAATAAATTAAACTTTACCTATATAATTAATTTTTATTTCCTTAATATATTCTATTGATTGACATTCTATTATTTCTTTTTTTTTTTTAATTTGGACATCTCCAACCAATACTCTATATCTTCGTTTCTTTAAAATGTAGTACGGAAACTGACTTCACGATGAAGTCTCCACCCGATCGATCCTCTTCCTTGTAGGATGGGATTTGATGAGTGTAGAAAATCACAGAGTATCTTCTCCATTTCACTAATTCTAAAATATCTCGAAGTCAGATTGTGACAAATATTAAATTAGAAACGTACAAAGACTTATAAAAGGTTTATAGAAAAATATTAAATTATAAAAATAAGAAGATTTAAGAAACAAGTTTAAAGAAACACTACAAAGGGTCTAAAATTAGAGAGAGATTTTTAAAAAAATAATAATAATTTTAGAGAGGTTAAAAGAATTACAAAAGGTTTCTATATTTAAAGTTGTAGAGCTTTGCTTGGAAAAGGAAGTTGGTGTGGTGGATGGGTCGTTTGTCATTATAGAGAAGGTCAACGGTTCAAGTTCTAACGGAAGTAGAGAAGTTGGGTATTGAATTCATTTTATTTTTTTTTAGTTTCCAGAGTTTTTAGCGGGGAAAAAATTCCTCACCCAATTCTTCAAAATAGGTGAGTAAAAAAGTCCTCACCGATTGGTCCGAATAGGCAAGGAAATATATTTTCCCTCGCCAATGCCTTTTCCAACGACGAATAGGCGAGGAAAACTGGCAAGAAAATTTTTTCTCGCCAATTTTTTTAGCGAGGAAATCAGGTGCTTTGACTAGGAAACTAAATCCCTTTTTATAACTTTTTTGTTATAGTAAGACTACCATCCACGAAGTAGACCCCAGTGTAGGCCAGTAGTTTAAGCTTGCAGCACCGTTGACTGTTTGCTCACAATACCATTCTCTGATTTCAATATACTCGATCCATGTAAAAGAAAGAAACGATCCAGGTACTGACCTGATCTCCTTCGAAGCTACCCATACTCCCGAAGCACAAGAACACCACCGACGCCGGCGGCTGATTATCCAACCACCTTATGATCTTCATCGCTTCCTCCTCTTCCTCGTTGTCTTCTTTCACGAGGTGAATCACGGGTCCCACAGGGTATAGTGGCGGGATCTTGTCGTCTTCTGCGAGAAACCTGACCGCATTGGATTCCAGCTCTTCAAACGTATTTACAATAATGCCCTTTGTTTCTCTCAACCTCTTAGCTATGCCCATGAACATGGGCCCAACTTCCTTGTTCGGAAAAGGCAAAGCCTTAAGTGGGACTGGGTTCTCAAAAACCGGGACAGCCAACTCACCATCCGATTCCTTCAACTCAGTAAGAACCCCGTTTTCGTCCCGTTTAAGTGTCTCGAAATGGAACATGAGGCTTAGGACCGAAGCGTTAGAAGTGAAGAAAACGTAGGAGGGAACGCCGAACTCAGCCGCCACGTCCATCATCGGGGTGCAGAACACGTCCATGACGAAGCCGGCGATCCGAGTCGACTCGGTGGAGACCATCTTTGTCACGTGATCTCTCACGTGTCGCTTGTTCATTTTGATGAACTCGGACATGAAGTTGACAGGGTACTTGGATTGGAGCTCCGCCGCTGCCGCCTCGTCTTGTGGGAGGTACACGAATTTCAACCGATCCTCGGCTGCCGTGAGTAGTAGCGATTGGGTGGAGGAGCTGACCTTGGAGTTATCAAACGGCCTTTTCATTATGAGGACTGTGATGGACAGCCGTTGGTCTCGGCCCACGAGCTGTTTGGCCATCTCCACCGTTGACACCAGGTGGCCCATCCCCGGGAAAGGGATGAACACCACTTCCGCCGTCGCTGTCGTCTTCATCGCTGAGTAAATTAATTTTAATTACAGTAACAAATAATTATGAGATGGTTAACGAAATTTTTCTTTGCCGATAGAAATATATATATATATATAAAAAAAAATTGAGATTGGGTATAGAAAGATGTGAGAGGCTGTGGCTTTCTCTTGTACTACGAGTAGAAAGGTGGAAGGAAAATAAATGAAAACAGAGGCTCTTGGTTTCTTTTGTAATAGTAGTAATTTACTATTTCATTGGCGTGTAGACCGAGAAATGATAAATTTATGGGTAGGTGATATCATTGCTTTGCTGGCAGCAGTCCCTCGTTACCCTAGTTCAGTCCTCACTCGGCCGACTTTACTTTACTATGGGTAAATTATTTTCTAAAATTTTTACCTCTCTTCCTTTTCAAATTAATTGTTAGTTTGTCACATATCTCTTATGCCGTTACTTTAAGGGTAACGGCTTTTTTCGTAAAATGACCGTAGTATACTTAGTATATATATTCTTCACCCTAAAAAATAATATTTTTAAAAAAATAGAGATAGAAAAGTTTTTGAAAAGTATTAAACCATTTTTCATTTACAAAAAATAGTTTTTAAGCAAAAAGTATCAAAGATGTTTTTTTTTTTCCAAAATAACATCTTCTTGAATTTTTTTTTGTTGAAAAATTTTTTTTGTAGGAAAAAAACTAGTTTTTAAAATAATTTTTTACAAAATTTCTTTTCAGATTTTTGAAAAAAAACTATTTTCAAAATTTTAATTTTTTTTAAAAAGGTTTACCAAAAACTAGAATATATATTAAGAGTACTACAGTCGTTTTACGCAAAAATCTATCACCGGTAGTCTTAAAGTAAGCGGCAGGGGTTGTAAGTGACAATTAGATTGAAAAGTCAGGGAGAGCAGTCGAATTTCAAAAGAAATAAGTGAGTTCTTTATATTTGCCCATTTTCTTTTTATTTAATCTGATGGGCCAGTTCCGGGGACATAAAAAAAATACAAAAAAATGACACCCCATCTCGGCCCTTCAAACTAAGGGCTGAGATTAAATCTGATAGGATTGCACACCCACTCTCTCACCCCCGCCACATTTGATTCAACCTCATGCTCTCTCTCTCTCTCTCTCTCTCTTTCTCTCTCTCTCTCTCTCTCTCTCTCTCTCTCTCCTCATGAACAAAACTGGACCTGATTTCTCCCTTCTCGCTGAACTCCCAACCCTCCTTCACTGTTACCATCGCCGGTCTTATCATCCACCATCACCGCCGTCAGTCCCTCTTCTCTCTAACCATGTCAACTCAAATCCCCACAACAAACTGATCGTCAGCAATAAAATCCACACAAGTAACCTATATTTCCATAAAAAAAAAAGCTACGTAAGAGCAAAAACAACAGCTTGGGTAAAATTTTGGCCAAAAAACCTGGTGTACAGTACATATAGTCAGTCTGTCACTATCAACACTCCAACAATACTACCCATTTTACTTTACCTCCTATTAAAATAATTTTTTTCCTTTTTTAAAATATCACAATATATACAACCAATGTATATATTCTTCCCCAACCTTCACCATCGCTATAATACCCGTTCCGGGTATTTAGAATTTTAATCGCAATTTAGGGTGGTTGTGAGGTTTGGGCTAAAAATTAATTGAGATAAAAGTTGGAGGGGTGAAGTGTAGTTTGGCCATAAAAATCTTCTCTATTATTTTCTTTGTTCTGATCCTTTCCCAATCAAACAAATGAGAGAGAGAAAGAGAGAGTTCGGAGGGAGAAGAAGAAGAAGAAGAAGAAGAAGAAGAAGAAAGAAAAGAGAAAATTTGGGGGAAAACCCAAATTGAGGTACGAATTGGAGTTTAATTTCCAAATTTCTTGAGTTATGTTGTTCTTTTACAAGTTAATGAGGTCTTTTGCCTCTTATAAGAGTGATTTGGGGTTTGGTTTTGCAAAATTCGTGGAAGGGAAGTGAGGGGGTTACTGACATGTTTTTTTTGAAATTGAATCTACCATGGTTTTGAGTGAATTTTTAGACATGGTTCCCATATTCGTAATTTTCTGGAAATTTAACTGTAGGTATCCATATGAGTTCTAGACCTAATGTTAAATTTTCGTGATTTTATGAGAAGTACAGAAAATATGAAAATTCGTGAACCAATCTGTTGTCAGGTTCGTGTTTGGGCAGACAGCACTGTCGCGTCTTACGGGAACGGCTATAACTTGGTCTAGGAAGCTTTAAATTTCAATCCGCTTGTTGTGTTAGAAAGTAGACTTGTAAGGCTTTCAGAATTGATAGACCATGTAGCTTGATTATCTACTAGTGATAGCAGTTTTTGGTTTGAAGTTGGTTGGAAATCTGTTTGACAGGATTGTGCTGTGAGTTTGGGTTCATTTGTTACTTGTTTAAAAATAGCTATTGAGTACAGACTATTCTATATTTTTAGTATGTCGCCCATGCGTGGGTTTACGGTCTATGGTGAAAATATTGGAACATTTGGATGGGCGGATTAATTCTATAAATTCGTTGTCCGCAAGGGTGCTAAGTTGTCATAAGTGTGTTTAAGCATTTTGTTGCATATGGGTGTGAACCTTTGGCTGTCTTTGGTCTTAACTCTTAACTATTGTTTTATTATTGATTGTGAATGGTTTTGAGCTAATTGAGGATAAATAGTACAGAGGAATGTAAGGGCACATCCGAGATGCCGAATACAATAGTCGAATCTACCTTTATCTTTGAAGATCGAGGTGAGTGTTGATTCATAGATGGAATTTATTTAGAGATGACATGTGATATTGAAATGTGGCATACGTGCCAATAATGGGGCCATGGGCCGGATTGGGCAAACATGCCGATATTGAATTGTGGCAAACGTGCCGATATTGAATTGTGGCATACGTGCCGATAATGGGGCCATAGGCCGGATTGGGCAAACGTGCCGATATTGAATTGTGGCATACGTGCCGATAATGGGGCCATGGGCCGGATTGGGCAAACGTGCCGATAATGTGGCCATGGGCCGATGGCATAAGTGCCGATAAATGTGGCTTAGAGCCGATCTTTTGAATTTGATGTTGATTAATCATATTGTTAGTGACTGTGTTGATGGTTAGAGTTCTACTCTTGTGCGTGTTTGTTTCATAGATGTTTTCATTCGGTTTGATCTTGTTATATATTATTATTGAGGCTGTGTGTCGTGGTTATGTGTCGGGAAATGGCAAACTGCAGAGGATGGTTGTGTGACGTGGTTGCGTGTCGGGATTGGCTGCGAGTTGAGATAGACTATATGTCGTGGTTGAATATCAGAGTGGTGCAGCGGAAGTGTGGTGGCATGTGTTGTGGTCGTGTGTCGAGATTGGAGGTGTGTCGTGGTTGTGTGACGGGTTTGGTTGTGTGCTGAGCTAGCTACGCTTATCTCTTTTGAGTATTGAATGTCAAGTTTGTTTGAACTATGTCTATGTCTCACACACTTTCCTGGAACCCATTTTGGGTTTAGGTGGTGTCCACTACTAGTCCCGTGGTGCGGTCGTGATCTTGTACGAGGCCCTTTGTCAGGTTGGGATTGGACCCGCCGAAGTGCTGATCCGGGACGGGTCGTTACAATCACCGTCCTTCATCGGTTACCTCGTCGCTGTCCTTCACCGGATACCTCGCCTTTGTCGCCGTCGAAGAAACCCATCGATCTCTTTCGATCTCTGTCACCAGTCGAAGAACCCCATCGATCTCCATCGCTGTCACCAGCCGTCGATCTCCATCGCCGTCGCCGTGCACTTTCGCCCTCGTTGCCGTCGATCGTCCAGCAGGAGGAGGAAAGAGAGAAGGAAAAGAATAAAAAAAAAACATGACTGGTGAACAATGCTTAGGTATTTTTAGCCAAGCACTGTAGCTCGGGGAGGGATAGGTAAGGGTTTAGTCAATCTACTGCAGGGGGTGATTTGCTCATTTGGCAAGCCAAAATGGCTTTTGAGTCATTTTCCCCAACCTGCTGCACTTGCTCTAAGAAACATGAATCTAACCACCTCCATGAATGCCTCACAAATCAAAACCTTTTAATAGTTAGTCTCCAGTAGTGCAATTGGAGGCTTTAATTTCTTAGGTTACCATTGAAATTACAATCCAGTGGTCGATTAAAATGCTTCACCCCCAGCCCTCTCTCTAAAATTGAAATTTTACTCTTTTCCATTCTCTCCAAAACACCTCCCAATCTATCTTCTATATCTCTACTTTTTTTTATCGGCAACACAGGGGGTATTCTAGAGCTAGGATGGCCGGAGTTGGGTCACCGGAGATGGATTGTGGGATGGGTCTGTTTGTGTCGGGAAATTGGATTGGGGGTTGAGGGGGGGGGGGGAGAGAGATTAGTTGACTTTGAGAGGAGGAGATGACGTGTGCAATGTTAAAGTTTTAATCTCAGCCCTTGGTTTGAAGGGCTGAGATAGAGTGTCATTTTTTGTGTTTTTTTATGTGTCCTCGGAGCCGGCCTTAATATGATATCTTAATTGTCATTTTGTTGTCCAATGATAGCATGGAAGGGGTAAATAGTTCATGGTACAAAGGGAGTTAAAACGACTTTCTCTAGTAAAATGAGACTAGAAATTAAGTATGATTATATTGCAGATCACTAGAGACAAAAAGATAAACCAGTCACATTTAATTATGGGAATGTAATTTAGTGGGTGCTCCACTCTATAATTAGACACTCGTATGGACTCATAATTAAGTTTAATAGTCCCCACATGAATGCATAGCTGCGAAGGATATTGCGGCCAGGGCACGCCCTAGAAAAATTGAATAATTAATTAATTACTCATGGAATGGGATGCATGTACTTGGTTACGTTTGGTTGGATGGAATGGAATAAAACTGGAATGGAATTGGAGGAATTGAAATTGGAATAGTCATTCTCATTCCCATGTTTGGTTGTGGCTAGGAATCAATAACATTATGTTCGGGAAAAAATAAAAATTTCTGCAGTGAGTTTAATCTTAAAAACTGAGCCAAAGCCAAAGATGCGATGCACCGAATCACAGCCCCCACCTTCTTCTCCGGTTTCGTAGTACCTTCTCCTTCGGTTTCGTTTGTTTCGCAACTGCTTTCCACATAATTCATTCACACATTCGTACGCACAAATTCTTTGCAAACTTCTGAAAAAATCAAAGATGAATCAGATGGTGGTAAGGGCCGTAATGCGTAGGTTGATCGGCGGCCGTAGTTGTAACCGTTACTTGTCCACTTCCACGGCGACAATGGTGGCGACTTGCATGAGGGCTTTTGATGAGACGACGGTTGTGCTGTGGCGGGCCCATGGATGGGGCGTAATCGGCGGGTTAGAGTGGAGGAGGGCTATGAGCACGGTTATGAAAAGGAGAGATTGAGAGGATACATACCGATCTGATGGAGATGAAGGTGGGTTGACAGCGGAAGAGATGCAATGGTGGTGGAAAGTGGGACCTGAGAGAGAGAGATTTGATTGGGGACAATCGTGAAATTTCTTTTCGGTATATGACATGAGCAATGAGTTGGATAAGTTCTGAAATTACAATTCTTTATTTTTTCGATGGAATGTAAATTTCCTTATTAGGAGGAATAGTGATTCTCTCTAGAATTGGTATTCCATCTAATTTTTACAAACCAAACATGGGAATAGAATTTCATTGGAATTTCTATTCCATTCCATTTTCAATTCCAGCGAACCAAACAAACCCTATATGTTTTTCATGAAATCCTTAATCAATAGTCCTGTGTAGTTATACGACGAGCCCCCTTCAACCAAAGCAACCTTGCTCTTTTCACTCACCTTCTTTACCCTTTTCTTTATGTCTTCCCCATATTCATTCCCACTCACCATCAATTTTTGTATCCCAATCTCTATCTCCTCTGCTGTCACTAAAACATTTGCCTTAGCTGATCCAACATCCTTCTGGTAGTCCAACTTTATCTCCACGGCCAACCCCAGTTCCCTCACCAACTGGAATGCATTAGCTGGTTGTTCAGCATACATCGGCCACACTGCCACCGGCACTCCGCACCATAGGCTCTCCAATATCGAGTTCCACCCACAGTGCGACACGAACCCTCCCACTGCCTTGTGGGACAATACGGCCGCTTGTGGGGCCCACCCAATCACTCTCCCAACCTCTGTTGTACGTTCTAGGAACCCTTTCGGTAGAACTTGATTCAGCTCTAGAAAACGCAGATAGAGGACTATATGTATCAGAAGGATCTTTACTGGCCGTTGCTGGGTAAAGAAAAGGGGAAGAAGACTGGAGAGTGCAACGAAGATTGGGACGTTCTTGACAGAAAGGCACTAGGGGTTATTCGCCTTTCTCTTTCAACGTCTGTCACCCACAACATATATATTGAAGGAGAAAGCGACGGAGGATCTTGTGGCAGCGCTGAAAAAGATGTATGAGCAACCGTCTGCTGCAAATAAGGTACATCTTATGAAAAAACTGTTTAGCCTGTCTATGCAGAAGGGGTTTCCTTTATGTCACATCTCAGTGAGTTCAATACAATTGTTGATCAACTTATGTCTGTCGATATCAAGTTTGATGATGAGGTTCAAGCTTTGTTAATTCTATCTCAGTTGCCAGAGAGCTGGCAGGGTACTGTTACTGCAGTCAGTAATTCGGCAGGGAAAGAGAAGTTGAAACTGAGTGAGGTTATTAGTTTGATTCTAACTGAGGAGGTCAGAAGAAATTCGATTGACAGTTCAGGTTCAGGCACTTCAGGTTCAGCCCTAAGTTTTGAGCAGTAGCGGGGCAGAAGCTAAAGTAAGGGTGGTCAGAATCAAATAGGAATAGGTCAAAATCGAAGAGCGATAAGGGAAATCGGGCTAAATCTCAGGTTCGGCCCATCAAAGGTGAATGTTGGAATTGTGGTCAGATAGGCCATATGTCACAAACTTGCAAAGCACTGAAGAAGGACAATGGTGAGCAGGAGGCTCATGTTGTGCACGATGCACTTATTCTTGCTATGAACAATGACGCCGAATCGTGGGTGCAATTGATTCGGGTGCCTCATTCCATGCCATTGCTAACAGGGAGGTTCTGTAGAACTATTTACTAGGGGACTTTGAGAAAATATACTTGGGGGATGATGAGCCATGTAGTACTGTGGGAAGAGGTGATGTTTAGATTGTGATACAAGGGTACAAATGGTGTTTGAAAGATGTCAGACATGTTCCAAATTTGAAGAGGAATCTTGTTTCGATTGGACAGCTTGCAGCAGCAGGTTACACATCGACATTCACAGGGGACACGTGGAAAGTCTCCAATGGTACCATGGTGGCGGTTAAAGGCAAGAAAGTTGGTACACTTTACTTGACTTCACATGGTAGCGACACACTTGCAGTTGTAGACAGCAAGGAGAGTTCAAATCTGTGGCACAAAAGACTGGGACATATGAGTGAGAAGAGAATGAAGGTTTTGCAGTCGAATGAGAAGCTATCGGGGTTAGAGTAAGTGGATATTGACATGTGTGAGGATTGCATCTTCGGTAAACAGAAACGGGTTAGCTTTCAGAAAGGCGGCATGTCACGCCCTCGATTTTAATAACCAAAATATAAATAATATCCACGTAGGATAGATCTAAAGTTAAACAACTTCCCATTGAAAAAGTCAAAGTCAAAGTACCATGAGTTTCTAATCAATGGTACTCGTACACAGATAACAAAGGTTTAGAGTTATTACATACATCAAGTTTTGTCAAAAATTGAAGGATTAGAAATATCAAGATCATCTCCCAAAAATATAGTAAACTATGGAGAGGATAAAATAACTTCAAGTCAAATATTCTTCATGATATGCATCCACACGCCAAGCATCCAAATCACATGCCTTGTCGAGTACCTGAAAATGATAGGTTGGGCTCACTAGCTCAGTAGGTAGGGCTGCACACGGGTCAGGTTTTCTCGGGTTCGGGTCGGGTTTGACTCGACCGAACTTTGATCGGGTTTCATATAACACCACCCAACCCCCGACTGAATATACTGTCGGGCCCCGACCAAAATGTGATCAGGTGAGACCGGGTCGGGTAACGGGTTGGTCGGGTTTATGGGCCACGTATTGGGCCATTCGTTTTGGGCTGTAGGAGTTGGAATGAAAGAGTTTGTTTGCACTTTGCAGATCAAAACTTCATTGTTGGGCTGTATTAAGGCATAATATAAAAAATTCCATTAGGCCCAATGGGCCATTACATTTTTTACAGATCAAAATTTGAATTTTGAGCAGCTTTGGCCTATTCACCAAAGTCCAAACAATTCATCATTTTATGCGGCTACTTTCAGCATTTCATTCCACTATTGAAACACTACTACAAAGTGCAAACTAAGTGCAAACACTACACTACTTCCAGCATTTCATTACTATAGATTGAAACACAAAGTGCAAACACTACTACAAAAATATCAATGATGTCAATCAATTCTCAAGTGCACACGCCACACAGCAAGCCTAAGAAAAGAATGCGAAATGACCATTTAAAGGTCTCCACTCCATATTGAATACCTGCAGTAACACACAACAGAGAAAATAGATAAAGCAAATGATAACCCATACTTAGATATCAATACAGAATAGAATGTCCATACTCCATAGCATCTATGACAAGTTCATACTGACTACATTTTTCTGCAAATCTTACTATATCTACAAGCAGGTGCAGCTGTAGGAACAAGTCATTAAGGAATCCAGATAAAAAATCAGAGCAGTCACAAGCAAAATCACCATTTTGAATGTCAAATCATAGATAGCAAACTACATATAAATCTGTAGCAGCAGCTTGCAAACTAAATATCAATCTGCAGCAGTAGCAGAATAGTAGTGCTGCTAGTGCAGTAGGCCAGTAGCAAAACAGTCTTACAGTAATGCAGTAGCAGAATAGCAGAAATGCAAAATAGTAGTGCTGTAGCAGACTAGCAGTAGCAGAATAGAATAGTCCAGTACACAAAAGCTAAATTAGCTAATAGTCTTATAGTCCAAAAAAAAAAAAGAAGTCCAGGAGAGTCCCTCCATATTCCATGACTCCATAGAGTAGAAGAATAGTAGTGCAGTAGACAATAGTGGTCAATTGCTCATTGCGGAATCACTCAAATCTGTAAAATTCCATTAACAATGTGAGCAAAAATAATATGAAGAACAATAATTCAATGAACTATGACTTGAAATGTTTTTACCAAAGAAGAATGCCAAAGCCCAATCACTCAATCCCTACGAGGTTGCTTCAATCTCTAAAAGGTCTGGAAAAAAGAAGAAGACGTAATTCAATATGCATACTAGTTGGGCACATGGCAATGCTAAATAAATACTAAATAAAATGGATCAAATTCATATTAAGATTCACCTGGATCAGATTGCTCAAATTCCTCAACTTTGTCCATAGCTTGCCAAAGTGAGATTGGAACCGTGCTTAGAAGCCAATTTTGGGTGCACACAAGTCTCTCCACCATTAATGGTGATAGCGAGCTTCGGAATGGATCAAGTATGCATCCACCAGTACTAAAGGCTGACTCGGAAGCAACGGTAGACACAAGCATTGCCAATACATCCTTTGCAATTCGAGACAAGACTGGATACTTCACAGAATTATGCTTCCACCAATCCAAAATATCAAAAGTGTCTCCCTCCCCTTCCTTTTCCTGAGGCCTATGTTCACAAGGACTAACCAAGTACTTGTCTACCTCCGATTCACACACACTCAATAACTCCTCCTTCAAGAAACTGTCAAATTGACTAGCTAAACTCAAGTGAGGGTCATCAAAATCATCATTCATCGTATCTCTCGGCATTGCCCTAGGCTTTTCAACTGTATGTCCACCCTCATTTGCATAAGCTTCATACAACCGCTTCAAACATTCCATCACACTTTTCTCCATACTTTCACCCGCCTTCTTCCCTTTGGTTTTTGAAATTAAAAAGTTCACCCACCTTAACTTATACCGGGGATCGAGCGCCATGGCCACATAAAGTAAGGGATTTATTTTATCTCCATCGCCCCAATACTTGTCAAGTTTTACTTTCATCTTCAAGGCCATTGAAGACAAAAGAGGATCTTTGTTGGTGATTAAATTGTCTATAAAGGTTTCAACACCATAAATCTCACCAAATAAGCAATTGGATGTGACAAAAAGAGAAGCCAAAAATCGCTTGGTTGCTTCATAGAAAAGTTTCAACAATGTGACAAACATCCTACAATTCTTCCAATCAAGCTTGGTGATAGGCGCGCAATGTCATAGATATAAGCGCCTAAGTAGGGCGAATTAGCGCATTAGAGGCGCAGTTTTATTCCATTTTCCACTTGATGCGGTGTTGTCCTTGGTTTTTCTTGTCTTTGTTTGTTTTGTAGGGAACAGGTCGGAAAAGAACGCATAAAGTGGACACATGGCGGTCGGGCATGTTGGGAACCAGTGGGACCCAAGCAAGGACAACCAAAAAGCTGAAAAGTCAACTTAGAGGCACCGGTATCGATACAGGGATTGTCCTGTATCGATACCCGTGTGCCAATTTGGGAACAGAACGTCTGGGTATCGATACAGGATTTCTCCTGTATCGATACCGAGGGCTTTATACAGCCAGTTGACTTTGCCAAGTAGTTTGACTTCGGGAAGGGTTAAATACCCCGATTTTAGGCCAAATTAGGGTTCGAACATTGTTTAGTTTTTGCTCCCAAGTAGTAGCCGTTCTTCCCTTTTGGAGATTCGATTTTCCGGAGGCTTTTCCATCGAAGTTTTGAAGTTTTGTTCACAGATTTGCTTATTGCTTCGGGTATTCCTTGTTTATTTTCATTAACTCTTATTTCACGGGAGTTTGTCCGCGTTTTACTTTTGGATCTTCGTTTCAATCAACATTCAGCATGTTTAATTTTGAAATCTTGTTAGTTGTTTCAGTTACTATGTGTGAGTAGTTTCATAAGTATGGTCGCGGGGTGATTAACACACCGTGGCCAGGCCCGGATCTGTTCTGCTCCTATTTTCTAAATTAACCAAGAAAAAAGCAATTTTAGGTTATTAAAGAGCTTCCGTCAGACGTGTCCGGGCATTGTCGGAGCCCATGTAACGCAGGGAACGGGGGACCAAAACGTGTTCTCCGCTGTATATGGGTAAACGGCGACCACGAGGATTCGCATCTTTCGGGGTACCTTTTTCTCTCTAAAATCAAACGTTTCCAGAGCACTGAACAGAGCTGAACTGTCTGGACCTGGTCACTTATGTTATGACCCCTACGACCGTACTTCCTTTTAATTAATTTAAGTAACAATCAAATTCACTTAGTTTAGATAATTTCACCAATCAAATCACAAGGGTGGCTACCTAAGAGCCTTGTTTAAACTAGCAACCCGAGTACTTAGTAAGCACCCTCCGCCTTCTCTGTGGATTCGATTCCGGTCTTACCGGGTATTGTGCTACACTGGTCTCCGCCCTATGCTTGGGGCAACCCATTTAATTAGGTATAGGATTTCGGTCAAGCACTTGGCTGGAAGTTTTGGGGCCTTATGGCCCCCACTTTGGCCCTCGTCACCAACCTCACTTACCTCCATATTGCCCGCACCCACCCTTAACCATTCCTCCCCATCGTCCCCATCGTTCCCACCCTCACCATCCTTTACATTAAAGAATGATTTAAATTGATCATCCTCTTCCGTCATTCTTTGGAATGCCTTCTCAAATTTTTTGGCCACATCTAACATCATGTACGTAGAATTCCACCTATTACATATATCAAGACACACGGTTTTCTTTGACTCAATTTTCTCCAACTCAACACACTTCTTGAAACTGAACAGCCTTTGTGGGGAAGACCTTACATACCTCACAATATCACGGACACGAACGATGGACTCACTCATTTCTTTCAGCCCATCACCAACAATAAGATTCAGAATGTGTGCACAACATCGCATTTGTAAGAACTAATTTTTCATGATAGTTCGTTTCCAATTCATTGTTTTCCTTTTCAAGAACTTAATGGTCGTGCTGTTGGAACTAGCATTATCTACTGTCAAAGTAAAAACTCCATCAACATTCCACGCAAGCAATAACTCCTCAATTTTCTTGCCGATGGTCTCCCCCTTGTGATCTTCAACTTGGGAAAAGTTTAAGATTCTTTTGTGCAACTTCCAATTATCATCTATGAAGTGTGCTATGAGACACATGTAGTTAAGGTTTTGAATTGATGTCCATGTATTCGTTGTGAGGCAAATCCTACGACCCTTCATTAGTTTCTTTAACTTTGCCCTTTCGTTGTTAAAAATTGCAACAACCTCTCTTGCTATAGTTGTGTGAGAAGGGACCTTATTGAACTTCGGTTGCAAGACATTACAAAACCTTTTAAAACCAATCCCCTCAACAAACCTAAAGGGCAGCTCATCCATAATGATCATTTCAACAAGAGCTCTCTTACATTCATTGAAAGAAAATACACTCGCCACAACCTCAACACCCTCACCCGTTTGTTTGAATGAAAGAGTTTGTTGTCCTTTAATTTCTTGGTCTCTATTTGGATACTTTTTGCAAACATTGGTGTGAGCAGTTAAGTTACTAGTTCCATGCTTTTGAGAATTAGCAGCATACTTTTTCAGACAATACTTGCATCTACCCCATTTAAGCACACCATTTTCTCTTACCTTGTCAAAATGCTCCCAACAAGCGGCTAGCTTCCTTCCACCAACTTTAGGCTCCTTCTCAGCTTTTGGATCATTGGGTTTTGGGGCTCTTAGTGGCTTTCTTGGTGAAATCTTTCTTTTCCTTGTATTTCTTCCTCCCGAATCAACTTCTTCAACCTCAATGACAGTAGGGCCAGTAGGCTTAGCTGCATGGGCAGCATTGAGTACTTCCTGAACTTCATCTCATAGTTCCAAATCATGAAGTTCATCTTCTACTTCCAAAGGATCATCTGCACCCAAATCATGCGAGAAGTCGAGATTGTCTGGATCCATCACCTACAAAATGAGTTGAGAGAGAGAGAGAGAGAGAGAGAGAGAGAGAGAGAGAGAGATAATCAGTGAAAGCCCTAAAATCAGTGAAATAGAGAGATAATCAGTGAACTTTGCATGTCTCAAATGGAAAATCAGAGTTTCAATTCTACATGTCTCAAATCAGAATATGAAATCAGAACCAGAACATGAAATCAAAACTAGAACATGAAATCAGAACTAGAATCAAAACTAGAACATGAAAACCCCTAAAATCAAAACTAGATCTACATAAAAAGCCCTAAAATCATAACTATAACATGAAATCAGACCTAGAACATGTAATCGTTTACAAATAGCCGAATACACACATATATATACTATTAGAGAGACTAGAGAGAGAGAGAGAGAGAGATTGACTTACTCAGTGTCGCCGTCGTCGAATTGATCTAGAGGGTGGAGACTGAGTCGACTGACCATGAGACACTGAGACTTGAGACTTGGTCCTTAAGATGCGACTTGCGAGAGAGAGGGAGAAGCTGAGTTGTAAGGGTGGGACACTAAGACTTGAGACCGTGAGACACTGAGAGAAGTTCTCTGTTATCTCTACTCTCTCTCCATGGCTGCGCGAGCCTCGAGAAATGAACGGGGGAAGTGGGAAGAGTGGGGGACTGACCTAGGGTTATTTGGGGTAACAAAATTAAGAGTTTTTATTCGGTCAGGTCGGGTACTCACGGGTCTTAGTCTGGAAACCCGAGACCCGACCGAAACCCGAAACACCCGAATCCGATCGAAACACTATTCACAGACCGACCGTGTGGTCATTTTTCAGGTCGGGTCGGGTCGGAGCAGTATGCAGCCCTACTAGTAGGAATCCTATGTACAAATGCTAAGGGTATAGAGAATGAAATGTGCATGTGGAAACGATAATTAGGAATGCGAAGTTAAAAGAATGCTATTTATGACTAGACTAAGTACCGAGTGCCCAAGAAATACTTAAGTGTCCAACCAAATACTCAAAAGTCCAAAAGGAGCTAAGTGTCCATCATTTCCCCCTAATCATTTTCAACGTGTCGTGTGTCCAATTTTATCAAAATATCGTATCTTTCACAAAGAACCTCATTTTCAACATTTCACAAAAACAACCATTTGTCTTTAATAGAGAATTAATCCCTCTGCCGGATTTCGTAGGCTCCGTGCACCCCTGCCGAATTTCGTGGGCTTCGAACACCCCGCCAAATTTCGTGGGCTCCGAGCACTCATGGCCAGGGACGCACCGAAAAGTGGCCCTAGTATTAGATTACCATTTAAAAAAAATCCATTTACTTCTCCTGTGTCCAAAACATCATATAATCCATTTTGTTCAAAACAAGATGTTCATTCAATGTTCACGTGGTTACTTGTGTCAAGCATAAATTCATTTTGTTCAAAACAACATGTTCATACAAAGTTCACTAGGTTACATGTGTCAAGGGTAAGTTGAAAAATCAAGGAAAATAACCAATCATGCAAAGGTAGGCTAGGAAGGGGTATTTCGGTCATTAATGAAGCGCACGATGTGAATGTACCAAGTACGGAACCAAACAGGTCAACCGGAAACCAAGGAAGTGCATAAGTACCCAAGGCCACATGGCACTACGCCACTGAGTCCTGGGAGTCAAGGAATGAAGCATTGAACATGGCTTGAGAAGTTTAGGGGTCACAATGACAAGCCGTAAGGTCAAGGGATCAAGACGAAGAAAAATCCACAGTTTTCCCAGTTAGTACCGGTAGAGCACTTTTATGTCTACCGGTAGACAGAAGTAACCAAAATCCAGTGAGTTACAGTACCGGTAGAGCACTTTTGTGTCTACTGGTACTAGATGCATTTTTTCTGCACGAAAAGTGCCCAACCAACAGCTTTTCCCGAATGAAAGGGGGTTCCAACCCAAGTCAAATTACGGGTTTCAAGCACCAACTAAACATGGAATAAGAGTATATCAACTACCAATTTGCAGATTTAGCAGCCAATTAAGTGGAAACAAAACTCAATCAAAACAAAACCCATTTCAATGGAGGTTTTCAAAGGTGATTGGGGAAGAATGGTTGAACAAGCCAAGAACCATGCAACATATCAACAATATAACATTAGAAGGAGTAGAAATCAGATCCCTACCTCAAAGAATGAGCTTGATGTGGGTAGAAAATGGAAAACCCTTGTTCTTGAAGCTCCCAAATGTTAGCTCCAAGCGAAACCACGAAGTCCAGGACTCCAAATCACGCGTAGAAGATGAATCTTTGGTTGGATGTTGAAGTATTTGAGTGTGGAGGGTGAATTTTGGGAGAGATTTTGAAGAAACTTTACGAGGAGGAGAAGAGGGAGAGAGACGTCTGTTTTAGAGAGAGGGAGGAGTGTATTTTGTGAAGAAAAATCAGCCACAAACAAACTTATACACACCCCACTAATTGCATTTACACCCCTTGTGTTTCTAGTATTTTTTAAAGAAACCCCAATGCACATACTAACTCCAAATTGACCCCACCTTACACTATTTTTATTTCCTCACATTTCCCCAATATTATTTCCGGAGAACTATTTAAAAACACAGGTCTTTACATGGCAGGCCTCGCAAGGCTCAAAAGTTAGAGCTTGTCCATACAGATGTTTGGGGTCCAGCTACTTTGTCTTCTCTTAGCGGTTCTTATTACTACGTTACCCTTGTTGACGGTCACTCGAGGAAGGTATGGGTATATTTCATGAACCATAAGTTAGATGTCTTTGAAGTCTTCAAGAAGTAGAAGGCCATGGTTGAGAATGAAACAGATTTGAAAGTGAAGAGGTTGAGGTCTGATAATGGCTGAGAGTATGAGTTGGGGGAGTTTAAGAGAGCATGCGGTCTATTCGGGATTTGATTAGAAAGGACATCTCCAGGGACTCCGCAGCATAATGGCATTATAGAAAGGATGAACAGGACCTTCACTGAGCGTGCTAGGAGCATGCAGATACACGCAGGGCTGCCTAAAATGTTTTGGGCACATGCAGTCAGCACAACAGCATATTTGATCAATCTTGGGCCATTAGTTTCGTTGAACTTGGGCATACCACAAGAGGTTTGGAGTGGTAAGGAGGTAAATCTCTCACATTTACGTGTGTTTTGGTTGCATGTCTTATGTGCATATTAGTGATAAAGACAGAGATAAGCTTGATGCTAAATCATAGAAGTGTACTTTCATTGGGTATGGTTGTGATGAGTTTGGTTATTGATTTTGGGATTATAACAGCAGGAAGATAATCAGAAGTAGGGATGCTGTGTTCGATGAATAGGTGATGTACAAAGACAGGGATAGCAAACAAAGCAGTGGGAGTACCACTTCGGCTAGGGATACGTCCGAGTACTTTGGGTTGGAGGATCTTCCAGATGACAGTGGGGTTGAGCAAAAGTTTGGTCAGGCAAAGGAGAGAGCTTCAGATGAGACAATTTCAGATGGGGTAGCTCCAGAGACCGGGACTAGTTCAGCAGTCAAAGAGTTGAGGAGGTCAGCCAGAGTACACAAGTCAAATCCGAAAATATATTTTTTCGCTTGATTACTTGCTTTTAATGGGAGTGGAGAACCAGAGTCCTATGATGAGGCTTTGCAGCTTCATGAGTCAGCCGAGTGGAAGATTGTGACGCAAGAAGAGATGGATTCTCTTCATTCCAACGGTACTTGGCAGTTAGCTCAACTTCCCGCCGGAAAGAAAGCCTTACAGAACAAGTGGGTTTATCGACTTAAGCAAGAGAGTGATGGCAAGAAAATGTACAAGGCAAGATTGGTTGTAAAGGGCTTCCAACAGAAGGAGGGGATCGATATATAGAGATATTTTCACCGGCTATGAAGATGACCACTATCAGAGTGGTGTTGAGTTTGGTTGCTGCTGAGAATCTCTACCTTGAGCAGTTACATGTTAAAATTGCTTTTCTTCACGGGGACTTGGATGAAGAAATCTACATAAAACAGCCTGTTGGCTTCATTGTGAAAGACAAGGAAGAGATGGTTGGGTTTTACAGATCCATCCGGTGTGGATTTACCACACTTCTATCCAAATCTCTACCAGGTTATGGAGGTTATTCAAGGGTTGGCTACAAGTTACTCAAACAGGGGGATATAAGCACCCCGTGGAGATCATCTTCAAAGGAATTGGGGGTTGTCCCCCACTCTTTCAAAAGAAAAAATCATTATTCTGATGGTATTCAAAACATGTAGTTCGTCATCAGATGAGCTCCCTTCCCAGTGTTCCCTTCTATCTCTTATGGATCTGGTTTCTTATCTATTTGAGAGATTCTGGGTCCAACCCCATCCAACAGACCATGGGGTGTTCATTCGGTGTGGTGTCATCCCTCTCTTCTCAAACACGGGTTCAAATAGGTGGGTCATTCCAAACGCAAGGGACCCATGGAGGAGCTTAACGCACTATAGATCTGGAACTCTAGATCTAACACTGTTGATGTTCTTCCTCGCGTATCAGTTCTCCTCCACTATGTGTCGATGGTGTCACGGTGAAGGGGGTAATACCACTATGGATGCTGGCACTATAGTGACGCAGCGGAATTCACGAGAAACTAGTTGCGAACTAGTTCAAACGGAAATAGGTCTCGAATCCACGAGTTTCTTGAATCCACAAGAAGAAAGAGAATAACTCTGATTTATAATTGATTAAAAAGCTCCCTAATAATAGAGGTTACATGCCCTTTTATAGGGAAAACTAGCAAACCCTAGCAAAACTTACCTAAAAATAAAGTATCCCGAAAATTGGGGAAACTCCCAAAATTGAAAACTAGAAAGAAAAATAAGATATTCCCAATTGGAAACAACGTAAACGGAATTACACGCTAAGAGTAATTCGAAATCTAATTATTACCTAAAATAGCAAAATTACTAAATTGAAGGCCTAAACGAATGAATTTGACCGAAATCCACCATCAGTCACGATTAGGGCCGTGAGTCTTGATAGTAACGTGATTTTGCTTCAGCACACCAAGTTTGGGCCTATTCCGGGCTCGTCGATAAATTGCCGAAATTGGCAATTTTCAATTAAAAGTTGTTTGGACCTCTTAGGCTTTGACCGGTCCAATTGATCGTAGAATTGAGCCGCTACTTGTTCTGCATCATATAGGTAAGTCTATGACAGTATTAGATCTGGGTTCCTCTCTTATGCGTTGAATCTGTTTCTTGGAATTCCTTGAGCTCTATTCTGGGGTTGTTTTACATTGATTATTTACCCTATATTTGTTCTTTTCCGCAACAATATTTGGGCCATTTTTAATCGACAATTTTGGTTTGAATGTTTGGAAATGTCGTGCATTATCTGGGTTCATTCTGAGGTAATAGTACTTTGGTTATTCAAGTTCTTCCTGGGGAAGAAGGCAGTTGGGCCCACTTTTGTGGGTCTCGATTTCCAGCAGTTATTCAGTCAACAATCCACTCGGGGACAATTGTATTACATGCGATAAAAGTAAATCTTGCAACAGGTTGTGCGGTCCAACCCCTCAAAACACCTCTTGGTCAAATCGAGAACACCATTTGCTTCAATTAGGGACAGTTGTATGGGGGGCTCATTTTGTCCGATTTCATCAAAAGCAAAGGACCACTGTCCTTTTCTTTAGCAAATACACGCATAGAGCTCTTGGGCCCATAAAATTTGTTCTCGGTAAAGACATGGTACTAGCAAATACACGCTAGCGGTGCCCGACTACTTCTCGAAATGCAGCCTTTGGTGGGGCCTCTCAATTTCCATTGGTCCCAAGTGGTAGACCCTTGTACCCCGATCATTATGGAACATAATGTTGGTCTTTTTGCCCATCAAGTGGGATCACAACTACCTGGTCCAAACGTAATGCCACAGCAGTCACTAAATTAACCAAAATTTTTGTTTAGTCCTTGTACTAGTTATTCATACTTATCCTTATCCTTGCGGGTTGTGCAAGGGCATCCTATTTTCCCACCTCGGCGGGTTGTACCGGGGAGTACACAATTTTCTTTTCTTTTCTTTATTTTGTTTTGTCCTCCCTGGGGTATGTCTTTGTAGGTTGCACATTCGTTTAACCCATTTTTAATTTCAAGTTAAATTACCCAAAAAAAAAGAAGGAAGAGATGGTGTGCAGACTCAAAAAGAGTCTGTATGGTTTGAAACAGACTCCCATATAGTGGTACAGAAAGTTTGATGGTTTCATGCAGTGCAGTGGCTACATAAGGTCCAATGGAGATCACTGTTGTTATTTTAAGAGGTTTGAGTCTAGCTACATAATTTTATTACTCTACGTAGACGATATGCTTGTAGCAGGATCCTGTGTTAGGGAGATCAACAGGTTGAAGTAACAGTTGGCAAAGGAGTTTGCTATGAAAGATCTGGGTGCAGCTAAACAGATACTTGGGATGAGAATCAACAGGGATAAGGCTCAGGGGACTTTGTGGTTGAGTCAGGCTGAGTATATTGAACGTGTTCCTAAGAGATTCAATCTGCAGAGTGCCACGGCAGTTGGCACACCCTTGAGAAGTCATTTCAAACTTTCTCAAGGGCAATCACCAAAGACAAATGCATCAAGAGAGTATATGGTCAAGGTTCCGTATACCTCGGCCATTGGTAGCCTAATGTATGCGATGGTGAACACGAGACCAGACATTGCCCATGAAGTGGGAGATGTGAGCAAGTTTGCTAGCAATCCAAGAAACAACATTGAGAAGTAGTAAAGTGGATTATGCGATACTTGAGTGGTACCACTGAGTTGCCACTTTGTTTTGGGAGAGGAAAATTGACAGCACAGGGATATGTGGATGCAGACTTTGCCGGTGATCAAGATATGCAGCGAAGCACCACAGGTTATATCTATACTATGGGTTCAACATAGGTGAGTTGGGTTTCACGTCTGCAGAAATTAGTGACATTATCCACAATAGAAACTGAGTATGTGGCCGTGACTGAGACTGCTAAGGAGACGTTTGGTTGAAGAGCTTTTTGGAGGAGTTGGGTTTGAAGCAAGAGAACTGTGCTTTTCAGTGACAACCAGAGTGCTATACACCTTGCCAAAAATCCAGTGTTCCATGCTAGGACGAAGCACATTGATTTGAGGTACCATTTCATTCGTTCACTTTTGGAGGATGGGAATTTGTTGCTAGAAAAGATTTTAGGGGACAAAAATTCGGCAGATATGTTGACCAAGCTTGTTACTGTTGAGAAACTGAAGTTGTGCTCAACTTCAGTTGGCCTTCATGCATGAAGAGATGATGGGCCTGGAGCCACACCAAGAGGGGTCAGATGACTACGTCCATGTTGATTGAAATTATTTTTGGGTTTGCAGTTGTTTGTTTGCTGATGCTTCGGTTATCTTCAAGTTGGATATTGTCAGGGTGCAGACAACCTTCAGCAGTGGTCTATCCCGAGGGTGTAGGGGGCAGCGCCCCCACGGGGGGTGTGGAGGGCGGAGCTCCCACGATGTGCAGCGAAAACGATATTTTTGGACCTCGGGGTGTAATTTCGGCCATAGGGCCCGATCTATTTATTTGGCGGTTTGTTAAATTTTAGGGTTATCAGTTTTCAGAGAAAAATAGAGAGAGGTGAGAGAAAACGCAGATCTCAGAGAGATTGCGAGAAGACTTGTACTATTGTTTTCGATTTCATAGTGGACTGGTGTGGCTCCCGGGATTTTTTCCTCGCATTGAGGTTTTTCCACGTATATCTTGTGTCTCGTTTTTCTTTCCCATTTTTCATTACGCACAACTGTTTATGTTCCGATTTCCTAATAGCCATTGTCTCTATAAATGCATTTACTCAATATAAACGTTGGGTATTGCTCATGTAACTGATGAATGAATTATTTCTCTGATTCAATTACCTAGTAATGCTACTACTCTTTTTGTATTTATATGAAGATAACAAGAGACAAACAGATATAGAATTTTGAAAAGCTACTGCTACATAGCTTTGCACGTGTGATTACAAAACAGGGAGCAAACTATTGCTACAAAGTTTTTCAGATTTTGTTTGAGCATATACTATATTTTGTTTGAGCATACGACAATATTCTATTCACGGTGAAAGTTTTAGCAGCACACAAAACTTTCCAGGGATTGTTGTATCTTAGGAGTAGAGCGTCGATGTACCCGGCGCAAGAGGGGGACGTATCTTCTCTTAGGAGAGCGCTACACGCGTGCCTCAATCCACAAGGTTTTCTATACCCCCTAATCTCTTGATTGAATTATTATCTTTGTTTATTATTTTCGCATCTTGTTTTGTTTCTACAGAAATTTCTACGAATTTTCTAACACAAAGGACAATCACGTTTCACATGGCCATATTCTTTGCAACTTTAGCATTGTACACCCTTTCCTCTAGAACTAGAACCGGACCTATTGTTTCCTCTAGATCTAACATCAGATATCCTTCCCCAATACTCACTTTGAATTGCAAGTGCTGAACTTTCTCCACCCTCAAGACTTGACCTTTTTTTAGTACAATGAGAACCAACGTCGACTGCACCTGATCCAAATTCACTGTATCCTTACCGTACAATAAAGTTGCCACCAAAGAATCATACGAATCCAGAAGCGAAGTAAGAAGCAAAAGGGCTTTGTCTTCCTCTTCCATCTTCACATCAACTTTCCGCAACTGATCCAAATAATCGATGAACACATTCATGTGCTCCATGAGGTTCCCGGCTTCCTCCATCTTGGCCAATAAAATTGCCGCTCTAGATGTAACTTATTGGTCAAGCTCTTCACAAGATAGAGCTTTTCCAACTTCTCCCACAAGCAGGGGCGGACGCAAGATTTACCATCAGCGGGGTCAAAAATCTATAGCATATACTCCTTCATTCAATTTTGATGGTCCCTCGACAGTATCTTAATTTTTCAGATAAAAGTTTAAAGTATTTTCGCACTTGATTTTCCGAGTTTCTTTGTACTAAATTAAAGATCTCGATTAGTTCTTTAATTTGGTGAGAAAAATTTTAAAATTATGAATTGAATGAATACTTTATTTTTTATTTGAAAATTGCACATTATTTTGTAGGGATCTATCAAAATTGGATGAAAGGGAGTACATTAGAATACTAAACGAAAAGAGATCTATTCAACCAAAAAGTAGTATGTCGTATTACTTTTGGGGGGGGGGGGGGGGAGAGAGAGAGAGAGAGAGAGAGAGAGAGAGAGAGAGAGAGAGAGATGAGTTAAAGAATAATGGGAACACAAAAAAGAAGGATTAAGACATGCAACACAAATAAGCAACTCAGTGTTCACCTCATTAAAACGATTGTTAAGCTCTTGCAGTTGAATATCTATGACCGTGTATAAAGAGACTAGTTAAAAGGCATAAGCAATGGGTGTAAAACAGAAAAATAATTGGGTGTGGATACTGTAGACCGTTAAATTTCGGCATCGCCTAATCGCCGTCCGATTAATTGAGATAAATAAATTATCTTGATTAATTAAAGTCAAATTTTGGTCAAGACTTTCAAATAAATATTGCGTCCATTAAATTTATGGGTTTAATCTATTTGGGACACGGTGAAGGCCAAAAAAAAAAAGTACATTGGGCTAAATTGATTTGTCAAACGGGTCAACAAATTGGACAAGCCCAAACGTGCAGGCATCTTCAAAAAAAAAAAAAAAAAACCTTAAAAGGGAATCAAATAATAAATATATTATTTCTCTTTCTGGGTAAATTTAATTTCCTAAAAAAAAAAAAAAAAGTCAAAATCTTTCTTTTAGGAAATGAAACCAAATCTTCCTAATTAGAAGTAAAATGAAATTAAATCCTTGTGATTGGAAATCAAACTCTCCTGATTAGATATCAAATCAGATTAAATCTTATTGAATGGATATCAAATCACATCAAAATCAATCAAATATCTTTCTTGGAAATCTTTCCAAACTTAAACCCCTGTCCTTGAGCCTATAAATAGAGGCTCATATGAAGAAGAAAAGAAAATTTTCGCTTGGCATTCAATTGAAGCTCTGAAGCACTCTTCAAGAATTCAAGCATTCTTCAACATCTTGCAGAAAATCATCAAGCATCAAGAACAGCGTGCCAATTTCTTCGCAAGTTCATCAAATCAAATCATCCAAACAACTCAAAACATCCAAAACATCTGCAGCCAAGGAAATTCCAAAGCACTCTCAAGCAGTTTTCAAGGCTTCTCTGCAAGATCTTCTCAAATCCCTCAAGTTCGTGTGGAGGATCAACAAGCACCCAAGCTACGTGCCGATTCATCCATAACAACAACGGTCTACGCATCAGCTAGCGAAGATCATCCTCAAGTTCACCGTTTGTTCGAGATAAAGCTATTCAAGCCCTCGATCAAGCTTCGTTCTTCAAGCATCTCAACTCGAAGATCTGAAAGAACTACAAACCGGTTCAATCCTACGACAAGCTTCTGTAGCCGTTAGGTTGCACCATCAACTTCGGAGATCGAGTCAGAGGAATTATTCTTTATTGTAAAGAATTTAATAGAGATTGTACCTGCATTCAATTCAAATCAAATCAATAAAATATATTTTGTGCATCTTTTTCTTGTCTTTATTGTAGGACTCGAATTTGTGTGTTACAAATTTGGCACGCTTGGTGGGACCTCTCTACCTCTCATCTCTTTCTCCAAAATCAAGTTTTTCACAAATGGCTTCTAAGAAGATGCAAGCCGCTCCAATCCACAAGAAAGCTACCAAGAATGCAGCTGTGGCAACAAACAGTAGTAACACTTCCATTGGTCCTACTACGCGTAGCAGGGCTAGGGACACCACTATTGTCTCAGATCAAGGAGCTACGTCGAAGGCCAATCCAACAAAATTGCCACAAAATAAGAAAAGAGGTGTTGCCACGCTTGCGGCAAAGACGAAGGAAGAAAAGGGCTCCAAAAAGCTTCCATCTGGCTCTGACAATTTCATCTTTGTAAGCTTGTCGCCCTACCCATCTCACACAATTTCATATGCAAACTCTAGCACAGATTCGCGTTCTAGATCCTTGCCTTCTTCTCCAAAGAGCTTAGAATCGCTAAGTTATTCAGACTCGTCTTACTCCGTGGGTATGCAAGTCATGACTACTGGCGCTACAACGATAGAGGAGCAACTAGCTACAATGGCGCGCACCATTGAAAAGCTCACCAAGGCTGTAGAAGATAAAGATCTTCAGATTGCATTGCTCATGAACAAGTTGGAGGCTCAGAAAGTGGGGAAAATTGGCGAAGACAATTCACATCCACCAGGTTTCACACCACAAGGAGTTATATATGGTGATGAAAGCTGTGGACGGTGAGATCCACGTGGCTCGGCTTTTGTGTGTTTCGAAATGTGAAAAAGGAAAAATGTGAGTCGCCACCCGGGATTTATTTAGAAAATGTTTTTGGTACCCGAGAAACCGTTGAAAAATAATTGATGACTCTTATGCCGCTTTGAAAAAGGGTTTGATCTGCGAAAAGATTCTTGGATTCGGAAGCCAGGTTACGAACGGGGAAGGTTTTGTTGAAAAGCACCCTGCTCGCCCGGGAAATTCCCAGTCTCTACTAAATTTTTGTGGGATTTTCGGAAAACATTTTTTTTTATCAAAAACTTTGACGAATGGACAGATAAATAATAAGAAATAACAATAAAACCATAACGGAAATAAAATTAATTGAAAGGACTCAATAATAATAATTGAAGAGCAGAAGGGGTGAAAGTGTAATAAACACTTTTTTACAGAAAGTCGGAAAACAGAGTGCGAACAGAGAAAAAACAAAGAAAATCTTGTGTTGCTTAAGTTAGCCGTACGGCTAACCTTAGTGGGCCGTACGGTTTGACTAAGTTAACCGCACGGTTCTCTTTTCGGAAAAATTTTCAAAATTTTGTTTTCCGAACAGTAGCTTGTTTTTGTTTGTAAAACTTGGTTTTTGTGGAAAACTCAACCAACTAGGCCTAGGAATGACTATTGAAGTCACCCTAGACCCGGGAAGATCCCCTCAAAGGCCAAGGCTAGGAACCCAGCTTTAGAATCGCGATTGTACCTTTGCAGAAATGTTGAACAGCTTTGAAGACTTCGAATCCTTTGGACACAAACTTCGAATGAAGAATTTTGGTGTGGGTTATGGGTTGCTGGAGGTGAAAAATAGAGAAGCGAAGATTGGATTACGGCTTTAACGTGAGTTTTGGACAAGATTTTTGGATGGGGGAGCGATCGAAGAATTTTGACAGCGTATCTGGATGGTACGGGAATGGCTCTGTGTCCAAATGGGATAGAGTGAAGCTTATTTATAGGCGAAGAAATGGAACAAAAGCGGCATAAAATCTTCCCTAAATGATGAGATGCTTCTGCTGTCAGGAATTCGAATATTACCTGACACATAACCGCACGGTTAAGAAGGTTAGCCGCACGGTTTATGTGAGTGAACCGCACGGCTTGATTATTGAAGAGTAAACCGTACGGTTTGCACAGTGAACCGTACGGCTAGGGCTATTTTTGTCCAAAAATTCTGAAGTCCACAATAGCTGTTCCAAGCTGTTCCAAAGTATCGCTGAGCATTTCTTTCATCATTGGGGATGCACAGAGGTTAAAAATTGGGGTGTCTACAAAAGCGAAAAGCTCATGATGGGTGATCAAAAACTCAAGCAAAAGGAGGATGCAAACCATGTCTTTTCATCAAATCAGCCAGGTGGTAGTAAGATCAATCACGCGTTTTCTACAGGCCCAATGATTGTCGAAAATGCTCCTCCAACTTCTATTGCTTCGCTGTCTTTCCAACAACTCCAAGACATGATAGCAGCTACAATCAGAGCACAACATGACGGGCCATCGCAAAGAAGCTTTATGTATTCGAAGCCCTACACAAAGCGCGTCGACTACTTTAGGATGCCTGTTGGTTACCAGCCCCCGAAATTTCAACAATTTGATGGGAAGGGAAACCCAAAGCAACACATTGCCCACTTTATCGAAACTTGTAACAATGCTGGGACTGAAGGGGATCGACCTACTTGTCAAGCAGTTCGTTCGTTCACTTAAAGGAAATGCTTTCGAATGGTACACGGACTTAGAGCCAGAGTCGATCGATAGTTGGGAGCAGATGGAGCGCGAATTCCTTAACTGCTTCTATAGCACCTGTCACATCGTAAGCATGATGGAGTTAACAAACACTAAGCAATGGAAAGACGAGCCAGTAGTTGACTACATCAATCGTTGGCGTGCTCTAAGCTTAGACTGCAAAGACCGATTCTCCGAACTCTCTGTCGTCGAGATGTGCATGAATGGCATGCATTGGGGTCTTCTTTACATTCTTCAAGGAATAAAGCCATGAACGTTGAAGAACTGGCTACCCGCGCACATGACATGGAGATCAACATAGCAAATCACGGTGGCGGGAATCATCCCACAGTGGAGCACAATAAATACAAGAATGGGACACAAAGCGATAAGTTATCTGGTGCCTCTATAGAAGAGTCGATGGCAGTCAACATGGTTCCGCTCAAGGTACCAAGAAGAGACAAAAAGAACGAAGAATACCCTAGGGATAAACGCCCAACTTTGAAGGAGCTGCAAGAAAAAAGGTATCCTTTTCCTAATTCTGACGAGCCGAGTATGTTAGAAGATCTGCTCGAAAAGAATGTCATTCAACTACCAAAATGCAAACATCCCGAAGAAATGGGGAAGGTTCATGATCTAAGGTATTGCCATTACCTTCGGATTGTCAGTCATTCCACTGAGAAGTGCTTCGTGTTGAAAGAGCTGATTCAGACCTAGCAAGGAAGAAAAAGATCCTACTAGATGCTGATGAAGTTGCAGAGTCCAACCACACAGTCATTACAGTTGAAACCCCAACTTCAAGCTCTAAATTAAAGACTGCTGTATCTGCAACTACTCCAGCGCTGGGGGCAATTTTCAAACCATACAATTTGGTCTATTCGATTCGATAGTAATTCAATGCTCAAGTAAAGATGTACCGATTCAGCCTCATCAAGTCAAGAAGCGGCGAGTGAAGAAGAGCTCTCCTCGATTCACTGTGAGAGATAAAGTCAATGATGGAAAAGATAAGAAGGAGAAAGTGCTTGAGAAGAGTTATCCCACACCAATCACCCAACATGACTTCTTTCATGAAGGGTACTTCGACGATGACTGCTTTCAGACAGTTTACATGATCTCAACTGATGAAAAGGATGACATAAATCAAAGTTTCACACGTCGAGTTTCAGCTTTTGATCACATTGAAGCTCCTACTACTCGCACTTCAGTTTGTGAGAGATTAAACCAGGCTAGCCGAGAAAACAAGGAAGCAAACTCCCAACCACGAAGGTCTGCCTTTTCTCGACTGAAAGATACACGAGTGAAGTCCAAAGCAGAACACAAGAAACAAAAAATGGAGGAAGCCATGGTTGATTCAACAAAAGAAGATGAAGAGACTCGAAGCTCGATCCCATCTCGCATGAAGTGCATAACATCACTTGAAATTAATCACGATGGTCCACTCAAAGTCAAAAGGCTCACCATTGTCTTGACCAAACTAGATGAATCTCAATTGGAAGATATAAAGAAGGAGCAAGTCGTCTCTATCATCCCTTGAAGATGACTGAAGCCCATCACACTCCTTGACATGAGCCTAAACTGTCTCAAAAAAACAAAAAACAAAAAACAAAAAAAACAACCAAAAAAAACAAAAAAAAAAACAAAACAAAGAGAAAAAAAAAATCCTTATCGCACGAGTTGAAACTGCATGATGCTCCTGGCTCATATGAGCTAAAACTGTGTACGGCACAAAAGAAACAAAAAAAAAAAAAATCACTTCTGAACTACGTTTCGATGTGATCCCTTCAAAGGGTACGTAGGTAGCTTGGGATTCATCCCAAACTCAGTCAACCAACTCAAGAAAAAAAAAATGTTCTTTGAACTTCCTCGTTGAAGAGCTCCTCTTGGTGGCATGCACAAGTCAAGGAGGCCATCATCAAATCTTCAAATACAGAGTGGCGGTGTGCAACAAATCACAGAGGCTCTTTTGCGACCTCAAATCTCATCAAATGAGGATGACTGGCGACAAGCAGGATAGCTCTTCCACGTCAGTGGATCTCTTCAAGTGATGAGGAGTAGCAGCATGCGCAGAATCGTAGAAGCTCTCCTATAGTCTCCAATCCCCTCAAGTGATGGGGAGCACCGTCGAGGCAACGTAAGGAAGGCATGAACAAAAGCACAACGGCCCTCCCACCATTTGAAGACTCTCCCAAAGGTGAGTGGCGTTGAGGCAAGGTAAGGACGACATGCACAAAAGGCAGCGGCCCTCCCGCCATTTGAAGTCTCTCCCAAAGGCAAGTGGCATCGAGGCAACGTAGGGACGACATGCACAAAAGCACAGCGGCCCTTCCACCATTTGAAGTCTCTCTCAAAGGCGAGCGACGTTGAGGCAAGGTAGAGGCGGCATACACAAAAGGCAGTGGCCCTCCCACCGTTTGAAGTCTCTCCCAAAGGCGAGCGGCGTCGAAGCAACGTAGGGACGTCATGCACAAAAGCACAGTGGCCCTCCCACCATTTGAAGACTCTCCCAAAGGTTAGTGGCATTGAGGCAAGGTAGGGACGACATGCACAAAAGGCAGCGGCCCTCCCGCTGTTTGAAGTTTCTCCCAAAGCCAAGCGGCATCGAGGCAACGTAGGGACGCCATGCACAAAAGCACAGTGGCCCTTCCACCATTTGAAGTCTCTCTCAAAGGCGAGCGACGTTGAGGCAAGGTAGAGGAGACATGCACAAAAGGCAGTGGCCCTCCCACCGTTTGAAGTCTCTCCCAAAGGCGAGTGGCGTCGAAGCAACATCAGGACGTCATGCACAAAAGGCAGCGACCCTCCCACCATTTGAAGTCTCTCCCAAAGGCGAGCGGCGTCGAGGCAACGTAGGGATGACATGCACAAAAGGAAGCGGCCCTCCTATTGTTTAAAGTCTCTCCCAAGGGTGAGCAGCGTTGAAGCAACGTAGAGACGACATGCACAAAAGGTAGCGACTCTCCCACCGTTTGAAGTCTCTCCAAGGAGAGTGGCGTCGAGGCAACATAGGGACGGCATGCACAAAAATGTAGCGGCCCCTAGCACCATTTGAAGTCTCTCCCTAAGGCGAGCGGCGTCGAGGCAATGTAGGGACGGCATGCACAAAAGGTAGCGGCCCTCCCACTGTTTGAAGTCTCTCCCAAAGGCAAGCGACATCGAGGCAACGTAGGGACGACATGCACAAAAGCACAGCAGCCCTTCCACCATTTGAAGTCTCTCTCAAAGGCGAGCGACGTTGAGGTAAAGTAGAGACGGCATGCACAAAAGGCAGTGGCCCTCCCACCGTTTGAAGTCTTTCCCAAAGGCGAGCGACGTCGAAGCAACGTAAGGACGACATGCACAAAAGGCAGTGGCCCTCCCACCATTTGAAGTCTCTCCCAAAGGCGAGCAGCGTCGAGACAACGCAGGGATGACATGCACAAACGGCAGCGACCCTCCCACTGTTTGAAGTCTCTCCCAAGGGTGAGCGGCGTTGAAGCAACGTAGAGACTACATGCACAAAAGGTAGCGACTCTCCCACCGTTTGAAGTCTCTCCAAGGAGAGTGGCGTCGAGGCAACGTAGGGACGGCATGCACAAAAAACATAGTGGCCCTTCACACCGTTTGAAGTCTCTCCCTAAGGCGAGCGGCGTCGAAGCAATGTAGGGACGGCATGCACAAAAGGTAGCAGTCTTTCCACCGTTTGAAGTCTCTCCCAAAGGCAAGCGGCATCGAGGCAACGTAAGGACGACATGCACAAAAACACAGCGGCCCTCTCACCATTTGAAGTCTCTCTCAAAGGCAAGCAACGTTGAGGCGAGGTAGAGACGGCATGAACAAAAGGCAGTGGCCCTCCCACCGTTTGAAGTCTCTCCCAAAGGTGAGCAGCGTCGAAGCAACGTAGGGACGTCATGCAGAGGTCCTCCCACCATCGTGGAATCTTCAACAATGGCGAGAAGCAAGATCGAGGCAATAAAGGGATGATGCGCCAAAATGCTCTTTTCACAACCGTCTTATTGTTTGACACTAATCTTGATGTTTCCTGAAACAATGACCAAAACAAAAACAAGAAAAAAAAAAAAGAAAATCTTACCATTTTTTTACCTACATAGGAAACCATTCCATTTGGTCTTTAGGAAATACTTCATGATTCAACAAGTCTTCAAAGGCTCTTCCATTGCCTTCTAATCTCTTCAAGAGGCGAGGGGCAATGGCATGCACAAAATCACAGAGGCTCTTTCATCGTCTTCAAAATTTCTTCAAGTGATGAGGAGTGGTAGCATGCGTGAAAAGCAGAAGCTCTCTTTCATCATCTACAAAATTTCTTTAAGTGGTGAGGAGTGGCGGCATGCGCGAAAAGTAGAGGCTCTCCTGCCGCTTCAAGTCTCTTCCAAAAGTGGGTGCGTTGTCAACGGAACGTAGGATGGCATCCACGAAAGCATAGGGGCCCCTCCACTTGGTTTGAAGCTGATTCTCGTGGCCCCATGGTTTCATAAAATAAAAAAAATAAAAAAAATAAAAAAAACAAACAATAACGAAAAAAATTAGAGTGAAACAAAGGCACACCATTTTTACCTACATGTTTTGAGGGCAGCGCCATAAGAATCGACAAATCGTCCTTCGTAGAGTGCGTGAGTGTCGATGCTAGCTTAGACTTTGAAGTGGAGTGGCCTTGATAGCAGAAACCTCAGCCTAACACTAGCAACTGAAGCAGAGGGACCGGATTGGCTTGAAAAGTAAAACATTAGCCGTGAATGTAATGGGAGTGGGAATGCACTGCCCATTCGTTATTATATAGAAAAAAATCAGTAAGTAAACTTTCATAGCAAATCCTTCCTTTTGGAAACTTCCCTTTTGCAAGAATAAAATTAGGAATCAAACGGTCCAAAGATTCATCCAATCAATCAACCAAAAGGAAATTATAGCCTATTCTTATTCACATTCCATAAAACCCAAAAAAAAAAAAAAAAGATTGCTCTTGCCCATTCCAACATGCTGATTAGACGGCATGTGAGAGTGGTTGCCTATTGGATTGAAAAGAAAAAAAGTGGGAAGAAAGAAATAAAGGAAAGAGAAAAGTTTGGGCTGACCATCCTTGTTTTGGTTTCCAAGGAAACTTGGAAAAATGTTGCCATTTGAAATCCAAATCCTCAAGATTGATATTTCTCAAACCCATCCATTTAATTAATTGTACCGAGTCAAATTCTTTCCAAAGATGAGATTGACTATATGGGTACACAGGAAGCATAATAGGAATACACGTGCCTCGTGGAAAAATAAGGAGAAAGGAAAATGATTTGTTTACATGCTATTCCCATGGGGTTCATCTCCGTGCTCGGTCAAATTTTCTCCGTTATTGACGTTTCCAAAAGGGAAAAAAAAAATCTTGTATGTCAAGAGAGTGAAGTCGTTGTACAAGGAAATTTGGAATCTGCATGCATGCTAGTAACATTGAGAGATTACCAATGATTCAGCTCTCGATTCGTTGGGACCGTTTCCAAAGCAACTCAATGCCTGCCGAAAATATGAGGTGCATGCAAGTGAATTTAATTTAATTTTTTTTCCAAAGAAAACTCACACGGCACTACAAGCGCGCAAATGATTTTGCATGCGATCCTTTCAATTTTGGAAAAAAAATCTCAACCAGAGGTGCCAATTCATGAGTAATTTAGGCCCATGGCTAGCTGCCCATAAGCGTGTCCACGACAAGCTCATAAACTCCAACAAGTCAACAAATGAAGTACTTCAAGTCTTGCCCTCAATGCTAGCAAGCAAGCATCCATCCAAGCCTTGAAATGGGGGCAATTTGTAGTCAGTTAAATTTTGGCATCGCCTAATCGCCGTCCGATTAATTGAGATAAATAAATTATCTTGCTTAATTTGGGTCCAGTAAATTTATGGGCTTAATCTATTTGGGATACGGTGAAGGCCAAAAAAAAAAAGTACATTGGGCTAAATTGATTTGTCAAATGGATCAACAAATTGGGCTAGCCCAAACGTGCAGGCCTCTTCAAAAAAAAAATCTTAAAAGAGAAGCAAATAATAAATATATTATTTCTCCTTTTGGGTAAATTTAATTTCCTAAAAAAAAAAAAGTCAAAATCTTTGTTTTAGGAAATGAAACCAAATCTTCCTAATTGGAAGTAAAATAAAATTAAATCCTCGTGATTGGAAATCAAACTCTCCTGATTGGATATCAAATCAGATTAAATCTTACTGAATGGATATCAAATAACATCAAAATCAATCAAATATCTTTCTTGGAAATCTTTCCAAACTTAAACCCCTATCCTTGAGCCTATAAATAGAGGCTCATATGAAGAAGAAAAGAAAGTTTTCGCTTGACATTCAACTAAAGTTCTGAAGCACTCTTCAAGAATTCAAGCATTCTTCAACATCTTGCAGAAAATCATCAAGCATCAAGAACAGTGTGTCGATTTCTTCGCAAGCTTATCAAATCAAATCATCCAAACAACTCAAATCATCCAAAACATCTGCAGCCAGGGAAATTCCAGAGCACTCTCAAGCAGTTCTCAAGGCTTTTCTGCAAGATCTTCTCAAATCCCTCAAGTTCGTGTGGAGGATCAACAAGCACCCAAGCTACGTGCCGATTCATCCATAACAACAACGGTCTACGTGTCAGCTAGCGAAGATCATCCTCAAGTTCACCGTTTGTTCGAGATAAAGCTGTTCAAGCCCTCGATCATGCTTCGTTCTTCAAGCATCTCAACTCGAAGATCTGAAAGAACTACAAACCGGTTCAATCCTACGACAAGCTTCTGTAGCCGTTAGGTTGCACCATCAACTTCGGAGATCGAATCAGAGGAATTATTCTTTATTGTAAAGAATTTAATAGAGATTGTACCCGCATTCAATTCAAATCAAATCAATAAAATATATTTTGTGCATCTTTTTCTTGTCTTTATTGCAGGACTCGAATTCGGGTGTTACAGATACCCCATCATATAGAAAAGTTAAAAAGTTTTGGGACCACCAAAAAAATGAAAAGATTGGAGGTGATCCAGAAAAATAATTTGGGCATAGTTATATTTATTTTTTGTTACTTGAGGCAAGATTAGAAAACAATCTATAGGGTATGAGGGCAAAATTACCAAAATACCCAAAATTATATATACACGGCAGTAGGAAATTTCAGTCCAGCGGGGTCGCTTGACCCCCCTTGCTCCTATATGGGGCCGCCACTGCCCACAAGGCCGATCCCGATGCCCAATCCTCATCCATGACATTTTTGATAATATTATCAGCAATACAGAGCCGAATCGTGCTCACATACCTTGAATCCAACTCCTCTTATTCATCATCTTTCATCGTCTCTGATTTCGCATCTTTTCATTTGAACGCTTTTTAGCCAAACTCTGTTGAACAAGGATATCTTTTAGCCTCCTTTGCTATAGAGTACTAAAGTTGTTGCTTCCGCTCAAGAAAAAACTGAGTTGATCATAGCCTCTTCATTGTGAATGTAACGGAACCCATATGTAAAAAAAATGGTCAACAACATACCGAGCCGGCTCTGATACCACTAGTTGGGATTGAACAAGGAAGCATCCAAGCACTTAAATTCAAACATAACCACAATCACAACTAGTGAAAGTATGATGAAAAATAAAATAGAGAGATGTACAAAATTTATGTGGTCCCGTTATAATTTGCCTACTCCACGTAGAGGATACCGTTATTTTCATTTTATGAGTACAGTGAACCATATCCTCAACACCCAAGAAGCCTTGCACGCGTCCGGGTAATTGCTGATATTCCCATACCTTCTCTCCAATCGAGAAGGAAAAGCTGCCCTTTCCTCCCGGCACCCAATGTGGACCCAGACGAGTTTTTCAAAAATTTAGTCTTTCTGGTTAGGTTTAGAAGATTAAGAAGGCAATGAACAAAAACAATATATATTTTGCCAAATTTTATAGATCTTTTAATTACACAGAAGATTTATTTTCCCTGTAGATTCTTTTCTTTTCAAACATCCTAACGTAGCATAGACTTGCAACAAAGACATGGACTTTGAGTCATATATATCTTCAACCTTTGCCTTTGCCTTTCCAACTGGTCGATCTCATTCTGTTGGAATATTTTGCAAGCTACTTCAATTAATCTCATGATTTCTCAGGGAAATCACATGCCACATAATAACTTGAATACATTAGTTAGTCCATCAGGGTCACTCCAAATGGGATCCTATTTGGTTCGACTTTAAGCTGTACATGCATTCAATTGATCTTTAAGTAGTAATTGAGCTGTACATAAATTCATCGGACAAAATAGTAAAGTAATTTTCGGAGTGTGGGCCAAATCGGTGAGTGCAATTTCTGCTTCTTTTTTTAAAAAAAAAAAAAAATTCAGGTATCCAGACAAGCTTACGCGCGCTAAGTACAATTTCTTCTTACAACTTCTTGTGAGTGAAATCAGCTCAAGAACATGGGAACAAATTCTAAAAAGCAAGCACTACACTCTCCAAACAAAATATAACTATGGACTACGATGAGCAAGATACGCTGAAAGGCAAAACCGGCATTTTGTCAAAGTTCAATGTGGTGAAAATCGATGGACAAATGGAACTGTCAAATATGTACATACAGACATAGATAAATTTGATTTGAGTTGTAAGTTAGGTATAACTGTAGCGATTAGGAAACGGATCAATGCATGTGTTGTGGACCACAAGCTATAGCTTTACGGTACTTTTTTAACTAACAAACAAAATTATGGCTCCAACTCCCTTCTCAATCATTAATATTAATTTTCCTCTCAACTAATCCAATAGTACCAATCCAACATCCAAAAACACAATCCAACCAATAAAATTAGACATTTGATTTGGCTGAAGAACTAATTGTGGATGCCCAAAACGTACTTCAAATTCACACGGTCCCATATGAATGACAACCGAAGGAATGTGGATTTGGAAAGATTGGACTTGGAAAGAATCTGTAGCTATTAACAATTGTGTGTGGTTTGTCAAGCAGGAGGTCATGTAGCAGAGTAGTAACTGTTTTTGGAAGCTATTTGGTATTAAAATTCCAAATTGAACCGAACCAAACCGAATTACTCAAAAAACCAAACAGTACTGTGAAAATATTTCTGCTTCAGTCGGTCCTTCGGTCTTCCTGTTAAACTTTCAATCTATGATTGAACACAAGTCTTCATTTTTTCCACTGCAAATAGGGGATTCCAGCTAGAAAGTGAGTGTTCTTTTTTTACTTCTCAGTTGTCTAGGCTAGTAGTTTACGCGCACTCCGACTAATTTTATTGGTCCAATCCCATTGCCCACTTACGGAGAAATAGCGCGTGTTACTGTGTAAGTATCCGTATCTGTATGTTTGAATTATGTAAGCCCATATGTGAAACATGCAGGCTCAAAGGTACCATCATTTGTTTTGAGAAATCAATTGCTGTTGTCCATGATAAGGGTGAGACTCTGTATAGTCTCAATCACAATAAGATTTCCCACTACTAAAAGCTGCATGAGCCTCCACCTATCTTATAGGGCATCTGAATAATTTCATTTTTTCCTAGTTTCTTATCATCTCTGTTTAGAGTTTGTAAAACAATTATGTAAAGAGAAAGTGAGCCAACGCAGAAATTTGAGTGCATTGATCTGATTACAGATATCTGTAGAATCGTCTGATACACGTGAGCCCCACAAGTAATGAGAGATTCACCTATGTCAGATGATTTCACATATATTTGTTTGAATACGAATCTACGCATCCAAATCTATGGGGTAGCATTTCTCTTATGTGTAAAACCAAGACCAGTTTTGTATTAAAATTCATGTACACTTTCATGTGATACAAAGTGGTGGTTATGATACGAAACAAATCACAACTCCAACAGAGTAAAAGTAAAAGGATCAACAAGAGATGAATAATCACACATCTAAGGAATAAATTGGACAAGATTCATGATTCATCTAAAATTAAAGGCCATTTTTAAATTAAAGGCCATTTTTTTTAGATCGACTAAAAATGGGGATATACAATTTTATAGGAGTAAGCCGATCGAATTAAGTGAAATGTCATTACGTAGATTCATAATCCAATCACATGTCAAATCTACCCATTCAAACTGCCCCTAAATAAATGTTCTTATCTCTTATAAAACTTATTAAGTTCACTAACAATTGAATCAGTGGCAATTTTTTCAAATCATTTTTTTTTTTTTTTGATAGCCAGGTGTGCCAGCTTACGCGCACCATGATAACATATGTTTGTCAAAATTCGAACCAAACAATGCCTTACTATTTAGATATTGCAAGGACCTACAAATATTGAGTATTTGAGAAGTAGGAAGATAATGTTCTGCAAGTGCAAGATATGTAATCTCCACTTCAAATAAAATCTTTTTGCAATCCCTCCCTCCATTACACATTTCCTTTTGGTCTGAAATAACACATTCCCTCTTCTTTTCTTTACTCATTTATCCTCACCTAAGCCATCAAAGTCATGCATTCCCTACAATAAAGTAATTCAGAAGAATACCACTTTGTCTTTCTTTAAACAGAAAGAAGGGTACATGCTTTTTGAAAAGGAGTCTCATCTTCAACTTTAGTTTTACCAATTTGTGAGCCAGGAAAAAGGATACAATGCTTACATATTTTTGAGAGAAACAAACAGAGGAGGTAGGTTCTGTTTGTTCTCTCAAAACTTGAACGATGCAATCGGTCCGGCTCAATTCGATTCTGTTCTTTCTTCTATTTCTTCTCCATTTTGTCAACTCATCTCAAGAACATGAAATTTCAGACAACAGCCACAGCACCAATAAACACTCCAAGCAGGTACTCATCGATTCCCTGAGAATTTGAAGGATTTTTCGAAAGGAATAACCAATATCCGAATCTGTGTTTGGCAATTACAGATGACTCCTGAACTGTCATTTGAAATCAAAGTGCATGGATTTCTGCTATGGGCTGCATTTGGTTTCTTGATACCTCTTGGAATACTTGCAATTAGAATGTCAAACTGGGAGCAATGTGAAAGAAGGCTCAAAACTATTTTCTACATCCATGCATGTTTGCAGGCAAGTTTCATTCGTCACGTCGATTTTCTTATCCATTTGTGTTCTTCGATTACGAAAAAATACTATACTATTTCCAGACAATATCTCTACAGAGTCTAAACCAAATTTATCATTACAAACTTTGAATTGTGTTCATTAGGTAGACGTAACATACCCCACTTTTAGACTTTAATCATGGTGAAAGCAAATAAAGTAAAATGATTCCATGTTCGATTCATAAATTTTTTCAGAAATATAGCCCACAGTATGGTGATCAATAATTCATAAAAAAAAAACTTGACTTTTGCTCGCATCAAGTTGATTGCATGCAGTGATGATCATGAATACTTAGTTGGAAAGGAATGGGCTGATTTTTATCTTTTGCTTCTGTTGATGAGTAATCCTTATCCTTGCAAATTTGCAATACTAGTACCGAAACGATTAGTGATTTCAAACTTCTCTCTTTTGCTTCTGTCGATGAATAATCCGTATCCTTGCAAATTTGCAATACTAATACCGAAAAGATTTGTGTTTTCAAATTTCCTCTTTTGCTTCTGCTTATGAGTAATCCGTATCCTTGCATATTTGCAATACTAATACCGGAATGATTAGTGTTTTCAAACTTCTCATTGTTATTCTAGAAACAACACTACCACATACAGGCAAAGAGTTTTGTAACGTTGTTAGTTTTTTTTTTTTTTTTTTGATAACCAGATATCCGGGCTAGCTTGAGGGGAGGTAACGACCGGGCATAATCCCCAATGGCCCCAAAAGTTTGCCGGCAAATCCAAGAAAACTTTAGGGTTAATCATCCAAACACCCCCTCTAAGTTTCTAGTTTCACTCGGAAACCCCCTGCACGAATTTTTCCTACCACCATACCCTCTCTATCTTCCACTCTATCTTCTAGAACTTACCCCAAGAGCCCTTCCGTCAGCCTTCCATCAAGAACCGTCAGCTTTTTTTATGATTCAAACCGTTCAACTTGGTTGAAATATGTTTTTAAGGGTACCCGCGAGAAATCGGCTAAAAATATAACCGGGAAGTGCTTGATCCAAAGACTTTTTCCAGGAAGTGCTTGACCCAAATTGTATTTATTAAAAAGTTTTTGGATCAAGCACTTTCCAGTCATATTATTAGCTGATTTCTAATGAGTACCCGTAAAAACATGTATTAAACAACTTGAATGATTCGGATCATCAAAACATGACTCGGAACTTTGAGGTTAGAGACAGAAAGCTGGCGGAAAGGGTCCTGGGGTAAAATTTGGTGTCCGAGTGAAATTGAAAACTTAGAGGGGGTGTCCGGGTGATTAACCCAAAACTTTATTCCATTCATATAACTAAAAAACAACAATAAAAAAAAAACATATTTGGTGTAAATCGTCATATGCTCGCTCTCGGGTAACGAGCTTGAGCTATTGAGCTGTAAAGGAAATGTTTGTAGTAGCAGATGCTCGATTAAACTATCACATTCGAAGCCCGATTCCCGCGTGTTAATGAAGCTTTGTATATTCGTTAAGACTAGTGGCATGCAGAGTTTTAATAATGCATAGAACAAATTCTTGTTAACCACCAAACGAATTGCACTTTCCTCATGAAACTCAAGTCTACTTTCGTTTTGCAGACTCTTTCGGTACTTTTAGTAACAGCAGGGGCTATAATGTCCATAGTATACTTTGACAACACCTTCAACAACACTCACCAGAAGATGGGTTTAACCCTTTATGTTGCTATATGGTTGCAAGCCTGTATCGGGTTTCTACGGCCACACCGGTAAATTCACTCCTACTCTTTCACCTTAATACGATCCGGTTATTCATGAGAAAAAAATCAGACAATAGTAATTCCAACAAAATCCTCCACTTGTTTGGCGATACCGTATTCCCCTAGAACATTAACTATTCAATGGCATGACATGAACCATTAGAAGACATAACCAAAAAAAAACCACAAATGCCATTACAAAAACCAAAAAATTTGGATTTTCAAACCACAAAATGACATAACATTTACCAAAAGAAAGCATAACATTTTTATCGTTTCCTGCATTACATTTTGAAAATGGCATAACATGTTCAAAATCATTTTCCTTACGGTATCTCCCGACATAACATTAACCACTCAACAATATAACATTCACCTTGAGAAAGCGTAACATGTTACTATTAGGACACCGTAAGAAGGCAGATATATTAGAATTACCAAAAAATAAAATAAAAGAAAAACCTCCGAAGACCAGTTTGTCTCCCACACACACAAAAATGTACGTATACATGAAAACAAACACACACACACACACAGAGGGGGAGGGAGATGTAAGTAGTAGTACTATCAGCATTTTTCTCTCCAAATTATACCTTAATTATCTCTTTTCTTTCTATGCAGGGGAAGCAGAGTAAGAAGTGTGTGGTTTTTTGTCCACTGGGGACTGGGGACATCAGTTTCTGTTCTGGGAATCATCAATGTGTACACAGGCTTACAAGCTTACAAGAAAAGGACATCAAGAAGTGTAAGATTATGGACTGTGCTTTTCACAGTTGAGATTTCATTGATTGCTTTCTTCTACTTGTTCCAAGACAAATGGCGCTACATACAGAAACAAGGAGTGATTCTGGGCAATCAACCAGTCTCCCCAACTGATCATGAGGTTTTCACCAAGAGATAGGCCAAAGGAATTAATTGAGTTAATAATCCTAGTTCAAAAAATAAAATCAATTATTTCCACCCACATGGGATTCTTTTAAATCATTTATCATTTAGTTTTGCGTTTGATTTTAGAGATTGGTAGTTTGGGCTGTGTTTGGATCATGGATTTGCAGAGACGTTTATGGAGGCAAAGATGAAAAACTGATGCATGAGTTAGATAGATTTCCCTATCATTTGCAGCTCCATTTGTATGTTCTAAAAAATCCACGATCCAAACACTGTCATTAAGGTATGGACACCACTGGATATTAATAAGATCCATTGGAGCTCCAAGTATGTGTATAGAAAACCAATAATCAGATTATAAAGCTTTGTTTAGAAATCATTTGTGATATCAATTTATTTAAAGTTTTATTTCCCTATCATTTGCAGCTCCGATTGTAAGTTCTAAACAATCCATGATCCAAATACAGCCATTAAGGTATGGGACACCACTGGATATTAATAAGATCCATTGGAGCTCCAAGTATGTGTCTATAGAAAACCAATAACGAGGTTCTAAATTAAAGCTTGTTTAGAAATCATTTTTTATATCAATTTATTTCAGGTTTAATCAAAGTAATTTCAATTGTTAATTATTTAAAAAAGTGAGGAAAAAACTTCATGCTCCTATCGGGTGGGAAGACTATTACAAGAAAGAAGATACTAGCATTGTACGCACATAATGCAAAATAAAATTAAAAAAATGTGATTCTACGATGTCCTATGACCATATAATGCATGTAATTCGCTCAACCAGATATGTCTTTAATTAGCAAATACGCATTGAATAACTAGTAATGGAATAAATAATAAAAATTTCAAAATTAAACATTGCAATTTTTTTATTTGACTAGGATTTTTTTTAAAAAAATTCAGATGTCAAGAAAAATGTGGGAAATCAACAAAGATACTAGCAAGAATTCGGAAGCCATTGTATTGTGGGATACTAAGTGTTTAGTTTTTGGAAACAGATATTGGGAAACCACCAATCAATTTGGCAATTATAACTACACACAACAGTCTGTCAAGCTTCTAAAAATACACAGAAAGATTGTAAAGTGTACTAGAATGAAAAAGTAAGTTACGTATATCTTATTCATAGGTATGTTGTATGCATTGTACGATACAATTATATATCTGTTACTAAGAGCGCTCAAAAGAATTGACCATTTGTTATCAACTCATTCATACAACACGGATGGATTTTTCAAGTTCCTCAAGGTATTCTATCTCAATTGTTTTGATCATGGCCTTTTCTGCTTAACCATATTCCTGTATAGTACAAACTGGTAAGCACAACAATGACAATGATAAGTAGTAAATATGGCCTTCCATTAGCACCAGCTGAGATTGACCGAAGAAATATTCCGGTGTAGTACAAACCAATAAGCACAGTAACCGCAATAATAACTATATATGGCCATCCATCAAAACCAGCTGAGCTTGACCTACAGAAATCACAAGCAACCTTAAGTATTCGTTCCCCCTCTCAAGACCATGATAGCATGAAAATCAAGAACGAAAAGATAAGATGGAGTTAAGATGGAGTTAAGTAAATTATCAAGCTCTCAATTTGTCACTGATCGATGGATGATCGTTTGGTTACCTTGTTTCCATAGCTAGTTAGTTGTGAGTCCAAATCCAAAAGGGAAGAGTGGGTCATACTGTGAATCCCCAATGTTCATTGGGAGTTGATCTACAGTTTTGAACCATGTTCGAGAAAGCTTTCCAGTAAATCCATAGTCCCCAAAAAGGACATCAGTCAAGCCTTCGCCTTCAGTGCCCGGTAACCAGGCAGCCACTAGAGCATCAATTAAGGAAACGTACGGTTCAATCACAAGTGGTCGACCAGATATTATGACAACAACACATTTCATAGCCCCACATACATTGTTGATGACAGTTGGACCGGGATCTGATATGGTGAGGGTTGGGTTGTCACCTTGAGTCTCTGCATATGGGATCTCACCAACAAGCACAATTGCATAACTGAAGTTGTTGGACTTGAGATAGTTGACATCTGGGTTCTCTAGGTGGATGACTTTCGTGCTTGGGTCAACTGCGGAAGTTATGGCATCAAGGATGGTGGTTCCTATTCAATGAAAATGGGATTTGTCATGGAAGTTCAAACATATTAGGGTTAAAAAGAAAACATGTCAGGCTCAACTTTAATCAGAAAGTAATAACCAAAACTAAATAGGAGATGACCATTGAAGTTATAGCGAATTTCTATCTGTTAAGAGACTATAAATGGTTAGTTCAATGGTCTTCTACTTTTCTCCTCCTCTATCTTGCCTTTTTTTGGTGGCTTAGTCTTTGTACTAGTTATCTTGAGGTTTCTGGAATTAGATAGAGAGAAACTCAAGGAAAGGCAAACGGAAGTTTCAAAACAGCTCATAAATACAATTTCCATTTTCAAGAAATTGCCTAAACCCTCAATTTTGGATGTTTTCAACAGTGAGGTGTCCTATTTACATTTGTAGAATTCATAGTCACATGAGTTTCATCTATTAATGGTGTCACAAACCATTGCAAAACATTTTTACTGACAGTGGAAAAAAGATTGCAAGTGTTTCTCCTTGTCTATCATACAATGACTTCTTTTCATTCAAATCTGTAGGATTTATAAATTCTTGCCTGACTGCTGCAATCAAAATAGCTCTAACCCTTTCGATACTTGTAATTTGTAGATGTTTAACTTCCTTGCAATGATCCATTAATTAAATATATAACGACCACAATAAAAAATAAAAAAATATTGATGTGACCATACCAGTTGTGTAGTTGTTCCCACTAAATCCCCGCCAAGTGATCGTCCATCCACCACATTGATAACCCAAATTATTAGCATGGCTACCTGCAACAAGTATTTTGTGTGCCTTCTTAGGAAGAGGCAATAAGGTGTCATGTACACTTTTTCCGTTCTTCAGAAGCACAAGCGACCTCCTCACTGCTTCCCTTGCCAAGTTTCTATGTGCCTGTCAAGTAAAAAGGATGACCTCTTATTGATGGTATGCCATGCGTTAAATCAAACGAAGCAAAACTAAGCCAAAAGTATCAATCAGCTGGGTCAGCTACATGAATCTATTTTCTCAATTGAACCATGATGATGGAATTCAGACAGACCTTGCTTCCAACCTCATCAATTAGGCTAAGATCCGCAAGAGGGTTCTCAAAGATACCCATTGTAAACTTAACTAGCAAAATCCTTCGCACAGCATCATCAATACGATCCATTGGTATGACCTTGTCCTTTATGAGGTATGTGAGATTATCAATGAACTCTCGATACTCAAATGGAACCATGACCTGCAATTCCAAGATCAATATCTTGAGTGAGTCACAATTACATACCAACTGTTTTCATAAACTAAACCGCTGGCATTATATATACAACAACAACTGCTATATGCTAAGCAGACATTGTCCATGAAAATATGAGGTACTAACCATGTCGATGCCAGCTAAAATACCAGCCTTGACAGAGTAAGTGTAGTTTGAATGCCATGGAGTGGTAATCCTGTCGAGGCCTTCCCAATCAGAAATAACAAGACCCTGATATTTCATCCAAATGATTAAACACTACAGTAACCATGACAAACTTCCAATATATGTAGCATAGCCTGAGGTATAGACAATATAATGAAAGGTGATTGGTATCAGATTAAGGATTCAGTAAAAGTTACAACATCAATTATTAGCTATACCTTTCTTTTCCATTTAGATTTTTTGAATAACATAAGTACTAAGTCAATAGACGAGCCATCATATTTTACAGCATTTTAATTTACTATATGCCAAGAAACATTCAAGTTGCACCATCTCAAAGCAATTTCAACTTTTTTGACGAGACATACATACAACAATAACCTACAACTAAAGTGTGCAAAGCCCTTATTTTCCATATTCACGCATTTCATCTCACCAATATATGAAAGGCAATAGATCATCATAGAACTAAATACAATTATTTTCTGAAGCTTTCCTGAATGCATGTTAATTCATCTAATCAAACCATCCAAGTTACATGTCTACTGGTCTATTAAAACAAGGATTCATACAAATGAGCAACTTGAGTTTCAATGGTATAAGCAACATAGCTCCTCTACATAATAACTAACATAACGGTAGAAAAGGTAAGTAAATCAAGCCTAGCACCATGGTATTCTATTATTTTACCTTAAACTTAAGTGTGACCTTAAGATATCCACTAATTAGATCGCGGTTGGCGTGCATCTTTTTCTCCATTCCAGCTAGAATAGGAAACCATGATTGTTGAGACACCTTTAGTGATCGAATCATTATAGGCAGGCATGTGAATGCTTAGCAAACCGTTTCTGTCGATCACCGTGTTGTTTTCATTAATACCCTTGGTTGTCCCTCCATCACCCAAAAAATGCTTTGCACAAGCTGCAACCTTGTTCCTTCAAAGCAAATAAGTAAGGGCGGAAAAAAGGAAAAGGCCAATAAACCAGGTTAAGTTATATGGAGCGATTTGGATCAAGGGTTTAATTATGTGATATGGGATTGTTGGTTAAATGATAACAAAAAAAAAAAAGGAGAGATTTAAATCACGAGCAAGATAAAGTCTAGATACCCACTTGTATGCAAAGACTACTAATAGCTATGGCAATGGGCGGGTCAGAGTAGAATTTACATTCCTCCATCCCCGCCTCATTCTTTATCGGGATGGAGTCAGAGTAAGAGAAATTAGAGACGTGCAAGAGTTGAGCAATAATCAAGTCCCTATTTGCCCTTTCAATTTTCATTAACTTTGTTATCATGTTTTAAAAAAAGAAAAACCCATGGCGTTGATGAGTGATGAAGGCTACAAGATATAAACTAGAAATTTATTATTAGTATGTCAAAACAAATGAAATATATAGACATATAAGTATAAAACTATCACTCCCTCTATCGCAATCTTGGGTCCTATACTGATTTTTAATGCAAATTTTAAAATGTTCATATCTGAATTAGTTGTATTATAATGTATAATGAGGATTTTATTTGATAGACCTCAATTGATTATATTATATAAAGTTTTTAAAATCTCTTATAGAATATTGAAAGATATGAGCAGTTTAAAAATTGCATTGAAATGCGCACAAGACCAACAATTTGGGGCGAAGGGAGTAATTACCATAATCGGAGATGGATTGGAACAAAATAGGGCAGGGAAAGCAAATACGACCGACCTTTATTGTATTTCCATTTTGGATTGGGGAATACCCTCTTGGATCGGTGCGGGGAGGTCAGGGGCAAGGACAAGGCAAAGGAAATTGCCATCCTTAGTAACTAATGGGTGTTGAATATATAGCTTGATATACATTGTTGGGCCCATTTCCTAACAGCTTGAACTTTGAAGACAATAAGTAACGTAGAATGGTATCTAAGCTCAAGTTGAAAGAGGTCGATATTCGGTTCAAGTCGGTCCATTCGCATTTGTTTCCTATTTGCATGCTTCTCCTTTCATATTCTACATAATTCGTTCTATCTGGCAATATTTGCATCTCCACGTATAAGACGGGATTGCACATGAAGCAGGGTGTTGAATAAGTTGATATAAATTTGTTTCGTCCATTTTCGAAGAGCATAATATGTTGATAAGTGAAACTTTTCTAAAAGAACTCAAATCTAAATCAAATATCAGCATGTGTTAGCTTTGACATATAATAGGAGGAGAATACAGATTAATAACTTTGTAGAATTTCAAAAAGCAAAGCATTGTATCAATAGACTCCATACCTTCCTTCAACATAAGGCACACCCTTGAGAAAACTATTTGGTGGTTCGCCCTGTAATCCGAATATGATATCTGTCATTTCTTGAACAATTTTGGGATCCTCACTGTAACTCTCATAGCACCTACCCCATCTAGGATCTCTGCAAACCTATACGCAAAAAGGTCCCATGAAGTAATTGAAACTTCAAAAACCAAAGAATTCAATTTCAGCCTCTAAGTTGGCCTAGTGTTTGATATGTTTAGTGCTCTTACTTACCGCAATACACGGGGCAAAGGCATAGGGGATTCCAGTAGCCCTAACTTCAAGAGCAGTTGCAGTGCCGATTCTACGCACAAGTTTAGGATCCCTGGTGCAGTGAAGTATGATAAAAGATCATAGAATTTTGTATTGTCTACTCATAACCAACCGATATCACAATCTAAAGGCTAGTACACAAGTAACAAAATTAATGCAGAAGTAAGAAGGTTAAATCAGTTTTTTTACTAAATTCTATTATAACAACTTTTTTTTATCGGCTATTTGAATTACAACTTATTGAAATAGGATATAGTAATTTGGAAATGGGTGAGTAATAATTGTTAAGGTTATGCTTCTTCTTTAATGTTTGGGAAGAATGTAATGGGTAACTATAACCACTCACGATGAAACTGAAGCTAGTATCTTAAATTGTTTGGGATTAATCATTCAGGCCAACATACAGTTGCACGAATAATAAGTCAAGCAATGAGGCAAACAAAAAAAAACACGACATAGAGATTTTACGTGGTTTTTCAATTGGATAATTACGATACATTGTCAGCTCACATCATTTTTTTTATCAGATCTAGCTCACACAGGTTTCTATAACAGTATGTTTCAAGGAATAAAAATGTATTGCATCAATTGCATACATATAACATATTAAATGTCCTGCAAAATAGTGATCAAAGTGACAAGGCAAGAATGAACTAGGAGATCTTGCTCAAGTCTATTGGAGCTCAATCTTTATTCTTCCTAGTAAACTAACCAAGGATATTGAAAGTACTATCCTGGCTTTTTGTGGTGTGGCACTGATCTAAAGCACACTGGGGCAAAACTTAGTGGGAGGGATTGGGTTCAAAAGGATTAAAGAATCAAATAAGAAAACCATGCTTAGGCATTTATGGGGCATATGTAGAAAGGTTGATACGTCGAGGGTAAATGAATTCATACATATATCATTAAAGACCACTATATTTTATCCGTAGCTGTTCCTAATGATGCCTCGTGGACCATGAGGAAAATCCTTGGTATCAGACATTTGGGCAACCTCTTATTAATTATCAAGTCAGTAATGGGGAGAGCACTTTCCTATGGATGGACAACTAGCATCCAATTGAGCTTTTGTACACTATATTTGGGAAGCTGTGGTGACTGATGTGAGCAGAGCTCTAAGAGCAAAAGTCGCAAGTGAGGGGTGGGCATGTCTGATATGAAAAATAAAATAAATCTACATAATTGAGCTAAAAATAAAATTTTTATGAGTAATTGAAATTTTATACATTAGACATTAATTTGATGAACTGTCAAGTAAAAAAATAAAAAAATATAGCTAAAAGTAGGACTTTTTGACATGACATGACAACACGAACCCAACACGACCCGAACATGACATGAAAGATTTCGTGAGTTAAAAAATGTCGTGGGAATTCATAAATAAGATTTTGATACATAACACGAAAATGACACGAAATTACTTGTCGCAACTATTATTGAAAATGGGAGTAGTGCTGGACAAGATTGAGAACCTAGGCTATTTAATCCATTATTGCTCAAACTCCTCCTAGCGTTAGACCCAATCCTGATATGAATGATTCTGTCATGTGGGGCGCCTCACCCTAGTGGTTCTTTCACAGCTAAGTCAACGGGAATATTATTAAGAGGAGGTTTCCAGTTCAACCTTGGTATAAGATCATCTGGGGTGGCAATAATTTCCACAGATGGTCTTTTATTCTTTGGATGGTTGTACTCTATAGGCTTAATACAAAAGACAGATTGAAGAAAAGGGGCATGTGAATTGTCTTTGTTCTTCAACTGTGGAAACTCACCAGCATCTTTATTTCAATGTCACTTCTCAGAAGCTGTTTGTCAGGCTTTGTTGGCTAAACAATCGCACGTTTCAAAATATTGCTACTCTACATGATATGAATGCTACTGATCTTGCAACTGATATTGCTCCAAGAAGAATATGAAACAGTCCTTGGAGAACAAATCCCTATGTTTGAGTTGGGGTTTGTCTGAAAGGATTCTTAGACCCGTTTAGCTTTGTAGATTTTGGTCTGTTTTGTTGTAGCTATTCATCTTGTTGATTTTTTCCTATTGGTTTTTGCAAGGGTGTTCATCCCTAAACATTATTATTTCGTTGGTTGAGGTTTATAAACAAAAGTAAAAATGAATTTAGGAAGGAAATTAAAGAAGTTTGTTGACTTCCACATTCCAATCATGGAAATTCCAGAACACTTAGGAGCAGCACGGAAGCATAGGGGTTTTTAATTTTCAAAAAAAAAAAAATTATCTATCGAGGAGCGTAAAACAATAAAGAAAGCATTTACTTGCCTGGTGGCTCCAAGTCCAATATTATGAGGAAAGATTGTAGCACCATACACAGAATTGTGTCCATGAATAGCATCAATCCCATAAATCATTGGAATCCCCAAACGGCTGGATAACGATCCTTTCTGAAACCCATTCACCATTTTAACCCAATCTTCGGGACTATCTTGAGTAGGTTTACTTCCACCTCCAGTCAGTACACTCCCTGCACAACAACGAATTTTCAATGGTTATCTATTCCAGTTATTTTTGGTAGGTTTTCTTAATGTATGTAATGGATGAGTATAAAAAATCAATGTTTCTTTATAACTTCTAGAGAAGATAAGTTTGTGGAAGATTTAGCATGCTTTCACACCTTCAGGTTCAATTTCGAATTAGTAATACGTAATACGTGCAATTTATGGATAAAATATCAAAGTACTTTTAAAATTTCTTGACGCCAAAATAAAGAACTAATTGAGATCTTTACTTTGGTGTACTTTATTGTTTAAAATTTCAAAAACTCACGAAGCCACAACTATAGGCATCAACTACCGTTATGCCTGTTCAATGCACGGGTCAAAACAAAAATGTTCACAATGTTTTTCTTTCTGTTTCAGCGTATCAACTGTTTCAGCGTATCAAACAGGCACAAAATAATTTTAAATTATATTTACGTGTGAGGTTTTATTTTGGTGGTAACACAAAAAAGAGTGGGGACGTCGGTGTAGTGTGGAAATTATTGAAAAGGTGGGACTAATTTTTTTTTCTTTGATCCGAAAATGTGGAAACTACTGTGTGTCTCCCTCTGGATTTTTTCTCATCCACGTCTCTCTCTCTCTCTCTCCGCGAATACCAACCCCTACCAGGCTCCCCCCCACCCCACGTTCTCTTTTTCTATTTTGTAAAATTAAAAAAAAACTCAAAATTCTGAGAATTCAGTGATTGAGGTTTGGAGAGTTTTGGGAAGGCCAACTACATTGCTATAGGGTATGTATTGATTGATTGTTTGATTTGATATTGATTGATTGATATTGATGTGATGTCTTCCTAAAAAGTTAAGTACTCACAGAAAATAATATCAGAAAAACCCTAACTGTTAAAAAAGATTATAGCCAGTGATGGAGATGAAGAAGTTGCTTTCTAGTCCAGTTTGTGGGCCGTAAATAGGCCCATTTTACATTGTGGATTCAAGATTAATTAGGGGCTTCTTACTGGCCGGTCCTATTTTGTCCGGAGTTTTCCTTCAAAACCCATCCCATGTCAAACACATTCCATCCCAGCCCTCCCCACTCACGGAAGTCAATAAGCATAGCTTTTTCGAAATAATAAATGAGTAGCTGTTGTCACATCAAGTCAGGAGGCGGGCGTGTCGGTCACATGTGCTGTCAATCTCTCCACTTGACTTAATAAATAAGAATGTAAATACTGACTCCTACACGTATAAAATTTCATATTCACAATGCATCTTGTTAGAAAGATCTCATTGAGTAGATTTCAAATATATAATTTTTATAAAAAATAAATGTGTATAATAATAAAACTTATTTTGTTTTAAATGTAAAATAAATAAAAAAGAGAGAGAAAATGAGACTTTTATTGTGTGTGTGTGTGAGAGAGAGAGAGAGAGTGAGAGAGAGAGAAAGAGAGGGAGACTTTTATTGTCAAAAAAATTCCATGCAAAGAGAGAGAGAGAGAGAGAGAGAGAGAGAGAGAGAGAGGGGAGACTTTTATTATGAGTGAAAGCGACAGGAGAAAGAGAAATTAATGTGTTAGGAATCTGTGGCACACACAGCATGCCTTTGGGGAATGAAAACTCTTCCACGCGCGCACATGGTGTATTTCGGAGGAGAAGACAAAAAAGGGTTTGGAGGAAAGCCCTCACAAAAAGTGGAGGCGGCTTGGCATTTCCCGATTCAAGTTCATCATGGAGCTGTATAGCGGTCAGGGTTGGCCCTGGGCTCGCCCTTTTTTCAATAGGAAAAGGAATGTAAATTAAAAATTTTAGTTTATAATTTGTTAATATAGACCATTAAAGTATTTTTTTTTTCAGTTTTGAATTAATTATTAACCTTAAAAATAGTGCATATTTTTCTTAGTAAGGATATAAAGATATCGGTGGTTGAATTTTTGTTTTTTAATTTTCTGGTAACCAATAGAAAAAATTGTCGAATGCATATTTCCTAGGATCCCAAGTTGGAAAGCAAAAGGGAGTTAGTGAAAAAAATATAATCTTTAGACCTCTAGTAATTAAGACACAAGTTCATGTAGTCTTTAGAGTATTGCAAAAGGGAATTAGTGAGAAAAATATAATCTTTAGACCTCTAGTAATTAAGACACAAAGTTCTTCGGATTTACTGTTGATCTCAGCAACGACCTTAAATTACTCAACTAATTTGTTGAAAAATTATATGCATATTGGTCAATTCCTGTCACACATATATGTTAGAACCGATTCACGGTCAATACTTGACCATTACATGAAATTTTGGCATTTATTAATTTTTTTATCAAAAATAATTTCAATAAAGTCATGACGTACCTATCATTCAATTCGATTTTTGAAATACCTTTTCACCAAACAACAGTTACTATTACGTGTCACGAAACTGTTTTTAAAACCTTGAGTGGTGCACGGTCAATCGCCCCGACCAAGCAGTGAGGGATACACAATTTTAATTTATCGGTGATTAGCAAGTGCAATTTATACCAGACAATATGCATTCATACCCAAAATCTACACTAATGAAGATCACAAAATAACAGGAAACAAACAGTCCAGAGTTCACTGATATTTTCATTTTTTGGCGTACCTATGGAATAGTTCCTCATGATTTCAGCAGTGGCAACACTCCTTTCAATCTGCACCATCTGACCGATCTTCTCCTCCAAAGTCATCCGACTAAGAAGATCCTCCACCCGAACCGCCACCGGCTGCTTCGGATCCTTGTACTTGACGGCGCCGTACTCATCGGCCTCTGCCGCTCCCATTGCAGCGCACGCCCACCACCACCACAACAACAATTGAAGTGACGATATCCCAACCATTGTCACCATTGAAGGTGGCACTAATTAACAGTCTCCCTCTTTGGGTGCCCAGAAAACGTAGGGACATGAAAGCAAAATTAGACCATTTGAGTTTCAAGTTTCAACAACAGAATAGCCGTTGACTTCAAAATTTTAACTGGGGCTGATGCCAAAGTTTGACTTCATTTTTTGGGCGATTTTAGTTTCAAAGAGAGACGGGGGAGGTGGCGGTGGTAATGCGGCGGTTATTGGAGAAGCAAGAGGAGGGGAATACTAGTAGTGAATTTCGTTAATCAGGCTTCTTCAAGGCTGTTCAGCCTGTGTTTTCCAGCTGGGCATTAATTTAATTATGTAAACGTCAATATTGGTAGTTGGATCTGTAGTCTAATTATTGAGTGCTCAATGTAGTAGCATCGACCCCGTGTAACGACCATGTCTATTACTCCTATTCCCCAATTCTGAATCAAAACTGGATAATAGATGGAGCATTTAGCTATTTCCAATTGAGATGATTTTTAGGGGTATTGACAAATATCATTTTGAAAAAAATGAACGGCTCCGATCATCCGTATAGGACCCGGAATGAGCCCAAATCAACTGATCTATACAATTTATGTACAGTGAAATTTGTACCCATAGTACTGTCCTTTTCTTTATTGAACACAATCATTTTCTTTACATACATCAACCAAAAAGTCCAAAAAAAAAAAAAAAAGGTTGAGATGTTATGCTCCGAACACTCCTACGCCTTACACTCTAGAGTCAACTACTGTGCTCCAAGACTATTGAATGATTACTAGGTAGAACTATGGTGCATATGTAGGTCTATAGTTTGATTAGTACCATAGTTTCATGAGATCTTTCGCTACCTTCAACGCTCACACTTCAGCCTTGATATTCACACAAATTCGGGAGTACAAATCTTGCACAAATCTTTTTGTTGGACCCACCTGGGTACCTTACTGACGATTCGAACCACTCATTTTTCTTAGGATATATTTTTATGAAAAGTTACAAAAAAATTAGTTTAATTAGATATCGATAAGAGCTTTTTCAAAATTCGTAAGACGACTATTTAGTTTCACCTTACGAATTCTGAAAAAGTGTGTACTAACCTCTGATTGAGGCATTGAGCTACTTTTATAATCGAGAACTTAAATTATTTAGAATTTATTTAGAATTGTTCAAAACGTTTTTATATTAGAGCAATGCTAGGTACACAACAAAGTGGACAACACACTCACATGGAGTGTGGGCTCCACACACACTTCGCACTCAACTCTATATGGAACCCACACCCCATGTAAGTGTGCTGTCAATGTTGTACATTTTTATTGTGTATCTAGCATTTTTGTTTATATTAGTTGGGAATGTGGATATCCGCATAGAGAGGGAGATGGTGGGAACCGACAAGATCTGATTGGTTGGAATGGTTGACCCATATTCTATATAGGTTTTCTTTTACATTTGAACTGTCCCTCGCATCGTCTATGGTTGACTCTGTTGTTTTTTTGGGTAAATTATGCTGACAAATACACTAACTTGTCCTCCGGTTATAAAGACAACAGACACCTCCCCAATTACTTGACAAACTAATCTGCAGATTCTTCTTTACGTTAAAATTGGACTAACGGCATTAACTTCTGGTTTGTAAAAGACTATAATGCCCTCCTACTTTGTAATAAGGCATATTGTGGTATTATATTTCAGAAGTATAAAATATTATTTTATATTTTGTAGCCTTCTTTCTTAACCTTCATTGTAGTATGTTAAATTTGGTCCAATTTATTTTATTACCTTTTTTGTCATTAGATTTGTAAAAGAACAGTATAAATTATGAAAATAAATTAGATGAATCTTGTATCTAGGTCATTCCTTTTTGGTTTGGACAAAATTCATGATTTTTTTGAATTGTACACCCAGCATCCAGCTAGTTAAGGGTTATTCAAGTCCGAACCCAACGATTAAGGTGGACAAATCTCGCTTTGAACCAAACTCCTTTTGGCTCTTTAGCTCTCTATTTATCTCTTAAACAAGAGAGGGGGAGAGAGAGAGAGAAATTTGCCACGAAGATTGTAGGTTGAGTGAACTAGATTATAAACCATACGACTTGGGATGCGTTGAAGAAAATGAATCCTACCCTAATGAAAGACTTAAATAGGTGGAGAGGGTTCCATTTTCTGATCGACGCCCTTATTCGAGTAATAACTTATGGGAAAAACTGCGAGACTACCAATTAATGAGATAGTGAGTAAGTATAATCTAGGGCAAACAAAAGAGATCCGAGTTTCCTAGAAAGAATGATACAAATATATTTAACTAACGGGTTGATTTTTGAATTTCCTAATACATCTATAATGTGTAAGAAAATTGAAATTTTAGTTTCCTCAGCGTATTGACTACCCAATAAGTAATTGAGGTGCCAAATATATTACGTATAGTGTTTTCTATTTTTCTTTGAGAAATGGTCCTCTAGTTTGCATAAAGTCTCAATTTTGTCTTCTGTGAGGAGAAATGACAATTTTGTCCTTCAATTTTGTTTGTTTCACTGATGCTTTTAGCAAGAGGGACGAAATCGAGATGGAATGGAAATTTTAGGGTTAAAATTGACACAATTAGTACTAGAGGGATGAAATTGAAACTAGAGGGACTATTTCAAAAACTAGAAATCTTCATCTCCTTCAATTTAAGTCCTACCAGCTGCCGTTCCATAACAAGGTAGCTCGAAAGAAGCAAATTTTCTAGTCTATGTTTGTATTTTTTGACTTATTTAATCTTGTTCATAAATATATTTTTGCTTTCATGATTGAGACCAATCGAAAAAATAAAATTGGACCAAAAAGTAAAATAAAATAAAAAGAAGAAAACTTACAACTAAAATTAATCACTTTTTTTTTTTGATCGGCAACAAAAATTTATTAAAGATTCTGGATAAGGGGTACATCGAGGAGGAGAAAAGATCCAACTAAAAGTTGAAACAGCTTGAGGGCAAAGCCCGAACACCCAGAGGCCTAAAATGCCCGTATAAAACAATGAAAATACTCCTGAAGGCCTCAAAGCCCAAATATTACAAAGACGCACAAGCCCAACAAAGAAAACCCAAAACCTAACCCTAACCCAAGTGCAAAACATCCGCCATTGCCGCCAACCAAGACTACTGACATACAAGGTCTAAGCGAGTAGCTTAATTAAGGTGTTGCATCCAAATATCATTTTTGTGGTGGTTATAGTAAAATTGGTGGATACAAATGAAAAACAAAGTTCGATTGTGGTTATGGTAAGATTGAGACTTATTTCATCTAATGAAAGTTCGATTGTGGTTATGGTAAGATTGAGACTTATTTCATCTAATGTAGGATAAATACCCTTGCTGAAACGAAGGATAATCAAAATTGCTCACGTATATTTTAATTTTAACGAGAGGTTACCAACTTTGCAAAGGGCATGCATGCAAATATGCAATGCACGTGTGGATAGGAGGGATTGAGGCCATGAATTCCTTTTCCATTTACTCCTTCATTCCCTTTTTTCTTTTTTCCTTTTTTCTAAGGCTTCTGCATATCTCAAAATGTTTACATAGAGAAAACCAATAGTTACATTTTTCCTAATTTTATTATTGAATTACTCTCACAAATATTTTTTTTTATAGAGGTAATTAAACAATCATTCTATTTAGAGATAACATGTACGTTTTCATCCTTGTCATTTTGAACGATTATGTTTTCATCCTTTTTACTTGTAAAATACCTTTTCTACCCTTACTTAGTCATATGTATTAATATACATAATTATTGTTGTTGCCTAAATAGGTGGGATGTAGTTTTCCTAGTTAGGTGGGATGTAGTAATTACTTAAAATCATGGGTTTTGAAAAAGTAGGGATGATTTTGTTCCCATGTATAACTGAGTTAATGATTTCAGATAATCTTGGATTTGGGATGATTTGATTTTGGCTAATCAGGGACTTCAAAATGGAATAATTTGATTTCCACAAATAATTATAAATGGAGAGAAACATATCGTTTTTGCCATAATTTTGTATATAGAAAAATTATCCAAGCATCATGGTAAAATTTCTGTAATTGTGGTAAAAATGGTGATGAGCAACAGTAGTCATGGTAAATATGAAGTGTTACATCTAACTCGTATTCCTACCATGATTATGGTATGGAAAAATGAGATGCGTTTAACACTTTTTAATCGTACTATTTTGCCACTATTACTGTATGAAAAAATTAACCAATCGTCATGGTAAAATTGCTTATAATCATGGTTATACATTACTACAAAATTATGGTAAACATGGTACATTACGCATTAAAACACGGTAAACTAGTTACATTAATACATGGTAAATTATTTAATATCTTACCAAGGAAATATGAAAAACTAGTTACATTACACATTGAAGACCATCTTCATTAATTTCATGGTAAACTCGAATATCATCTCATGAAGCAATTTCTGACACTCCTCGAACGATGACCTGTAAAACAGATACAAACTTGGGACACCGGTGTGGTATTAGCCGAATGGCCTCCGATGCCTGAGTCAGTTGATTGTTGATTGTAGAGTTGAGTGTAAATAATGAATGGATTAAGTCACCTACCTCCACTGGCTCTCATGGTGGCTTTTATAGGCATTCGGAGTAGTAGAGTCCCAGTGGGACTTGGAGTCGTAACTCCCAGTGGATAAGGTTTATCCCATACAGCCATTTATGATGCTTTGGAATTTGGATCCTTGACTATTAGCTATGTTTCCAATTTTCATACGCTACACCTTATCTAATTTTGTAGTATTTGGATCCTTGAGTAGCTATGTTTCCAATTTTCATACGCTACACCATATCTAATTTTGTAGTTCCCAATAAGGATAAATGATCCTTGAATTCCAAGAGGATAGATAATAGTAAGTATGTGGGAAACAAATTTTCTTTTCCAGGACACGGGAAACAATATTCTTCCCTACTCTCGCATAACAATAACGGGTAAAATTCGCGAGACCGCGAGAACGAGAATTGAGAGCGCGAGTGTAGGGTATTTGGAAAAATTATGTCAGCTTCTGGTAGTTTTGGGAAAAGGGAAATGCTAATTGCTGCCATAGTGCACCCGTTAAGAGTACCAAAAAGTACAATTTAAAAGTACACTTGTACTTTAAAGTACATCTTTAAGTGTACTTTAACGTACATGTGTACTTTTAAAGTATACTTTTTTATACAAGTGGGACTCATAAAAGTGTATTTTTTATACTCTTAACAAGTGCACTATGGCACCCGTTAGCATGACCATTGGGAAAATATTTTAGGAGGACAAAGAGGAGGTGACTCTCGTCTTCTTGTACATGCATGCTTTAGATAAAACCGTAGTGGGCTAGTGCAATTTTGTTCACAGGCAAGAAGGGGTGGTTTGGATAAATTGAAAAAATTGGTTTTTTGGTTTTTTTGGTTTTGTCCTTATTCAAATTTTTTTTGCATTTATTAGTTTTTGGTTGATTTTTTGTGGTTTCTTAGTTTGTCGCAACGAGAAGAATCTAAAAAGTATAAAATTATTAGCCAAATTTAAAATTTTGTGAATAAAGACGAAAAATTTAGCCAAAAAACCGGTTTTTTGGATTATTCTTCGTCTTTATCCACAAAACTTTAAATTTGGCTAATAATTTTGTACTTTTTAGATTCCTCTCGTCGAGACAAGCCAAGAAACCACAAAAAATCGATCAAAAACTAACAAATGCAAAATTTTTTTGAATAAAGACAAAACCAAAAAAACCAAAAAACCAGTTTTTTCAATTTACCCAAACCAGTTTTAAATGGTAACGTAATCCTTCTCATTGAGTGGTCATTTTCTTCTTGTAGTACAGAGAAATGGATGAGGCAATATGGGCTACACCTATTCCCAATACAACTGCCAATCCGATGACGGATGGAGCGAGGGAAGCTTGTAAGGGCTACCGTACCGGTCACAATTTGAAAAAATTCTACTTTGTATAGAATATATGGCATGAAATTATATAGTCACGCCTCTGCTCCAGAGATAAAACTCGTCCCCCTACGCAAATTTTGGCTCCGGTCCTAAATCCAATAAAAACAAAAATTAAGGGGAAAAAAAAAAAACATCGTCAATGAATTAGACGGAAGCAACTAGTGGGCCAGGCCAGCTAATTAATCTTCATCATATGATATATTCAAAATATGGTAATCAGACATAGTCACCAAAACAAACATAAGTGTAATTATTATATTGCAAAGTCCGGCTCTAGCTAGGCCTATAAAGCCCACGATGCCTCTTCCAAGAGTTCCATCACCCTCTCCCATACAAACACTCTTTCTCACACACAGGGGAGATATTATGGATCCAACAATGGCAGCTCCAAAGGAATTGGACTCACGTCCCATGAACGACGGAGATGGAGCTAATAGCTATTCTCAAAATTCATCTTATCAGGCTCTCTCTCTCTCTCTCTCTCTCTCTCTCTCTCATACAGATTTACCATCTCTCACTCTCTCTCTCTCTCTCTCTCTCTCTCTCTCGCTTACAGAGTTACCATTGAGCTAAACCTCGAAGTATGACAATTTTTAGGCTCATGAAAATTTAAGAATTTTAGGGGTTTTTCCTTCTTTGGTACCCCTTATAATAGTCCAACAAAAAAAGTCTCATGTTTAATCTCCGCTTTAGGAGCAATTATTCAGTAGTACGGGAGCACCGCCACATGGTGCTCAGGACCACTATAAAACCACATATTTGGATGGAGTTCATACACTTTGCTTTGGGTCCTATGAGAATGTGCAGTTGTAGAGTGGTCCAGAGCACATGTCACGGTGCTCTCAGACCGCTGAATAATTACTCACCTAGGCCCTTGAAAAGTCAGGGTCGGCCCGGTCCACTTGGTTTAAGTCATTGTTATGGTTTTGGTTTTATTCTTACTTTGTGCACATATTTCTACATTGTTAGTGGTGTAATAGTGTGTAAATGATGATACTTGGTTTATGCAGAGAGGAGTAGTAGAAGGTGCAAAAAGTGTAATTTTCGAAACAATCCCTGAGAAGCTTAACATTAACTTACCAAAAACATTTCAAATTGCTGACTTCGGATGTTCTACTGGACCAAACACATTCCTCGCCATGCAAAACCTCATAGAAGCCGTGATGCTCAAGTACAACCAATCCACTCAAAAAGCGACCACCCCGGAATTCCATGTCTTCTTCAACGATCACGTCGACAACGATTTCAACACTCTCTTCAAAACCTTACCTTCAAACCGACCTTACTTTGCTGTCGGCGTCCCGGGTTCATTCCATCGTCAGTTGTTTCCCCAAGCATCTCTCCAAATCGCGCACTCGTCTTACGCTCTTCAGTGGCTCTCCAAGGTTCCACCGGAAGTCGCGAACAAAGGCTCTCCAGCATGGAACAAGGGTAAGATTTATTGTGCAGGGAATGAGGAGGAGGTCACCAAGGCTTATTTTGCTCAGTTTAAGGCAGACACGGATGCCTTTCTTAAAGCTAGGGCTCAGGAGCTTGTTGAGGGAGGGTTGATGGTGATTCAAATCCCTTGTGTTCCCAACAGTGAGGTCCTTCCATCTCAGATTGGTGCTGGTCTAAACAGTGAATTCCTTGGAGATAGCTTAGCTGACATGGTGAAGATGGTAAGAATTATATTATTAGTATTTAGTACTAAAACAAATTTTATTTTATGTGAGCTTTCGACTAATTGATTTGTGTGGTTAATTTGGTACTTTCGTAATATGTAATTTTCATTTATCATGTTTTTTCCATGCAAGGATGTAAGTTAATTTATGCTAAATGACATTAAATTGAGGCACTACCAAATACCTATTTAGAACTCGTGACGGTATAAAAAATCAATTTCAAAAATTGTTCAAAGTTAACTCAAAAACATGAAATATATGGGATTAAGTACAAAAATATATAAACTACCCAAACACCTATTTTCTTGCTTTTTCCATCCTTCTTGCTATCTCCATTCACAAACAAGTTCTTATCAAAAGCTCTATAATTTCATACCGTTTCAACTACTTTCGGCATCTCTGGAGACTTGGTTGATAACCTCCAGAGGACGTGACTGCCAGAGCCAGTCCTGATTTTTTATGGGTTTAAGGCGAGAATAAAAAATGGGCCCTTTACAAATTCTTAAGATAAGCATAAAATAAAAGAAATAAAAAAAGGTATCCCAAATTTTCTTTGCACTGGCATCCGTATCTTCCCTTAAATTTTCTCTTGTTCTTCATTCCCCATCTCTACTATCCATTCTTCATTCTCTATATATTCAACCACACTTAAACTCTCCTTTTGTTTCTTAGTACCGAAAAACTTATCGAGTGAACTGCTAGAGATTGAACTAATTCATCTACCTTTCTCTTTCTTTTTCTTTTTTCAGATCTAGACATATACTTTTTATGAGGCATGGTGAAATAAAAATCTGCAAATGCCCAACATTAACTCGTTATTAAGAGTCTAAAGACTATAAAATTAATTACTCCCTCCGTCCCAATTTTATAGTCCCTCTTGGGAGTTCGTGCCACTTTTCAAAGTGTTATATCTTATAATCTACAATGTTTTAGGTGATTTTGAACACTTTGTTTATTAGATTAAATCAAGATCTATCAAACAAGATTCATATTGCATATAAAATGTATTACCGATTGAAAGATATAATCGTTTTTTTATCCGGTTAGGATAGAACGAGGGACTATAAAATTGGGACGGAGGGAGTATTAAAGACAGTCTTGTTACTGTCAAACAAATATAAAATGCAACGGATAATTATTTCCCAAACTTTCCATAATTCCCTTATCTCCCTTACGGTCCTATTTATGCAAGAGTAAAGAAAAAAAAATCATGGAAAAAAGTAAAGAGGACAAACACAGTAACATAAACAATTCCACTCATATTAAAGGAAGCTAGTCATTAAGCCCAATATTCCAAGTTAAATTAAGGTGGGTTAGTGGGTTTTTTTTTAGCCTACTTTCATTGAGTGTTTATTAGGACAACTTTGATTAGGTGTTTATTGGGTCTTTACATTTAAGTTTAGGTGGGCTAGTGGGTTATTTTTTTGGTATATATAGATATATATGTGCATATCACCACTACACATGGGAGCCCTTACAAGTAGCCATTTTAGGTGGGCCTAAAGCCCAGGCACCTTGGGCTTTAGTTTAGGCCTGGTACTGGTGACTGTTGAAAGAGAAAGGCAACGAGAGACTGGGTTGTATCTTGGATCCGGGGATCCTATAGTGTTGTGTCGCACTACAACCCTATAGTGTGATCCATGAGTTGTTGATCTCGGTAATCAGCGGATCATCGGATTTCATCTCGGCAATGGACGACTCGGAGCATGCAACTGCCGAGACGAAATCCGAGCCATTAATTGCACAATCAACAGCTCGAACGCTACACTATAATCCTATACCGATTGTACCTTTACTTAGAGAGGATCCGTGACTTTAGGAAAATGACATCACGCCTCCAAATTACTCAAGAATGATTTCTTTAATTTATCTTTCCCTTTTTTCTTTCTTACGAAATTTCAATTCTCGATGTTATTTGGTTCAGGGAGTCATAAGTGAAGAAAAACTGGACTCTTTCAACTTACCTTTGTATTTGCCATGCATTGAGGAGGTGAAGATGGTCATAGAAATGAACAAATTTTTTACCATCGAGAAAATTTGTACACTGAGTCACCCATCCAATAACAACTCGACGCCCTTGGATATCAGGAGGACTTGTGCAGATGTAAGAGCAATCAAAGAGAACCTCGTGAAGGACCATTTTGGAAGTGAAAATATGGATCAGCTTTTTGATCTCCTTTTCCAAAATTACCAAAAGAATCAAATCCTCTTTGACAAAGTAGCCCGCCAAGATGTTTACCTATTTGCCCTTCTGAAACGCAAAGGCAATATCTAGATCGACCGACGTCTATCGATTTGTAGGGTTGCGAAACTTGGGGGACTTGTTCTGAATAATGGACGCAAAGGCAATATCAATGATAGGAGAGTCTAGCGTACTTAATTTTTGAGTCTCTCAACGTCTATCTTTTCGTATTGTACCAATTTCAATAATGGAAGTTACCTCTGTATCTCCACAAATAATATTATTATCATTATAACGATCAATTTGAAATAGGGCCCGACCCTATGTTTCTGTTGCTCATTGAAATAATAAAAGAAGCCATGTTCTTTTGTTGGTTTGCCAAGGAAAAATAAGACATGTTGTTGCTATCAGCTCCTATACATAAGGGCATGACAAATGACTTTGCGATTTCTGTCTCTATTACATGATCACAAATGGAATTCGGGATTCCTGTAGTGAGGCAGGACACTGCAGGGTTGTAAACTTTTTAAAACGACATAATTTTGTATTTATTATACTGTGAGAAGTTTGAAATAATTTCCCCCCTCTCCTGATTCTCTCTCCCACCGAAATTAAGAAGAGGAGAGAGAAACAAAACTCAATCAAAGCCTGAAATATTTAATGGGGCAAAGGCAAACAGATCTTTTAAAAAAATCAAGAAATTCACCGTTGCATTAACAAGCACAACAAACAATTCATATCTGAAATTCTCAATTGACCAAACAGATTAAAAAAATCAAGAAAAGTTTAGTTGCATAGAAAACAGACGAGGGAGGGCTACTTTATTTGTTTGTCATATCTTCACTAGGTGTTTATGGAATTATCATTGAGACAGAGCACTGTAGGGTTGTAGACCTTTCAAAACGATGTAATTTTGTATCGATCATAACTTCCCTTCTCTATCTGTTCTCTCTCCCACTGAAATTAAGAAGAAGAGAGAGAAACAAAACTCAATCAAAGTCTAAAATATTTGTTTGGGGCAAACACATCTACAAAAAAAAAAAATTCAATGTTCCATTCCAAGATTAACAAGCACAACAAACAATTCATAGCTGAAATTGATTATTGACCAAACAGATTAAAAAAAATCAAGAAAAGTTCAGTTGCATAGAAAACAAACGAGGGAGGGCTACTTCATTTGTTTTTCATATATTCGCTTTAGTGTCCTGCCTCACTACAAGACTCCAAAAGCGAGTTGAAGCGGGAGTGCTATAATGAGGTAACTCACTACAAGGTTGTAGTGAGCTCTATTCGGCCGTCTATATATCCAGGCAAGTTTTGTTAACATGCTGGAGCATCTACATACAATGTAGTTTGGCACATAATATGTGTTATTTTAGTAAATACTATTCTATATTACACTTATTAATGGTCCAATTACTGTTTCCACATGGTTAGTTTATTTAAAATTTCTTTGGCGGTGACCCAATGGAATGGTCTTACTGTGATTGCTATTTCCCAACGATTAAGGTGGACAAATCTCGCTTTGAACCGAACTCCTTTTGGCTCTTCAGCTCTCTATTTATCTCTTAAACAAGAGAGGGGGAGAGAGAGAGAGAGAAATTTGCCACGAAGATTGTAGGTTGAGTGAACTAGATTATAAACCATACGACTTGGGATGCGTTGAAGAAAATGAATCCTACCCTAATGAAAGACTTAAATAGGTGGAGAGGGTTCCATTTTCTGATCGACGCCCTTATTCGAGTAATAACTTATGGGAAAAACTGCGAGACTAACAATTAATGAGATAGTGAGTAAGTATAATCTAGGGCAAACAAAAGAGATCCGAGTTTCCTAGAAAGAATGATACAAAGATATTTAACTAACGGGTTGATTTTTGAATTTCCTAATACATCTATAATGTGTAAGAAAATTGAAATTTTAGTTTCCTCAGCGTATTGACTACCCAATAAGTAATTGAGGTGCCAAATATATTACGTATAGTGTTTTCTATTTTTCTTTGAGAAATGGTCCTCTAGTTTGCATAAAGTCTCAATTTTGTCTTCTGTGAGGAGAAATGACAATTTTGTCCTTCAATTTTGTTTGTTTCACTGATGCTTTTAGCAAGAGGGACGAAATCGAGATGGAATGGAAATTTTAGGGTTAAAATTGACACAATTAGTACTAGAGGGATGAAATTGAAACTAGAGGGACTATTTCAAAAACTAGAAATCTTCATCTCCTTCAATTTAATTCCTCTTTCATTCCTACCAGCTGCCGTTCCATAACAAGGTAGCTCGAAAGAAGCAAATTTTCTAGTCTATGTTTGTATTTTTTGACTTATTTAATCTTGTTCATAAATATATTTTTGCTTTCATGATTGAGACCAATCGAAAAAATAAAATTGGACCAAAAAGTAAAATAAAATAAAAAGAAGAAAACTTACAACTAAAATTAATCACTTTTTTTTTTTTGATCGGCAACAAAAATGTACTCCCTCCGTCCCTTTTTAAATGTGTTACTTGGGATTCTGTGCCATTTTCAACGGCTTATAACTTTTAATGTGAACCTCAAAACATATGCATTATGGATCTTGTTTGATAGATCTTAATTATTTCTATTATACAAAATTTTCAAAATCATAAAAGCTATTATAAATTAAAAGTTATAAGCCGTTGAAAATGGCACAGAATCCCAAGTAACACATTTAAAAAGGGACGGAGGGAGTATTAAAGATTCTGGATAAGGGGTACATCGAGGGGGAGAAAAGATCCAACTAAAAGTTGAAACAGCCTGAGGGCAAAGCCCGAACACCCAGAGGCCTAAAATGCCCGTATAAAACAATGAAAATACTCCTGAACGCCTCAGAGCCCAAATATTACAAAGAAGCACAAGCCCAACAAAGAAAACCCAAAACCTAACCCTAACCCAAGTGCAAAACATCTGCCATTGCCGCCAACCAAGACTACTGACATACAAGGTCTAAGCAAGTAGCTTAATTAAGGTGTTGCATCCAAATATCATTTTTGTGGTGGTTATAGTAAAATTGGCGGATACAAATGAAAAACAAAGTTCGATTGTGGTTATGGTAAGATTGAGACTTATTTCATCTAATGAAAGTTCGATTGTGGTTATGGTAAGATTGAGACTTATTTCATCTAATGTAGGATAAATACCCTTGCTGAAACGAAGGATAATCAAAATTGCTCACGTATATTTTAATTTTAACGAGAGGTTACCAACTTTGCAAAGGGCATGCATGCAAATATGCAATGCACGTGTGGATAGGAGGGATTGAGGCCATGAATTCCTTTTCCATTTACTCCTTCATTCCCTTTTTTCTTTTTTCCTTTTTTCTAAGGCTTCTGCATATCTCAAAATGTTTACATAGAGAAAACCAATAGTTACATTTTTCCTAATTTTATTATTGAATTACTCTCACAAATATTTTTTTTTTATAGAGGTAATTAAACAATCATTCTATTTAGAGATAACATGTACGTTTTCATCCTTGTCATTTTGAACGATTATGTTTTCATCCTTTTTACTTGTAAAATACCCTTTCTACCCTTACTTAGTCATATGTATTAATATACATAATTATTGTTGTTGCCTAAATAGGTGGGATGTAGTTTTCCTAGTTAGGTGGGATGTAGTAATTACTTAAAATCATGGGTTTTGAAAAAGTAGGGATGATTTTGTTCCCATGTATAACTGAGTTAATGATTTCAGATAATCTTGGATTTGGGATGATTTGATTTTGGCTAATCAGGGACTTCAAAATGGAATAATTTGATTTCCACAAATAATTATAAATGGAGAGAAACATATCGTTTTTGCCATAATTTTGTATATAGAAAAATTATCCAAGCATCATGGTAAAATTTCTGTAATTGTGGTAAAAATGGTGATGAGCAACAGTAGTCATGGTAAATATGAAGTCTTACATCTAACTCGTATTCCTACCATGATTATGGTATGGAAAAATGAGATGCGTTTAACACTTTTTAATCGTACTATTTTGCCACTATTACTGTATGAAAAAATTAACCAATCGTCATGGTAAAATTGCTTATAATCATGGTTATACATTACTACAAAATTATGGTAAACATGGTACATTACGCATTAAAACACGGTAAACTAGTTACATTAATACATGGTAAATTATTTAATATCTTACCAAGGAAATATGAAAAACTAGTTACATTACACATTGAAGACCATCTTCATTAATTTCATGGTAAACTCGAATATCATCTCATGAAGCAATTTCTGACACTCCTCGAACGATGACCTGTAAAACAGATACAAACTTGGGACACCGGTGTGGTATTAGCCGAATGGCCTCCGATGCCTGAGTCAGTTGATTGTTGATTGTAGAGTTGAGTGTAAATAATGAATGGATTAAGTCACCTACCTCCACTGGCTCTCATGGTGGCTTTTATAGGCATTCGGAGTAGTAGAGTCCCAGTGGGACTTGGAGTCATAACTCCCAGTGGATAAGGTTTACCCCATACAGCCATTTATGATGCTTTGGAATTTGGATCCTTGACTATTAGCTATGTTTCCAATTATCATACGCTACACCTTATCTAATTTTGTAGTATTTGGATCCTTGAGTAGCTATGTTTCCAATTTTCATACGCTACACCATATCTAATTTTGTAGTTCCCAATAAGGATAAATGATCCTTGAATTCCAAGAGGATAGATAATAATAAGTATGTGGGAAACAAATTTTCTTTTCCAGGACACGGGAAACAATATTCTTCCCTACTCTCGCATAACAATAACGGGTAAAATTCGCGAGACCGCGAGAACGAGAATTGAGAGCGCGAGTGTAGGGTATTTGGAAAAATTATGTCAGCTTCTGGTAGTTTTGGGAAAAGGGAAATGCTAATTGCTGCCATAGTGCACCCATTAAGAGTACCAAAAAGTACAATTTAAAAGTACACTTGTACTTTAAAGTACATCTTTAAGTGTACTTTAACGTACATGTGTACTTTTAAAGTATACTTTTTTATACAAGTGGGACTCATAAAAGTGTATTTTTTATACTCTTAACAAGTGCACTATGGCACCCGTTAGCATGACCATTGGGAAAATATTTTAGGAGGACAAAGAGGAGGTGACTCTCGTCTTCTTGTACATGCATGCTTTAGATAAAACCGTAGTGGGGTAGTGCAATTTTGTTCACAGGCAATTTTAAATGGTAACGTAATCCTTCTCATTGAGTGGTCATTTTCTTCTTGTAGTACAGAGAAATGGATGAGGCAATATGGGCTACACCTATTCCCAGTACAACTGCCAATCCGATGACGGATGGAGCGAGGGAAGCTTGTAAGGGCTACCGTACCGGTCACAATTTGAAAAAATTCTACTTTGTATAGAATATATGGTATGAAATTATATAGTCACGCCTCTGCTCCAGAGATAAAACTCGTCCCCCTACGCAAATTTTGGCTCCAGTCCTAAATCCAATAAAAACAAAAATTAAGGGGAAAAAAAAAAAAAACATCGTCAATGAATTAGACGGAAGCAACTAGTGGGCCAGGCCAGCTAATTAATCTTCATCATATGATATATTCAAAATATGGTAATCAGACATAGTCACCAAAACAAACATAAGTGTAATTATTATATTGCAAAGTCCGGCTCTAGCTAGGCCTATAAAGCCCACGATGCCTCTTCCAAGAGTTCCATCACCCTCTCCCATACAAACACTCTTTCTCACACACAGGGGAGATATTATGGATCCAACAATGGCAGCTCCAAAGGAATTGGACTCACGTCCCATGAATGACGGAGATGGAGCTAATAGCTATTCTCAAAATTCATCTTATCAGGCTCTCTCTCTCTCTCTCTCTCTCTCTCTCTCATACAGATTTACCATCTCTCACTCTCTCTCTCTCTCTCTCGCGCGCGCTTGCAGGGTTACCATTGAGCTAAACCTCGAAGTATGGCAATTTTTAGGCTCATGAAAATTTAAGAATTTTAGGGGTTTTTCCTTCTTTGGTACCCCTTATAATAGTCCAACAAAAAAAGTCTCATGTTTAATCTCCCCTTTAGGAGCAATTATTCAGTAGTACAGGAGCACCGCCACATGGTGCTCAGGACCACTATAAAACCACATATTTGGATGGAGTTCATACACTTTGCTTTGGGTCCTATGAGAATGTGCAGTTGTAGAGTGGTCCAGAGCACATGTCACGGTGCTCTCAGACCGCTGAATAATTACTCACCTAGGCCCTTGAAAAGTCAGGGTCGGCCCGGTCTACTTGGTTTAAGTCATTGTTATGGTTTTGGTTTTATTCTTACTTTGTGCACATATTTCTACATTGTTAGTGGTGTAATAGTGTGTAAATGATGATACTTGGTTTATGCAGAGAGGAGTAGTAGAAGGTGCAAAAAGTGTAATTTTCGAAACAATCCCTGAGAAGCTTAACATTAACTTACCAAAAACATTTCAAATTGCTGACTTCGGATGTTCTACTGGACCAAACACATTCCTCGCCATGCAAAACCTCATAGAAGCCGTGATGCTCAAGTACAACCAATCCACTCAAAAAACGACCACCCCGGAATTCCATGTCTTCTTCAACGATCACGTCGACAACGATTTCAACACTCTCTTCAAAACCTTACCTTCAAACCGACCTTACTTTGCTGTCGGCGTCCCGGGTTCATTCCATCGTCAGTTGTTTCCCCAAGCATCTCTCCAAATCGCGCACTCGTCTTACGCTCTTCAGTGGCTCTCCAAGGTTCCACCGGAAGTCGCGAACAAAGGCTCTCCAGCATGGAACAAGGGTAAGATTTATTGTGCAGGGAATGAGGAGGAGGTCACCAAGGCTTATTTTGCTCAGTTTAAGGCAGACACGGATGCCTTTCTTAAAGCTAGGGCTCAGGAGCTCGTTGAGGGAGGGTTGATGGTGATTCAAATCCCTTGTGTTCCCAATAGTGAGGTCCTTCCATCTCAGATTGGTGCTGGTCTAAACAGTGAATTCCTTGGAGATAGCTTAGCTGACATGGTGAAGATGGTAAGAATTACTCCCTCCGTTCCTAAATAATGTCCCCACTTTCTCTCTCTTACCTTTTTTCAAATCAAAAAATGAAGTACTTTCGTGTATCATTTTTCGAATTTTTTCGCACCGAATTAAAGTACTCGTCAAGTACTTTAATTCGGTGCAAAAAAATTCAAAAAATGATTTACGGAAGTAGTTCATTTTTTGATTTGAAAAATGGCACGACTTTTCGTAGTGGAACACTAATATGGAACGGAGGGAGTATATTATTAGTATTTAGTACTAAAACAAATTTTATTTTATGTGAGCTTTAGACTAATTGATTTGTGTGGTTAATTTGGTACTTTCGTAATATGTAATTTTCAATTATCATGTTTTTTCCATGCAAGGATGTAAGTTAATTTATGCTAAATGACATTAAATTGAGGCACTACCAAATACCTATTTAGAACTCGTGACGGTATAAAAAATCAATTTCAAAAATTGTTCAAAGTTAACTCAAAAACATGAAATATATGGGATTAAGTACAAAAATATATAAACTACCCAAACACCTATTTTCTTGCTTTTGCCATCCTTCTTGCTATCTCCATTCACAAACAAGTTCTTAACAAAAGCTCTATAATTTCATACCGTTTCAACTACTTTCGGCATCTCTGGAGACTTGGTTGATAACCTCCAGAGGACGTGACTGCCAGAGCCAGTCCTGATTTTTTATGGGTTTAAGGCGAGAATAAAAAATGGGCCCTTTACAAATTCTTAAGATAAGCGTAAAATAAAAGAAATAAAAAAAGGTTTCCCAAATTTTCTTTGCACTGGCATCCGTATCTTCCCTTAAATTTTCTCTTGTTCTTCATTCCCCATCTCTACTATCCATTCTTCATTCTCTATATATTCAACCACACTTAAACTCTCCTTTTGTTTCTTAGTACCGAAAAACTTAGGGTTATATACCTAGACACCCCCCATAAGTATACGTTTTCCACCAAACACCCCCTGCAAGAAAAAAACCTACGACAACACCCCCTCTATCTTCCAAACTTTACCTCAAGACCCCTTCCATCACTCTTTCATCTAAAATCGTCTAGAACCATCAGTTTTTTTTATGATCCAAACCGTTCAATTTGTTTAAAACATGCTTTTAAGTGTACCCGTGGAGAAATCGGCTCAAAATATGATCGGGAAGTGCTTGATCCAAACAATTTTTCATGTATGAAAAATTGTTTGGATCAAGCACTTCTTGATCATATTTGAGCTGATTTCTCGTGAGTACCCTTAAAATCATGTTTTAAACAATTTGAATGGGTTGGATCATCAAAACATGACTGGGAACTTTGAGATTCGAGACGATTTTAGACGAAAGGGTGACGGGAAGGGGTGTTTAGGTAAAGTTTGGAAGATAGAGGGGGTGTCGTCGTAGATTTTTTTCTTGCAGGGGGTGTTTGGTGGAAAACGTATACTTGCAGGGGGTGTCGAGGTCATTAACCCAAAAACTTATCGAGTGAACTGCTAGAGATTGAACTAATTCATCTACCTTTCTCTTTCTTTTTCTTTTTTCAGATTTAGACATATACTTTTTATGAGGCATGGTGAAATAAAAATCTGCAAATGCCCAACATTAACTCGTTATTAAGAGTCTAAAGACTATAAAATTAAAATTAAAGACAGTCTTGTTACTGTCAAACAAATATAAAATGCAACGGATAATTATTTCCCAAACTTTCCATAATTCCCTTATCTCCCTTACGGTCCTATTTATGCAAGAGTAAAGAAAAAAAAAATCATGGAAAAAAGTAAAGAGGACAAACACAGTAACATAAACAATTCCACTCATATTAAAGGAAGCTAGTCATTAAGCCCAATATTCCAAGTTAAATTAAGGTGGGTTAGTGGGTTTTTTTTTAGCCTACTTTCATTGAGTGTTTATTAGGCCAACTTTGATTAGGTGTTTATTGGGTCTTTACATTTAAGTTTAGGTGGGCTAGTGGGTTATTTTTTTGGTATATATAGATATATATGTGCATATCACCACTACACATGGGAGCCCTTACAAGTAGCCATTTTAGGTGGGCCTAAAGCCCAGGCACCTTGGGCTTTAGTTTAGGGCTGGTACTGGTGACTGTTGAAAGAGAAAGGCAACGAGAGACTGGGTTGTATCTTGGATCCGGGGATCCTATAGTGTTGTGTCGCACTACAACCCTATAGTGCGATCCATGAGTTGTTGATCTCGGTAATCAGCGGATCGGATTTCATCTCGGCAATGGACGACTCGGAGCATGCAACTGCCGAGACGAAATCCGAGCCATTAATTGCACAATCAACAGCTCGAACGCTACACTATAATCCTATACCGATTGTACCTTTACTTAGAGAGGATCCGTGACTTTAGGAAAATGACATCACGCCTCCAAATTACTCAAGAATGATTTCTTTAATTTATCTTTCCCTTTTTTCTTTCTTACGAAATTTCAATTCTCGATGTTATTTGGTTCAGGGAGTCATAAGTGAAGAAAAACTGGACTCTTTCAACTTACCTTTGTATTTGCCATGCATTGAGGAGGTGAAGATGGTCATAGAAATGAACAAATTTTTTACCATCGAGAAAATTTGTACACTGAGTCACCCATCCAATAACAACTCGACGCCCTTGGATATCAGGAGGACTTGTGCAGATGTAAGAGCAATCAAAGAGAACCTCGTGAAGGACCATTTTGGAAGTGAAAATATGGATCAGCTTTTTGATCTCCTTTTCCAAAATTACCAAAAGAATCAAATCCTCTTTGACAAAGTAGCCCGCCAAGATGTTTACCTATTTGCCCTTCTGAAACGCAAAGGCAATATCTAGATCGACCGACGTCTATCGATTTGTAGGGTTGCGAAACTTGGGGGACTTGTTCTGAATAATGGACGCAAAGGCAATATCAATGATAGGAGAGTCTAGCGTACTTAATTTTTGAGTCTCTCAACGTCTATCTTTTCGTATTGTACCAATTTCAATAATGGAAGTTACCTCTGTATCTCCACAAATAATATTATTATCATTATAACGATCAATTTGAAATAGGGCCCGACCCTATGTTTCTGTTGCTCATTGAAATAATAAAAGAAGCCATGTTCTTTTGTTGGTTTGCCAAGGAAAAATAAGACATGTTGTTGCTATCAGCTCCTATACATAAGGGCATGACAAATGACTTTGCGATTTCTGTCTCTATTACATGATCACAAATGGAATTTGGGATTCCTGTAGTGAGGCAGGACACTGCAGGGTTGTAAACTTTTTAAAACGACATAATTTTGTATTTATCATACTGTGAGAAGTTTGAAATAATTTCCCCCCTCTCCTGATTCTCTCTCCCACCGAAATTAAGAAGAGGAGAGAGAAACAAAACTCAATCAAAGCCTGAAATATTTAATGGGGCAAAGGCAAACAGATCTTTTAAAAAAATCAAGAAATTCACCGTTGCATTAACAAGCACAACAAACAATTCATATCTGAAATTCTCAATTGACCAAACAGATTAAAAAAATCAAGAAAAGTTTAGTTGCATAGAAAACAGACGAGGGAGGGCTACTTTATTTGTTTGTCATATCTTCACTAGGTGCTTATGGAATTATCATTGAGACAGAGCACTGTAGGGTTGTAGACCTTTCAAAACGATGTAATTTTGTATCGATCATAACTTCCCTTCTCTATTTGTTCTCTCTCCCACTGAAATTAAGAAGAAGAGAGAGAAACAAAACTCAATCAAAGTCTAAAATATTTGTTTGGGGCAAACACATCTACAAAAAAAAAAAATTCAATGTACCATTCCAAGATTAACAAGCACAACAAACAATTCATAGCTGAAATTGACTATTGACCAAACAGATTAAAAAAAATCAAGAAAAGTTCAGTTGCATAGAAAACAAACGAGGGAGGGCTACTTCATTTGTTTTTCATATATTCGCTTTAGTGTCCTGCCTCACTACAAGACTCCAAAAGCGAGTTGAAGCGGGGGTGCTATAATGAGGTAACTCACTACAAGGTTGTAGTGAGCTCTATTCGGCCGTCTATATATCCAGGCAAGTTTTGTTAACATGTTGGAGCATCTACATACAATGTAGTTTGGCACATAATATGTGTTATTTTAGTAAATACTATTCTATATTACACTTATTAATGGTCCAATTACTGTTTCCACATGGTTAGTTTATTTAAAATTTCTTTGGCGGTGACCCAATGGAATGGTCTTACTGTGATTGCTATTTCCACTCTCGGGGGTCACTCTCGCATGTGTCGGTGGATGAGTGGAAGATTAAAATCGAAAATAACAGCGATGAAAAACTAGTGGCAAAGATGTAATGACTAAAGTATCCTTTTCCTACTACTAAATTGAAAAGCTGATGCGGGGAAATTCTATTTGCACCCCGTTACTCTCTCAGTACCCACGTTCAACAGTTTACTAGTATTTTTATATCCCCTGTTCTGACAGTTTATTCCGTCAAATACTCATCGAATATTGGAAAATTCCAAAAGGATACAATACACACCCAAGAGGCCAAGACCCATTATTTGGGTGTGTACAAAAATTACGATTTTTTTTTATAAAAATTACGAGATTCACTAAAATGTTACGAATCATAGAAAATGTTATGAATCATATTTTTTAAAATACAAAAAACTGAAAATGTTACGAGTGCAATAAAGTGGCACAATTTGGACCATACAATAAGTGCATATGGTACACAACTTTAATGGGTGTGTAACTTTGTAAAGACTGTGGAACTATTTATTCGAATCAAGAGTCGAATTGTTTTAATCATTCGAGTGGTCTCACCTGGATATAGGATTGTACGTCTTTATGCATTGAAGAGAATAGAGGCGCGACTACGAGAGTGGGAACGCTAGCGACAACGCCAGCAAAGAGAACCTGACATCCGCGAATTTTTGACAGTGTTAAAGTCCATTCCGATGGAAAATAAACATGTCGAGATCATGTTATTCATTGGGAATTGAAGAGGGGAGAACGAGCACACATCGAACGATTAATTAATATTTTTTCTTAGAATATTTGTCACAAAATAGGAAATGGCTACAATACACACTCATTAAAGGTGTGTACCGTATTCATCTATTGTATAGTCCAGATTGTGTCACCTCTTTGGCAATCATAACACATTTTTTAGTTTTTAATAACTTTTCAGCAATATGATTTATAACATTTTCTATAATTCGTAACATTTTGGTGTGTCTCGTAACTTGTATAAAAAAATCATAATTTTAATAGGAGTGTGTATGATACAGACCCAAATAAGAGAGGTGCATTGTAGCATTTTCCCACAAAATAACACAATGGCCTAACAAAAACAAAAAATTTGCCAATTAGTAATCTTTGTTAAAAAAAAAAGAGTGCTTATATTTGAGTAACAAAATTTAGTAGCAACTAATCAAGTTTTGACTATTAAAACAACAAAAATGAACAATTTTTTTTAATAACCAAATTTAGTGAACCCCACATCTACTTAATCAAGTACGTCAATCATTGCATATGTATACTATAACTCTCTCTCTCTCTCCCCCTCATATTCAAGTATTTTAAACAACTATGTTTCTTTTTCAAAAAAATTTTATATTGTTTTTTCAAAAGGAGTTTGTACATTTTTGGTAACCATTTTTTAAAATAACTGTATTCTACACAAAACTGTTTTTTTTAAAACTATATATACACAAACTGTTTTTTCTAAATCGTTTTTCCCTCAAAAACTTTTTTTTCAAAATATTTTTTTTAAAAAAACTATTTTTTTCAAAAACTATATTTACACTTTTTTTGTTAAAGCACTTTTTTTCAAAATTTTCATGAAACTGTTTAAACAAAACTATTTTTTTAATTTGCTTCCTTTAAACTCTTTTTTACACAAAAACTGTAATTACACAATTTTTTTTTTTTGGATATTTTTTTTAAAACTATTTTTAAAAAATTGTTTTTACCCCTCGAAAAAGTGTTTTGTTGTAAACAACTTTTTTTTTTTTTTTTTTGTAGTTTGAAAAAGTGATATGGCAAGTTTTAGTTATCCAAGTTTGAAAGAGTGATGGGGTCCATTGTTTTTATTATGGACAAAAAACAAATGTGGAGTATTTGACATTACAATCTTTAACAACCTCTAAATAGATAACCAAAAGATGATATAACAACTTTCGATCCATCCCCGTTTTAAAGATGGTCCGGTAATTAAGGATGCTCTTAGTGTCCTTGGAGATGGCCATCTCCTCTGCCCCATTCTCGCCTTCAACCTCTACTTCTGCCCCATTCTCCCCATTTTATAGATCTTGTTGATAGATCTCAATTAGTTCAATTAAATAAAGTTTTCAAAATCACCTAAACTTCCAAAAAGAACTATAAAATGGTGACGGAGGAAGTACTATTTTCGTATTTATAAATAAATGTTGATTTCATCCACTTAAACATAATAAGTGTAAAATAAAAAATAATAAATAATATTTCATTTCTTTGTTTTCTTATTTTGTATCTTTTTAATTCTCATCACTCATTAATATTTTTATTTTATTTTCTATGCTGATCAAAAATATATTTTTTGTTTTCTTATCAAATCACTGTCAAATAAAGTTAGTGAAAATTATAAAACTTATCTCTATGATGTTCCAGGAAAAAAAAAAACAGTTTTTACAAAAATTAAGACAAGTCATTCTCTCACAACATATCACATAAAAAACCATGAAAATCTAATTTATTCTAAAAACTAGCTTAGTGGAAGACCTCCTAAGCCTATAAATCCAAATCCGTACCATATAGCACGGAACCGGACTGAGGTCGGCAAACCAAATCCGCCTCATCCTATTGACCTATTCTCATCCCTATTCTTCTTTTGACATCTTTATTAAGGGATATTCTATTTAAACCCAAATCTTATCTCTCTAGACCCATAGAAATCAAAAACTTTTTATTTACAATTCCATCCTTCAATTGATTTTCCATTGAGAACATTCACCTATAATTAACACTTAAAAAATCTTCAACAATGCTACAACAACACACATTTTACACACCTGTAAATGAGTGTTTATATGGGTGTGAATCTATCATTTCTGCAAAATCTTTATTGCCCATGACTTGACAACGTCATGTTCATCTCGTTCCCCACTCTATAGTGATTATATATTGTATCCTATCTTGTCGATGCTGGCAACTCAAGATTAAGAAGAAAACTAGTTGCTAACTATGCAGAGGAGCGTTACACTTCAAAGTCAAATCAAATAAAAGTCGTTTTAGCTGTGCACTAGCTTCGTTGCCGCTGAGCACATCCATTTCATAGAACCATTATCTTCTTGTACCTTCCATACTCACACACGCATGTGAAATACAAAGATCTTGACATCTATATAAATACACATGTAGATATCAAATAGAGCCTTTCTATTGACAGTCCACTGGGCTAACAATAAGATAAGAAAAAAAAAAAACTCCATTGTATTTTTTTCATTTTTCTATGTATACTTTTACATATTTCTATATACTACTATTTTTTACACTTTTCAAACGTTGACGACAGCCCAATGTACTGATTTACCAAGCCACTATGAAAAACAGAAATGCTACGCGGATGGCACTCACCCTTAATACATCAAATCCAATTTTGACTAAATAAGCCAATTCCACTTACTTTGGAGCACACCCCTATGGTTTCAAATAGAATCAAACCTGTCATGGGCAGATTGGTAATTCACTTGCTCCATTCCCGCGGCTTTCAACGCGGCATTGGTGTTGGCTTTTGGGCCCCTCCCCTCCCCTCCCCGCTCTCTCTCTCTCTGTGAAAAGTAGGTAGTAAATAAATTACTCTCCACTACCAAAGGCGAGTAAATTTTTTTTTTTGCCAAGAGGGTAGCGCACACGTGAAAACGCGTAGCTCGGTTATCAAGAAATGTTTTAGGCGGCTTAGATTTCTCCTTCCATCTTTGCTCGATTATCATATTTTTAGATGATCGAGATGTGTGATATCTATCTACCGCAACGTAATACCCATCCGCACGCACTCAAGTTTTTCTCACAGAAGCACACACTATATAGCTGCAAAACAAACACTACTGTTAATGAACTAACAAGTGGCCTGATCTCATCCCCTGCGTCCCATCTTCGTTCACACCTATCCCTTTTCTCCATAATCGCATCTTTCCATTCATATATACATACATACATACATCCACAAGGTTTCCAACCCAACTCGTGATTCTCTGCAAAAATCCCAATTTACCAGTGCTCTTGTTTTCAAAAGAAAAAATAAAAAAAATTCTAAATGTTCTTCACTCCCAATTAATCACCCAAATCACATCTCTCTCTCGCTCGATGAGAGGCAGATCCGGGAGCTGATGAGATGAGACTGCTAATCTTCAAGAAGAAGAAGCGCAAATCGGAGCTCCCAATCCACTGTACTATCGCGGCTGAATCGATTTGGAATGAAGTTTTACATATCGGCGAGTGGGATTAAGAGAGTGACGATATCGAGCGCCGTCGCTGGCGGCGGCGGCCGAGGAAGTAGTAGTAATGGTGGTGGTGGTGGTGGTTTTTGGGAGGTTATGAAGGGGAAAGGAACGGCGCCGTTGGGACGACGGCTGTCTCAACGGACTTTGCTGCCGGTGGTGCTGATGCTGGCGATAATTTTGCCCTTTCTCTTCCTTCGGATTGCTTTCATTGTTCTGGAATCGGCCACCATTTGCTCCTCTTCTCTCGGTATTTACCATTTTAACTTTTCTTTTTATTTTGCAATTGTAGCTAGATTTTCAAAGATTTCCTTAGGTGTAATTTTCAAATTAAAAATTGAAATACTTCCTTGGATATTTTTAAAAATTTGCTGTCAATATATTAAAAATTATGGAAGAAAATACTTTATTTTTCATCGGACAATTGTTAAGAAAAGTATATAATAGCCAAACTAATAATAACCAATTTATTTTTTCGCCGGATGAAGGAAGTATATAATAAGGAAAATTTAATTTTTGGGTATGATTTTTGTATTCTACTAAATGCGACCCAAAAATTGCTTTTTTAGTGCTTCGAATTACCCAAAGGCCAAAATATTGGGGGACAAATTTTAGAGGCCTTTTTGCGGAGTAGTAAAGCGAAAATTCTGGCGTTGAACATTGAAACAACAACAGAGCAGTGAAGTACTCCCGTCCCTATTTATTTGTCCATTTTGGAAGTTTGTGCCACTTTTCAATCGGTTATATCTCGTAATTTACGTTATTTTACGTGATTTTAAAAACATTGTCTTATAGATTTTATCGAGATCTATCAAACAAGATCCATATTGAATATAAAATTCATTACCGATTTAAAGTTATAATTAGTTTTTTATCCGGTTAGAATTGGACGGGAGACTAAAATTTTGGGACGGAGGGAGGATTGTCTAAGGGAATGGCTATTGGCTACAATACACCCTTAATATTACATGCACTTATTGTATGGTACATGTTATGTCACCTCATGGCAATCGTAACATGTTTTAGTTTAGTGGTTTGTAACTTGGAAGGTGGTCCCTACTGTGCAGCCCGTGCACAGCACAGTGTTGTGTATACTCGGGCTGTCCGAGTGTCCGTTGCTTGGATGAACAATCCAGATTTCACCTCGGTATTTTTGCATCCGAACCGTTCATTGTCGCGCGTGCAAGATGAAATTGGAGCTGTCCATTCTAGTAACAGATGGCCCGGATATGCACTGTACCATCCCTTTTCCTCGTAACTTTTATATTAAAAACTTGTAACTTTTCAGATATATGTTTCATGATATTTCCTCTATAATTTATTACATTTTAGTGTATCTCATAACTTTTATACAAAATATTGTAATTTTTTATAATTGATCGGTAATATTTTTAGGCATCTGTTTCATACACACTCAAATATGGATGTGTATTATAGCCTTTCTTCCCATCGTCAAATCATGGGAAAACCATTTCTTACGTCAAATTTAGCAAACCCATTGGTTTTTTGTTTTATCGAGTGCTAAAAAAAAAAAATTACTAATTCACATTGCTGGGGTCAAGCAATGAGACATATAGGGAGATTGTTCTTTCCTGAGATCTAAATTAAATTTTACGTTTGAAACCTCTTATATACTATGAACTCATTTGGATCAGTTCAAATGGAGCTTTGCTCTAACTACAGTTGGATTCTCCGCAGTTTGGCGGCTTACCAAAATTAATCGTAGTTTGCGTAAATTAACCCAAACAACTGAATTGTTATAACAACTTCGTATTCCAACTTTGCAACAAATGGGGTTCGCTATTAAATTATAGTAAAATGTTAGGGATACAAACGACAAGAGAATACAAATGTCAGGATTACATCAAATCAGACATATATGTATACAACTACACAAAACCCAACTAGTAGCCCCTACAAATAAGTGAGCAAATAGCCAAATACGAAAAAAATTTGGGTACCGAATGGGTACCACGTGGCCCCCGAACATTGCATCCGGGCCGTCCAAAAGTGTGTTGGACGGTCGAGATTGAAACCCTCTCTCCCCTGTTTCTCTCTCCGCAATCCGAACCGTCCAAAACCAAAATGGACGGTCCAGATTGTGCGAGCGGGTACCACGTGATACCCGTTCGGCACTGAAAAATTTCTCAATTACTAACAATCCACTGAGCCCACAAAAATAAAATTAAAAAAATAAAATAAATATGCAATTTTTTTTTTTCCTTTCTAAAACGCATTTTTGTGTGAACTTGGAAACTAATTTGTTGGGATGGTGTTGCAGAGTGTATGGGGTGGAGATTCTTCGGTGGGAGTGATTCATTTCCGGTGAGTGTTCATCCGATCCAGTTTATCTATCTACTTTTTTTTTTTTTTTCTCTCTCTCTCTCTTTAAATGCAGAAAATTCAGTTTATCTGTCTACTCAATGTGACATTAGGGTTCCGTGACACCTGTTTTGTTCTTTAGCTTTTGGTTGCTACAAAGAGTTCAAAATAAAGAAAGAATATCACAAAGTGAAAACTGTCACGTGAAATTCACAAAGACGAGTCTACAAAGTTGCCACGAGTGCAGGATTACATTTATTACTAGTAGCATTTACTGGGGCTCATATGAACTGGGAAAACAGATCCATTTTTTTGTGTATTTGCAATTTTTTTTTTTTTTGGAAATTGCACACCCTTTTGTTACCTTTTAGTGAAAAAATTGCACATAAAAATCGAAAAACGATACACGGAACCACTTCATTTTTTGATTTGAAATATCATGATTTTAGCACCCAAGTGCTAAAATCTTTTGGAAAACTGGACCTTACTGGGGTTCATGTGGACTAGGAAAACAGATTCATTTTTTTGTTTATTTACAATTTTTTTTTTGGGGTAATTGCACACCCTTTTGTTATCTTTTAGTAAAAAAATTGCACATAAAAGTGTTACAAGACTAGAAATGGTATGCAATTATTCGAAAAGAAGTGTAAAAATCATTTTTCTATTTTTAACAACACATTGACAGGTGCCCATTTTTTTCGCTTAATGCCAATTTTGTTGCATGTAAAATCAATTGTTTCCTAGTTGAAGGAAGAATTTAAGCCAGTTTCTTGAAATGGGATGTTTGAGGGATTATCTTTTCCACAAATCAATTATTCTGGGTGTAGTTTCCCCAGGAAAGTGTTTTGTTTTTCAATTGTCTTCTTTTAGATTTTGATACCAGAAAATAGGCTCAAGAAATTGTCCATTAAGAGTAAGTTTCTACTACGGTGTTTTTAATATTTTCGGTAAGGGTGAAAATCGGTCGGTTCGGTTCGGTTCGGTTTTCGGGGTGTCCGGGACCGAACCGATCGGTTCGGGGTGCTTTTGCTGGGAACCGATCCCGACCGAAAAAAACAATGGACCGATCGGTTCAGGGTGGTTCGGTTTTTTTCGGTTTTTTCGGTCTGGTGTTAAGATTGAGATGGACGGTTAGGATTTGTTTTTTTGGGGGGGTTAAGATTGTTTTTTCCGGTTTTCGGTCCAAATAGGGGTGGTTTCGGGGTAATTCGGTCCAAATTGGCATGATTTCGGTTCGGTTCGGTTCTGTCCAAACCAATTTCCAGGAAACCGAGACTGAACCAATAATTTTTCAGTTCGGTTTGGTTCGGTCCGAAGTCAACCGGCACAGATTTTCCCCGACCGAAAACCGAACCGATCGGTCGGTTTTTTTCGGTTTTTTCAGTTTTCGGTTTTCCTTTCACCCCTAATTTTCGGTATTTTTTTACTACAAGTTGTCAAATCAATTGTTGTATGTTAAGAGGAAGATTTGTTGATTTGACAACTTGCAGTCCAAGAACACCGTGATACATTAATGGAAACTCAGCCTAAAGTTTAAAGACTTTTTAGCTAACTCATGAACAGTTTTCATCAAATTCCAAGATTTTGTTTTCCAGCCTGCAGAATCAGACTATTTTGGGTTAGTTGATGAATCTATGGCTGGAAGCAATTTGGGGACCTATGTGTTATCCACTTTCCCCAGTTGCTTTCCAGGCCACGTGGTCAGCTGCATTATTTTGGAGAAAATTTTGCACTAAGAGAACAAAATGAAATCATGATAAAAATCAATAAAGAATAAAACGGTAGGTGTGGAACGTCATCAGCAAAATCCTATTGCCAAAGTTCTTTCAACATAGTGGGTTTGGAAGCAGTCAAAATTGCTCTGGAAATAGCACTGGGCAGTGGATGGTGGGACAAGGGGGTGTTGCACCTTAGCTGGATGTTGAAATAATATGGGACCTTTTTGGCCATTTTAGTCATCCCCGTCAACGTAGTTATGATAAAAATAACTCCTAGGGGCCAGGTGGTCCAATTGCTTGACTCTAAGCTTTTTTTTTTTTTTTGGTAATGACGAGCGCCAATGGACCCGATTAATCTCTTCAACCCCTCTCACGGCCCTTAACACGTGTTTACTTGAGGTGAGGTGCCACCAAAGACAAATCGCTATTGAGAGTAATCGATTTTGCGACCTTTGGGTGGTAAGCCCAGTGATTAACCACTGTGACAAAACTAACTTCCTTTGGGTTACTTGACTCTAAGTTGCCTAGGAGAAATTATTGGTTATTATGCTCTGATGCTATTGTCAAATGAGGCATTGCTTTGCTATTAGTAGACATTGGGGTGGCCTATATAAGTATGGCCAACGGGGGAAAAATTACTTTAAAGAAATGATATTCATACAAAAAGCATCATGAAAATTATTTACTCAACTGTTAGAGTTTAGAACTGAAAAATAGGAATATGAAAACTAGTGAAGTAATGCTATGTTTTTTAAGGAATGCTCACGAAAGAGAAAGCAAACAACAAGAAGCCTAGAAAATATAAGGGATCGTTTTATGCAATTTATAAAAATCCAAAATATTATAGGGGTAAAATAAAATTTACAAGAAACTTGAGGTCGACCATGGCCAGTCTTGGCACCCCTCTAGCTTCGTCCCTGAGGCCCTGACTAACAGAAAATTGTTTACCTTCTGTGTACTATTACACTTGAGGTAGCATTAACTTCTTCATGCTAAATAATCAAAGAGTACTTCGAGAATAGAGCTAAATTACAAAATTTTGGCTGTAAATACCCTGACCAGGCTAAGCCCAGTTCGTTTCCTTCCATAAATCCAAGATTCAAATGCACCCTAAGGAATCTCAATTAAGGGACCTCCTGGCAACATTTCATCTCTTTGTGGGAGTCCCCTAACACATAGCCCTCAGATGTGACATGCTGACCGCGATCATTTTGTTCTTTTATTGTCGGCATGTTGTTTACCGCAGAACCTCAGAGAAGAGCTGGCGAAGGCGCTGGTGGAGGCAGCTAACCTTGATGACAAGGACGGAGGGACAGTGGTGGAGAGTTCACCAGCTTCTTTCAAGGATTTAGTGGAAGATGTGACGGCACACAAACAAGACCTGAAGGCCTTCGCTTTTAAGACCAAGGCTATGGTAAAACCACTTCACCACTGCTTATGCACTTTGTTAACTGCCAATGCATTTCTCTATCAGTCTTGAGTTACTCGGCTCCTTTGTGTTTTATCATTTCTGCTCTTTTTACAATCGCCACTCACCATTGGGGTCCTATTTGCTGATTTGTTTTTATATGTACTCTTCTGTTTGTGAAAAAGTTTTTTTTTTTTTTTTTTTTTTGCGGCAAAATGTTGTTTGTGAAAAAGTTGATTTGCCAAAGTTTGTTTTGGCATTCGATGCCGTGTTAGCCATGGGTATTTTGTTGTCATTAAACTTGACTGGGATATGACTTGCCCTTTTATTCATCTTCAGACATTATTAGGGTAGCATTTTAGAAAACATTTTATTTTCATTTGAAAAACAAAGAAACATCGTAGGGTATTGTGCTCCAATCATCGTCAAAGCACCCAATGTCCTTTTTCTTGTTAATTTGTCTTGGAGTGTGAAGGTTGCCTGTTCTCCTTTTCTAAGAATGCTTTTACTCTGTTGTCCTTTTTAAGGTTCTGTCCATTTTTTCTTTTTCTTGTGTTATAGCAGGACCACATTTACAAAAGCTCTCAAACATGGTAGTTTGGAATCTTAAGCCAAAGTCTACTAATTCCAAGTCGTCTTAGAAGTCAAATTCTAGTCTGATTGGCTGAATGAAGTTGATAGAAATATCCCTTTGGGACTTCCATCAAATCCATGTGGTAAATTATGGGGCGAAGGTCTTTTTGGTGAACAAGAATTCCACTGAGAGATAAAAATGGAAAAGATAAATACAAAAATTCCACCTATGTAGTGACTCGCATTCAACTACTAGGAGTCTTCATCTCCTTCTTTGAGAATTATATAAATCACTGAGATATTTGGCTGGGTACTGTTTGACATTTAAGAACGCTTATTCAATTAGGAACTTTGGTCACTAACCAAACTTCTTATAGTTCCTTGACTTAATAAAGTACCTAGGGTCTAGGCCCTCGTGTACCAAAAAAAAAAGTACTTATGAATCTGATGGCTAATCGTTCGTCAACAGATTCTTTCCGATTTAATTTTGCCTGAACATATAGCATGATAGAACTTCATAAATGAAATTCAGAAAGGCAAAAAAAAAAAAAACGGACATCACGATTGCAGAGTATGAAAACATTGTTGTCCTTTTCAAAAAAAATGAAAATGAAAAAAAATGTTCACTTTGTTTGGTTGAGAGTTTTGAGAAATATTTTTGAGATAATGTTTGGAGGAGTTTTTTAAAAAAGTAATAATTAGAGAGATGTGTAATAATTGGAGAGAGATATAGAGAGAAATAAGAATAATGATTGGATAGAGGGGTATGAGTAGAGAGAGAAATGTGATTAATGATTGAAGAAATGAGAGACGGAGAAAGAATCTTTTTAGAATTCTTTTTTGGAAATGTGATGTGAACAAAGTGGTTGTCTTTGCCTCTTTTTTCTCTATGAAAAGTGAAAACCAAATCTGCCCAAGTCATTAAATACATTAACTTCCTAAATATAGGTTGTGGCTTTTAGACATCATACCGTGTATCATTGCCACTGAAGTTCGTTGTTTAAAAGCACACTGACATTACTAAGAGAATATTTGCAACAAATTTACTTGGTTCCCATGGAGCAATGAAAGTTTTTGGTCTCATTTTCATGTCAAAACTTTGTTCATTTTCTTGTCACTTCTGAGAAAATTCTCTTCGTAAGTTGTATCTAACACTGTTGGGATTTATCAAAATAAATGGGTCTTTATTTTTATACTAAACACTGTTGGGATTTACCAAAATAAATGGGTCTTTATTTGGTTGTTTTATAAAATCTTCCTTGTTCTTGAGAAAGCTTCTTTTAGAGTTTTGGGGCAATCCCAAAATGCTTAGATGGAAAAAGTTTGAGTGGCATACATAGGGGAGCTCATCTACTATGTTCACTTTATTAGCTTAGCTCTAGAGTGGCTTGGTTCCTATGGTGCTTTGCACCATTGACCGGCAATTTGCCAGTGCTTCGCACCCACAATTTACACGCTTGCGCGTGCGGGAGTATGGCAATGGGCTATGTGGCTGCAATGTGGTGCTTTAATGGTGCACTTTGCATTTAGCCTTGTAGGCGCCCTTTCTTATTGCGACTTGGCAATGATGTGTCGCTAACATGGATGCCGCGTGGTGTACGTATGGTGGGTGAGTCACACGGGTTCTTCTAGAAGCCCGATGGTTAATCAACCTGTTAGAATTGGTAGAATAGGTGCGATTGAGGCCATCGATCGTGATCTAACGGTCCATGATAGTGTCGGTCAGCATACCGGTTCGGGTGTGCCCAGCTACGGCATTGGTTCAAATGGGTGTGACCGTAGGATCTAATAGGCTATAGATGAACTGGTATGATCCGATTCGATTGGGAGCATCTTGGTCTATAAATAGAGACTAGATCATGGCCGTTGAGGACACTGAAATCCCATAAGCTCTCCCTCTCTCTACTTAATTGCTCTCTTGTTCTATCAATCCGTTATTCTGCAAGAATGGATTTACCAATCCCTTGGTTCATTTGATTTCAATTTTGGCTCAATTCTGGCTGTCTTTCGTTTGTGCGATCTCAGGCAGAAGGTCATTAGATTGGGCTTCTTTGTATCCACGAAATGGATTTATTGCAACCTGGCGCACACCAATTAGTGGGGGTAAATATTGTTTTTCTAAAAGCAATATTGTAACGTGACTCTAAGCATGTTCCATCAAGGCGTTCAAGTTCCGAAGATCCCAGATTTTGCACCAACAAATACACGACACAAAATAAAGTTACTTAAGAAAAATGCATTCCATGCGCACTTTGCAATAAATTGTGCGAGAGCATATGCAAAAACAGTTTTTCCTGCTCAGCAGTTTATCCCCTAGATGAGTGATGAGCCTTGCCCTACCTGTATCAATTGGTGTGCAGGAAAATATTGTTTTTCTAAAAGCAATATTGTTACGTGACTCTAAGCATGTTCCATCAAGCCTTTCAAGTTCCGAAGATCCCAGATTTTGCACCAACAAATACACGACACAAAATTAAGTTATTTAAGAAAAATGCATTTCATGCGCACTTTGCAATAAATTGTGTGAGAGCATATGCAAAAGCAGTTTTTCCTGCTCAGCAGTTCATCCCCTAGCTGAGTGATTAGCCTTGCACTACCTGTATCATTCGAACTATTGCTCATAAACAATGTGCCATTTGCAAAGTGTGCTTTTAAGTAATGTATCTCTGAATTTCTCTTCCTTGTGTGCCATTTGCAAAGTGTGCTTCATTTGCAAAGTATTATTTACCCCATATATTTTGATTCAATGAAGTTTGTGAGTAACTTTTGTTTTTATCTATGATGAAGGAAAATAATGATTTGCGTGACATTAGGAGTATAACAATGCTGATCTTCAAGTTTTATAGTAGTGTTGTATATTGTGCAATAAATAGTTGTTTAGACTTTAGCGTACCAAGATGATATGAGTCTCTAGATTTTGTGCTACTTCATGCCCCCAACTAGTGGTTTTAAAGGATTGAAGTCCCAACAAGTGCGTGGGCTTGTGAGCCTCATCTTTTCATTCAAATCCACCAGAGGGGATGGAGGATTTGCCTTGTGGTTAGTCTTAAGAAAGAAGTTTTGAAGAACTCATACTCCTTACAAGAATAGAGGGTACTGCAGCTTGAGGCTTCAGGCATTGATGGAGTCATTTTAGATATGTACTCTCTAATCATCTTTGAATCATGGTAACGTGTAAAAATCTGCCAGTATCAAAATTGGTTTAACGATGAGAGTAGAAGACCCCCAAATATGGTGGGGAAGAATGTTTTCATTATTCCAGTTTAGATGAGTAACGAAATAAAGCTGAATGAGGAATAAAGACAGCATGCCAATCTCTCTGAGTGTGAGTATGATGGTATTTGTATGTTCTATTATCTTAACAAAATGAATCCAAATCACTAGACTTGATATGCTAACATTATTCTGACTAATGTACTAAAGATCAGAGGAAACTCCTTTGCTTTATACAGATGGTGAACATGGAGCGCAAGATACAATCAGCTAGACGCCGCGAGTCCATATACTGGCATCTAGCTTCACACGGTGTCCCCAAGGGCCTCCACTGCCTTTGCCTGAAATTGGCAGAAGAATATGCTGTTAATGCCATGGCAAGATCTCGCCTACCCTCACCTGAATTCGTTCACCTCCTCACCGACTCTTCTTTCCACCACATAGTTCTCCTAACGGACAATGTGCTTGCCGCCTCTGTTGTCATCTCTTCAGCTGTGAAAAACTCAGCCAACCCTGGGAAATTAGTGTTTCACATAGTCACTGATAAGAAAACTTATACCTCTATGCATGCATGGTTTGCAGTAAATTCCATTTGTTCAGCAGTTGTTGAAGTGAAAGGATTGCATCAGTATGATTGGTCCCATAAAGTTAATGTTGGAGTTCGGGAAATGTTACGTATCCATCATCTTATTTGGGACCATAACTACAACAATTTAAAAGAAGACGACTTTGAATACGAGGAAGGTAATGAAAGAAACTTAGGGGTTCTGAGCCCCAGCTGTCTTTCTCTAATGAATCATCTCCGGATTTATCTCCCCGAGGTAATTTTACTCAATTTTTCAATCATTGATAGGACAATAGTTGTTGAATATGTGGTGTCGATTTGTTTTGGTATCTGATTTTCATGAGCCCACAGTTGTTTCCAGATCTAAACAAGATTATGTTCTTGGACGATGACGTTGTAGTACAACATGACTTGTCATCTCTATGGGAAATCAATCTCCATGGGAAAGTTGTTGGTGCAGTTGTTGACTCATGGTGCGGACGAGAGTGTTGTCCAGGAAGAAAATACAAGGACTACTTCAATTTTACCAACCCAGTCATAGCATCGTCTACATTGGACCATGATCGTTGTGGATGGTTGTATGGGATGAATGTGTTTGATCTTGTGGCATGGAGGAAGACCAACATCACTGCAGCATACCATCAATGGCTTAAACTAGTGAGTATTCTGTCAATTGATTTGGTGAATAGTTTGGCTCAATGGCTTAAAAGAAATGCATGTTATTGCATTACCTGTATTTCTAGTGATTTTACATATAGTACTCATCCCTTGTACAAAGTCCATTGCATTAAGCATTACAAGGAGAATCAACTCTATGCATTAAGCATTACAGCACTCGATCCTCATGCAGCTTTCTTCAAGTGCTCTCCCTATACCCTAACTGATGTGTAAATCCCAAACTAGAGGCACCATCTATATAAGAGGTCCTAACTCCGAGAGTGTGCAGTTATAACATTAGACATCTCAAAACAGTCTCTTGCATTCCCCTTGCAGTGTTTGATGCCAAAATCTATAACTCTTTTTACTTGAATATACTCGTATAATTTCAGAGCCTCAATTCCGGGTTGGCATTATGGCGTCCAGGAGCACTTCCACCGGCCTTGATTGCATTTGAGGGTCATGTGCATCCCATTGATCCTTCGTGGCATTTGAGTGGATTAGGTTATCAGCTTCCCCCAGTACCTCCCCAGATACTGCAAGCTGCAGCTGTCCTACATTTCAGTGGACCTGCAAAGCCATGGCTCGAGATCGGTTTCCCAGAGGTACGAAGCTTATGGAATCAGCATGTAAATTTGTCAAACGAGTTTATTAGAAAGTGCAGAATTACAGGGTGAACAGGACAAAGTTCTCTCACTCTTGTCAACAACATATTCGTTTTGGGATCCAACCAGGTGTCTAGAGTGAGATCGAGGGAAGAAGGTTTTGCCTTCAGTCTCTTCTCACTCTCAGCTCTATACAGTAAGAGATTGTTGTTCAATGAGCAAATATAGGTGTATACTAGATAGCCATACACAATGGAGTGTAGAGGTTAGCCTTCAAGAGATTCATATGGATGCAGAAATATTCGACGTTGTGGTAATTTGTATTTGTATATCTAATCCTATTTGTGTAGATATTATTGTTGCCACTGGTTCTGTCACAAAAAAGGGTCCATGTTTCGTTTTAAAGTGGAACATGGAAACGTGATATTGTGGTCTGTATTTTGCTGTGTCCGACAGTGGGAGGAGGCAGTATTTGTAAAATGAGAAAATGGGTCTGAAGGTAGTCTATTTGAGGTCCAACGTGGTATTGTGGTCTTTATCGGCCCGAGTTCGTTCAAAAACTGAACAAATGACCTTGAACATCCTAAAACTCGGCTCGATTCGGCTTGTTTGCAACCCTATTTGTGAGGGAAGACGTGTTACGGAAAAGGAAGAAGAAGACAAACTGTTTCAAGTGTTTGAGTTTGGTATGTAGCCAATTTACGGAGCACTGGCTCAAAAATATTCCAATAGTACACATTCGGTGATTACTTAGCATTTAGCAATATACTACTATTATACTGGCCTTGCGGTCAACGAGACATCTTAGAGATCCTTCTTTTTATTTTTATTATTTTTTTTTTTTGTCTAAATGATTTTTTTTTTGTTTTTCGTAATTTTTTTAGCTTTTCATTGTACTTTTTGGGATTAATCATTCTTATTCACAAGAAAAATAAAAAAAAGTATAAAAATATAAAAATGTGGACCGAAATTGGAAAAAGTTCATATAAGACGGCACTTTAGACAATAAGACAGCTTATTTTGCGAATCTAACAAAAATTCAGAAAAGACAAACAAAAAATGAAAAACCAAAAAAAACAAAGCAGTGTTCGTTTGGCTACCGGGAAATTCATAACTGTTCTCCACCTCTCTACTTTTCAAAACTTCGACTAACCCAATATTGTCTGCACAAATGATGTGGTGCATTTTCCGCTGCTGAATCATGTGAGAATTTTCTCACCTCGAGATTCTCGATATTTTCACGTGATTTAATGGTCGGAAATGCACCAGGACAAAGGCGCCCTGGTGTTGCTGTCCCAAAATGCCTCAAAAGCACTAAATAATTTTTAGTTATTTTGGCAAAATCGTACATTATGTCAAATTATTCTGACAAAACAAATGGCTTGATCAAAACCACAAGAGCAACGTCTTTATAATTCATTTACAATGGAATAGCATCTATGCACAGAGTAATGTGTCTCTCAATGTAAGTGAGCAAATAACTCGCAAGAAAATTGTCTTCCACCCCTTTTCGTAGCCTAATCTTCACTGGGTTCATGGCTACAATACTTGCTTTGTTGTCGCATTAGAAACCTGTAAAGTTATCACAAAAATAATTAATCTATCAACAAGGGATAAATAATCGACTTTCTTGTTTTCGCCAATACTTGACACAGCTCAGAAATTGTGGACAAATCCTGTAACTCCAAATGTTCAAAACATCAAGCTCGTAATTTTGCAACTCAAACTTTAAATATACCCCTTTTTTTGTTCGGAGAATATAAACCCGGAGCAACTTAAGAGTTTGATTTCTTATCCAAGTGCAAAGGTGTGAGGCTGTGATGTAGGAAAGAAAAAAAGCGAAAGGAAAACGGAATGTTGAACTGGAATGGTGTTTGTTTTGTTTTGACATGTTTCTGTTTGTTTTGTTTTTCTCTCTCAATATTTGCTTTCATTGTAAAGGTATGCCTTCCAAATCGTCCTACAAACAAGAGAAACACTGCGGGCATTGCCGTCTCTCGTTGATATAAAAATTCGACATGGAAAGCATTTCACTGTTTGTGGTGATGTACTTTGATGTCCTTAAAACAAATATTGTGAGTGCAAGATATAATTGTCAATGTACACCGTTAGCGCCGAACTGGACGGCAGAGTCCAGAACGGCACTTCGACAGTCAAGTTAGTAGAGGAAAATGATGAAGTGTAGATCTACTGTTTGAGAAGAGAGTTGTGCGTACCTTGATCATCTGATGAAGGTTACCCTTTATAGGTGAGCCTTAGCTTGCTCTCCAAGTACGATTGTGCCCGTCATGTGACTTAACCGTTCGGCTGACGTCACGGTGACGAACCCGATAGAATATACTGCGAGCACATGCCTTCAGTTAAATCAAGAAACGTGTCATAACCGTTCGGATGACGTCATTTGTCATGATCATAGTTTGTTACATGCACTTGCAGCATTAACTACTTTGCTGAATCAGCCCTTGGGATGGTTCTCGTGATAATGTTGGCTGTTGGACCTCTCGGTCAAGCCATTTCCAGGACCACTCAACAAGAGGGCCTTCAGGAAGCCTTCGTAGATGGCCGAAGCAAGGGGGCCAACACTTCCTTTATATGATTTGGACCTATGATGATCCAGCGACTGAAGGGTCCCCAAATGGTATCCCTCCAGTTGCTCGGCTTTATTAGAACCGCCTGAGCCTCAGTAGTTTATAGCATGTGACCGGAAGGTCTATACAAACCGCAGGGTCCTAAAAAGGTATCCCTTGAGGGGTTTCAGTTGAGACCTTGCTGGACGAGATCTGCCAGCTCCTTGGCACTGCTCGGTATAACCAGACCCCTACAATAGCCCCTCAATCCCTCCAGAGGACACTTGATGGGATTAATCTATCGGTCCGTGATCTAAGCCCTATGCTTTTCGAGATAAGCTTCATTTATGACGACCTGTACCCTCCATACTTGGGCCCTGCTAGATTGTGCCACGTGTCATGCTTGGGCGGAAAGACGTCTGTCTTGAAAAGACGCGAGAAATCACATCGCTAGGCGAAGCGGCGGAGTAATGATGAAGTTTTAGGGTTTCGAGGTCACCCGTCCTCTCGCTGCCACGTGTGGCTCACCGGGAGGTGGACATTGACGTGGGGTAGCCCCACGCACCAGTCATTTCAAACTCTTCCTGCCTCTTCACCTTTTTCCCTGTTCCTATAAATAGCGAAGGGATTGTTGAGAGAACATTTTTCTCTCGACGTTTTCTCTCTCTACACCATATTCTACTTCTCTCTCTAGAAACCACAGGTGCTCTTCATGATTTTGCGAGGATCGAAGTGCTCTTCACCACAAGTGCCATCCGATAATCGTTCAGAGTGGGAGCCGTCGGATGATGTGGAAGAGGTTACTTCTGGTCCCAGCTCCAGCGCGGATGCTACATTCGATGTCGATGCTTCGGCTGCTGTTGAGCGAGCCATCGTTGCTGAAATCTCTGGGGGACAAAATGATCCGGATCCCAGTGGGGCGGTCCCGAACCTCGATACTTTCGAGGTTTCGGTTCCGCTTGCCACTGAGCAACCAGGAGAAGAGGTTCAAGCCATGTTCGGACTGATGTTTGACATGTGGAACAAGGAGCAACGTACTCTTTGTGTGACGAGATCAACCATCAAAGTGGTTGAAGAGGCCCGAAGAAAAGGAGCCAAGATGTATAATAGACGGTTGTTCCTAGAGACAGAGAATATGACAACAGACGATTATCCAGCGACGCGCGACGTTGAGAGACGACCGTGCTGGCAAGAGGGAATCAAGCTTGAGGGGGGATGTTGAAAAGTAAGCTTGATTAATAATGAAAAACATGTGGATTACTATTGGTTTGGAGGCTGGGAAGATTTTTGATTGGATGTGGAAGTGGGAGACTTTGGATAACTATGGTACAAAGAAGTCAAAGACGTAGGCTACACGTATTTGGTATTGTAGCTCTAGTTTTCTATATAAAAGTATTGTATGAGTGCATTCAAATTAAGTGTAGGGAAATAGAAGAGAAAAGAAAGAAGGCAGAGTAGAGAAAGACATGAGGGAGCCCTTTATGGGCCTCCCCCCACCACTAGTGGGAGGAAAACTTATCTAGTGCATGTGAAGAGTGTGTGATGTTAAAAGAATGTGTGTAATTGTATTCTTGTTACATATTTATACAAAAGAGTAGTGTTTGAGTGCGTGCTATAATTCTCCTATTTTCCCAACACAATCGTTGTTTCAGTTCTATCCACAAGTACACATCTTTACTGTTATACATCAAAATTTTATATTGTGCACAAAATTGACTCAACACTACAAGAAAAATGACCATTCCCGGCATTAGAAAACCGCCGGAAAAAGTCCCAAAACCGCCGGAAAAAGTATTACCGGCGGTAAAAATGCAAAAAACCGCCCCCCGTCAAAACGGCCGTCGGGAAAAGATAAACGGCGGTAGATTACCGCCGGTAATAGTAGTCGACTTTTGCTGGCGGTTTCATTACCGCCGGTAATGGTTATTTCCGAAAAAAAATTTGTCCCGCGCCAAGTTTCGAACCCGCGACCCTTTGTGTGGAGCCCCGACACCTTACCGCCCGACCACCCAAACTTTTCGATTATACTTAGGAAATAAAAATATTTATATTAAAATTTACATTTTTACCGGCGGTTTTGTGGATTACTGCCGGGAATAGTAGTATTACCGGCGGTTTATAATTACCGCCGGTAAAAGTGACCTTTACCGACGGTTTTATTACCGCCGGTAATAAAACCGCGGGAAAAATTATTTTTTGCGGCGGGTTGTGATTATCGCCGGTAATAGCACCCTTTAACGGCGGTTTTGTTACCGCCGGTAAAAGCAATATTTGGCGTAGTGCAAGTTTGTTCAAAAATATGAAAAATAGAGGTATAAACAAAGCAAACAAATGATGTTCATTTATCTTTTCAAGTTTTCACCCCCAAATCTCTCCCCTTCAAAAAAAACTGTAATTTTATGGAAGTACATTTTGGCATGAATATTCCAAAGAGAATAATTTATTTATGGATGTCCTGCAAACACCAAGTTTATCGCCAACAAATAAGGAAATGAAACGCCTTTAAATTGTGAGCATTTCGTTAAAAATTCTAGAGTAAATTACGAGGTACGGTAGCATAGAAATGAAGGGCTTATTTACCATTAAAGCCCTTTTGGATGGGGGAGATAGAACCCTTATTAGCTTGGGCCAGATTAGGAATCCCGGGCCCATAGTGATGCTTGGGTTTGGAAGCTTTTTGGGCACCCTCCATAATTTTGCCCAGCCAAATATTTAGACCTCCAAGCCGGATTAAATATGGACAGGGTAGACCTTTCCCATATTTAGTCTGGTGTGCTGGTTACCGTTTTACCCTCTTGCAATTACCTTCAAATATTAAAAAGAAAAAGGTTCTTCCACACATAATTTTTTTCCCCTCCCAATTAAACTAGGGAGACTGAGGCAAAAATCCAAAACATTTGACATTTTTAAAAGGAAGGACAATGAACTTTTGTAGTTGAACATAAAGACAAGCAACATTTGACATTTTTAAATGGAAGAACAAAAAACTTTTTTAATTGAACATAAAGATAAAAAAAAATTAGTGAAATATTACTAATTTTTAAAAGTTCTAATTTCGTACAGAAAATTCAAAAAATTCAACTCCTGCCTCCTAGCCGACCACCACCCACCTCCGACCGACTACTCCCGGCGACAAAAAAAATTAGTGACATTTGATTAATTTCTAAAAGTTCTAATTTTGTACAAAAAATTCAAAAAGACCTACTCCTACCTTTCGCCAACCACCACCCACCTCCGCCCGACCACTTTTGCCGATCCAAAAAATTAGTGAGATTTCACTAATATTAAAAAGTTATAATTTCATATAGAAAATTTAAGAAATCGACCAACTAGTCAACTATCAACTCCTTCACTAACCACACCTCCGATTGACCACTTTCGGCGACCAAAAAATTAGTGACATTTCACTAATTTTTAAAAGTTCTAACTTTGTAAAGAAAATTAAAAAAACCAACTTATATCTCCGGCCAACCACCACTCCATCTCCTACCGATCACTTCTGGCGACCCAAAAAATCAACGAAAACTCACTAATATCGCAATCATTATTCAAAGAAAGACTAGTGAAACGTCACTAATCATTATAAAATAGAAAAAAAATAACTAGGGCAAACTCTACAGAACACAGAAATTCATGAAAATTGATAAAATATAAAACTAGTGAAACATCACTAATCTTCATAAAACATAAGAGGTGGTCCTCGATGATGCGCGGCCATCAAGCGACCTGAACAACACACCTCTCCTGGACATTAGAACGAATCCGATCGTGATCTTATTTAGATCACCCCAAAGAACTGACTCGTTCCAAACAAAGGCTCCGTCATAGACAGTGACTTTACCGGCGAGGACGACGCTGGGGGCCACGTAGGCGTCGTCTTGGGTAGCGCGACTGAGATAGATGATCTTTCTTTGTCCTCTGTAGTCCCATTTCACTCGATATGGCGATTCTGTGATCTTTGTTGCTTTGGTTGTGAGAGTGTGGCAGAGTAGGCTCTTCTACAGTAATGATGGTGATGGAGCTGGTAGCCTGCTTGATAAGCATGGCTTTAGGCTAGTGTTTGAGGCAAACAAATTTGTTCTATCTAAGAATGGCACATTTGTTGGAAAAGGCTATGTTTGTGAGGGCATGTACAAACTCAACGTTAATAACACATTCACAGTTTCTGCTTACTTGCTTGATTCTCTTTCTTTATGGCATAATCGTTTAGGACATGTTAATACTAGGAAGATGGATATGATGGTTAAATTAGATTTAATTCCTAAGTATGATGTTGATATGGTTGATAAATGCAATATATGTTCACTTACTAAAATCACTAGAGTTCCATTTCCTAAAATTGTTAGAACTACAATTTTGTTAGAACTTGTTCATAGTGATGTATGTGACATGCATAGCACCCCTAGTAGAGGAGGCAAGCAATCTTTGTAACTTTTATAGATGATTTTTCTAAGTACTGTCATGTTTATTTGTTGCACTAAAAAGATGAAGTTCTAGAAAAGTTTATCACTTTCAAAACTGAAGTTAAAAATCAATGTGGAAAAACTATAAAGCGTTTAAGGTCTGATAAGGGTGGTGAATATTATTTTCCTGATTATTGTGAATCAGTAGGCATAATTCATGAGAAAACGGCACCATATACTCCACAACAAAATGGAGTGGCTAAACGGAAAAATCGGACTTTAACAGAGATGGTTAATGCTATGCTTAGCAATTCAGGATTAGGCACTGGTTTGTGGGGCGAAGCCATACTTACCGCTGCTTACATTTTGAATAGGGTACCTCTCAAGAAGTCACACATTACTCCATATGAGTTATGGAAAAAGAATAAACCTAACCTACGTTATTTTAAAACTTGGGGTTGTAAAGCAATTGTGAGATTGTCGAAACCCAAAAGGAAGGAAATTGGGTGAAAAAGGAATTGAATGCATATTCCTTGGTTATGTTTTACATAGTAAGGCATATAGGTTTCTTGTTTCCGAGCCAAATGATTCGTATGGGGTTAATACCATAATTGAATCAAGGGATGCTGTGTTTTATAAAAATAGATTTGTTCCTATTCCGAAAGAGGCTAATGAAGAGAATGAACCAATCTCTTATGGGCCTGAAACAGAGACAGAACCAATGGAACAGGTCAAACTTAGGAGAAGTAAAAGGGCTCGAGTTGCTAAGTCCTTTGGTCCTGACTTTATAGTGTATCTAGTTGAAGGAACTAGAGACACTACTTGTAATCATACCATGGTTTCATATCATGTGGAATCGGATCCCTTGACCTTTGGGGAGGCTATGAAATCGCAAGATTGTGCTTTCTGGAAAGAAGCAATCCAAGATGAAATGGATTCTATCATGGGTAACGATACATGGATTCTTGCTGATTTGCCGCCAGGTTCCAAGGCCATTGGTTGTAAATGGATTCTCAAGAAGAAAATGAAAGTTGATGGCACGATAGACAAGTTTAAGGCACGGTTGATTGCCAAGGGCTTTACGCAAAAGGAAGGTATTGATTACTTTGATACCTATGCACCGGTAGCGAGAATCTCTACTATTAGAGTTCTTCTTGCCATAGCTTCGATACATAACCTTCATATTCACCAAATGGGTGTAAAGACTGCATTTTTGAATGGTGAATTGGATGAAGAAATTTATATGAAGCAACCGGAAGGGTTTGTTGTGCAAGGACAAGAACACAAAGTATGCAAACTTGTTAAGTCTCTGTACGGACTTAAACAAGCACCTAAACAGTGGCATGAAAAGTTTGATAAGGTAATCGTATTAAACGAGTTTAGGATACACCAATAAGATAAATGTGTTTATAGCAAATTTACTGAAAATCGAGGTGTAATCGTGTGTTTGTATGTGGATGATATGCTTATCTTTGGGACTGATTTAGATAGCATACAAAGCACAAAGGATATGCTTTCATCTAGTTTTAGCATGAAAGATATGGGTGTAGCTGATGTAATTCTAGGAATTAGGATTACAAAGCAAGAAGGAAATATAGTTCTTTCTCAATCTCATTATATAGAGAAGATACTAAAGAAGTTTAATCACTTTGATTGTACTCCGATTTCTACACCTTATGATCCACATGTAAAGTTGTATCCTAATACAGGTAGCCGAGAATGAAGATCACTTGTCAACAAGTGGATGGGTCTTCACTCTTGGTGGTGGAGCAGTTTCTTGGGGATCAAAGAAACAGAGCATAATTACAGACTCGACTATGGCAGCCGAGTTTGTGGCATTAGCATCGAGTAGCAAAGAGGCTGAGTGGCTAAGGAGTATGTTATGGGAGATACACATGTGGCCAAAACCTATGCCATCAATATATTTGCATTGTGATAGTCAGTCGGCACTATCACGGGCTTACAGCCAGGTATATAATGGGAAGTCCAGGCATATAGGACTTCGACATAGCTATGCGAGGAATTTGATAACTGATGGGGTGATAACCATTGATTATGTCAAGTCAGGTCAAAACCTGGCAGATCCTTTGACAAAAGGTCTTGCAAGAGATTTGGTGTGAAAAACATCACAGGGGATGGGACTTAAGCCTACTAAAATATAATCACTCCTGGTGGAAACTCAACCCAACACTTGTTTAGCTTCAAGTCCTTGGGTTCAATGAGCAAACTACACCATAAGTCGTGATGGCAAGCACTTACCGGTTACACCCATCCTATGGTAAAGTGTTTGGTACCTGTAATTTAAAAGAGGAGGTGAGCTACTTAGCTCTTAATAGACTTATAACGGTTTAGTTAGGCGGATGCTGTTGTTACAGGGGCATTCTTAAAAGTCTACCTATATGAGTGTCAGGGTGGTGCCGCCTTCTATAGGTTCACGGGCTAGAGCTTTAGAGCACTCACGAAACAGGATATAGACACACGGCCAACCCACGTGTCGGCAATTTTGAATACCTAAGTCAGGTAAGATGCTTGCGTGAAACGTGTCCGGTTGGTCATTAAAGGATCGCTGGTTAAAAGACAAGTCTATCATGCTTTCCGACTAACTTTGATGCTTTTCACTAAGTGATGGTTAAAATCGTGAGATACCTTCATTGATGCACAAGTCTTTTCAAAGGAACCAAGGCTTCATCTTTATTTTGAAAATGGTGGGGGATTGTTGGAAATTATCAAAATAAATGGGTTTTTATTTGGGGTTTTATCAAAATATTCCTTGTGCTTTTTAGAAAGTTTTTGTTGTGTTTTGGTTTTTTCCCACATTGGCTAGTGACGAAAAGGTTGAGTGGTTTATATATGGGAACATTTCTATAACGTTCACATAGTGTTTAGTGGCATGGCACCTATGGTGCTATGCACATTACTGGCGTAGCCGGTGATGGAAAACACTCATACGCACCCGCACCTGCACCCGCGCGCGCGCGTGCGTGAGCGTGGCAGTGGGCTGTGTGGCTGCAATGTAGCGCTTTGATGGCGCACTTTGCCCTTTCTTATTGCGACTTGGCGATAAGGTGTCGCTGACGTGGCGTACGGGTCTGCGCGCAGATTTCAGGCGCGAATAGGATACTGGTTCGCGGTTGGGTGTAACTCAACCTGGACAATTGTGACCTGTACGAAATGGTATTATACCAAAGGTTGTAACCCAATACGGAATGGTGCATTCGGGTCTATAAATAACACCCAAACCACATTCATTTGACACAGAATTCTAGCCTCGTTACTCTGCCAAAATATCAACAGATCGCTTTCTTGTTTTGCTGTACCTTTACTCTGCAGAAGCTGTGCCAGCAATTCCTTGGTTCTTTCGATCCTATTTTCGACTCGGTTTTCTGTCTGTCCTTCGTTTATGCGGACGCAGGCAGAAGGTCATTGAATTGATCGGGCTTCGTTGTATCCTCGAATAGATTCGCTATCAACCCGGTGCACACCAAACGGTGGGGGCGAATACTGTTTTCGGAAGGCGACTCAGTAACGTGCCTCGAAGCGAGTACCATCATCAAGCCGTTCAGTTTCTCGAAGACTCCCGGATTTTTGCACCAACAAAATCTTTGATTTATCGCAATCCATTGAGGGGCTCTGGGCGTTGAGAAAGGCAGCTGTAGACACCCCAATTTTGATAACTCATGCATCCCCAATGATGAGAAGAATACGCGAAATATACCTTGGCACGGATGGATCAAATAAACCAAAAAACCCAAACCCACCTGAACCGTACGGCCCAGAACCCTAAACCGTACGGCTTAAACTTCCATTTGCACCGTGCGGTGTTTTTTTCTACACCGTACGGCATACTATTGGCACCGCACGGCATCCATGTCCGATCAACAGGATTCCCGGGAAACCCCAGCAGCTCAGAACACATGATGATGCTCAGGGCAAATGATGATATTTGGTAATAATGAGAAATCCGTTTCCGGTCTCACTCACCTTCGCCTATAAAATCCGGTGTCATCGAACAAAAAAAGGGAGAGAGCAAGGAGAGATTCAGAAAAAAAAATTGAAACCATTCCCAACGCAATCACTTCTCTTTCAAAAGCCTCGTCCTTCCGCCTATACTCACCCATAATCCACCAAGCCACCTTATACTCCGTTTCACAGATTCAAAAAAGTTACAAGCCCCATCCCGACCTATTCAATTCCGTTTCAAGGTATAAACAGTTTGTTTTCAAATCGCGATCTTCTGAGGGGAGAAGAGTTTCATCAGGCTTGAGGAGAGTTTCATAGCTCTACCTTGAGTCTGAAAAGAAACATTCCAGTAAAGCTCGCGCCTCTTGGATGAGTATTTCGGGACGTTACCCATTGTCTCGGAATACCATCTCAAATACGAGGTATATCCATTCATCCTAAAGCATTTTCAAAACATTGCTGTGATTGATTAACAGTGAGTTATCTTTACGAAAATAAAACTTGTTTTCAATCGGGTGCAATCTGGATTTTTCTTTGAAAATCATAACTCACAGAGACGCCGTGCGGCATCCCTTATATACCGCGCGGTATCATTTTATATGCCGTGCGGTGTCTATGGAAAAATATTCTTGAGTGCTCTGTTTCAAAAGAAATCCGATGCTCTGTTTTCTGGTAAAACCAGTGGGTTTAATCACAGCAAACCCCCCTTCACTTCATGTATTCGCGTTTACCTCCCCTCTTAGTTAATTTCATTGCATTTATATACTTGATTATGTGTTGTTTAGTTCATTGTTATCTTCTTCTTTTTTCTTATTTTCTCCAAAGTTCATTATTTCATGGTATATTGTTTATGTGTGGTAAAATTTCTCATAAAATCTTTCCAAAGAAAATCTCACAAATATTTAGTAAAAGACCGGAAATTCCGGGCACGCGGGGTGCATTTTTGAAACAAAACCTTCCCCGCGGGTAACCTGGCTCCCGAACCCAAATCTCTATTTTTCGCAGATCAAACCCTTTTTCAGCGGCACAAGAGTCAATCTTTTCTAAACGGTTTCTCGGGTACCTAACATTCTCCAAGAATCAAACCCCGGGTGGCGACTCTAAAATTTTTCTTCATTTCCTGGATCGCCCCTTTTTTATAACCAAAACTCCGTGGATATCTATTTTCGCCCGCGCGAAAACCCGAGCGTCCACAGCAGCTTTGAATGATCGCGCTGTATCCTGTGTCTTCCTTTGGCTTGTGAAGATTTTCACTGGTTCCTCTTCTACATCCTCCGGATGTGAGTTTTCCATGGTGGTATCAAATGGGTTGACATTGGGAATTTGATTTGTTTCTGAATCCATTGGGTTGCAGTCCTCACCTGGAGAGAGATCGTTTGAATTACTCTTGATTTTCTTAGTACTCCTTTCTAAATGATCTTTTTCTTCCTCAGAAATAGGTTCAGAATTTGGAATTTGGTTTGGGGAATTTGGCATTTTTAGAGAGAGAGGCTCTCAGTCTGCAAAATACTTTTATGGCTACCTTAAAAAATGAAAAAATGGTGGGCTTCATCAAACCCCATAAAAAACTTCCTTGGTACAGATCATACCATTTAGAGAGGAAAAAAAAATTGAACTTTTCATTGCAAAACAATTGTTGGCTCAAATTCTTTTCACTTCTCATAGAAAACTATCCCATGAACTGAACTACTATGTTTATTCTCCCTCACAATAGCTTGAACTGGAAGAACAAAATGGAATAGAAACTATAAGAATGGAACTTGGCCTGCCTTGAGTGATTTTCCCATCGTGTCAAAACCAAGAAGAAACCAATTTGAACATGGTGCAAAAAAAACCCCTTTCAGTTGTGGGGCCATTTAATCCGACTTAACTTGATAAAAGTCAGAATTAATTCTAATTTTTCACCTTCAAAAAACGGTGACATAAGCATAATGGTGTGCCCTTGGTCTTTTTAAAATTATAATAGTGTGCCCCATTAAAATCTAAACCTGACACCAAAAAACACACAAACAAGGAGAAATTAACTCCCGATTTTGTTCACAAACGAAAACAAATAATGAAAACCTCTTCGGTCTAAGCTTTATAGAGCATCACACACTCTCACTCAGAAAATACATAGATAACTAATGCTAAACAACGAAACAAAGGCTCCTTTTATAGCCTTAAAAATCCAGACAATACAGTTACTTTGGTAGCGCTGCTAGTGATGAGAAGGAGAGCTGGTCAGTTGGCTGTCCCCAAATCCACCAAAGAGATGAGGATGCCAGGGAGGATTGGGAGCCACCACCCAATAATCAACAATCTCCACCTTGCCAACAATCCTTCAATCAATGTTACCCCAGATCTGTAACACGGACAATAAATTGAATGGAACCCTCCATCAAAGAGAGTCAAGTGAGCTAAAATCAATGAAAGCAGAATGAACTCTCTTGAACTGAACCGAGTTGCGGATTAAAATGCTCTTACAAACAGATTATAGGAGTTCAGGTGACCAAAACAATTCAGACAGAAGAGCCAAGTAACAACATGGACTCTCAAAGTTTGAAACACCTCTATGTAACTGTAACAATATCTGTAATGATCATTTACGCCACAAATTCGATGTCAACAAAGTAGATAATATTGAAAAGTCATTTCTGACTTCCTTAATGATTTACATACTTTTCCATATATATTTTTCATTCTTACTCCCTTCTCTACTTACATTTTCCCTTCCTCCCTATTCTTTGATTTCCTTTTGTTTCTTGCCTTCCTTTCTTGCTTGCACTTCTGCTTCTTTTTCCCTTCTTTACGTGCTTTTTTTTTTTTATTTTCTTTTCCTCTCCGTTTTGCCCTAAAATCCCTCTCCTTTCTTTTCCTCATCCTCCTCTCTTCTTTTGTAGCCACCAAACCACTAGATACTCTTTCATTCCCGTTTCAGCAAGGACATAACCTATTCAGACAAGCCAGTATTGCAGCCAAGCCGGCCTTAAAGGGCCCCTCAAGTCCTACCTTAGACCGAAGCAAACGATCGTCTATGTATAGCTGATTAGCTTCTCGCATTCTCGCCAATATATCTCTGGACCACGCTTATTGTAGTGCCTATGCACTTTTCTCCATATTCGGATCGCCGATGGCTCAGTGTATATTCTCATTGGGCATAGTGGGTTGCGGGATGGGCCCTCTACACATATGAAGTACTCTGCCACGTGTCGCCCTAACTTGTATGACACTTGTTAGCATGTGATTGGGATGTCAACCTTGACTTTAGTCATCATTCCTTCTAAAAGCTAAACTTCCCTACAAACAGAAACGGGTATACTCCATTCTTTTGTCCTTTCGATTTTTCGTATTTTGACTGTCTTTTTTGAATTTTTGTTAGATTCGTGATATATTTTTCGAATTAATCATCTGTCTCGATGAAAGGAGTATAAAAGTAAAAAATTATGTCAAAAACAAAAATATATTCTTTAAAGACGAAAAAACACTACGAAATAGCTGTCTTGTTGTCTAAAATGTCGCCATATATGAACTTTTTTCAACTTTGATCTGTATTTTTATACTTTTTTTATTTATCTCGTCGATACGAATAATTAATCTAAAAAATTACGACAAAAAAAAGCGAAACAAAAAATTAGGAAAAGCCAAAAAAAACATAGACATAAAGACAAGAAAGTGAGATATAGTCCCAAAAGTTGATTTGCCAATCAAATGACCGACAGGTGGTAAATGCAACAGGTCTTGGATCGAAGCCAATCTTCAAACTTGTGCCCCCACATAGAATACATGTGGAGGAGCTGCTTTTCCCCAGCACTCAAACTTGGGTGACAAAATTAAGCTAAGTGAAAGTATAACTGGAAAAATTGTAGCCTCAAACTCAAAGACAATGGACGACAAAGAAAGCGCAACTGCTAGGACTCAAAAGGCTTGGATTAGAAAGAGAGAAAACATCAACCCACATGGCCTTGAACTTCATTTCTGTGTCTCTCCACCCAAAGCCCCCTGGACCATCATTTCTGAACCCAAAACATAAAAACCAGTTTAAGCTCCACCGACACCACCCTCTCTCTTCTTTCAGAACAGCAACTCAAACTGAAGGAACTCAAGGTGGAGGAGTTACAGAGGAGGAGGACCCTCAGACGTACCCTGGTATGGGGGTATTCTTATTAATTTCCCAATTATTTCTTGTGGGTTTTGTTTGATCAGCAATATTCCATATCTCCCCTGTTATTAATCACCATATCTATATCTATGTTCTTGGTTTTTGCGATTAAATATGAAGAACTGCTTGTCATGTATCGTAGCTGTTGAAGGTTGGGTTTGGATGAAACTGTTTGCCATTCACTGATTCTCTGGTATCCTCACATTAATTTCGCTTTTATTTCTTGTGGGTTTTGTTTGATTCCCCATCTCCCTTTTTTATTTGTCATCTCCCTCTTGTACCCATAAAGAATTATTTGAGTTCTTGTTATTTCTGTTTTTTTTTTTTTTTTGAATTTCATTGAGATATTTATACAAACACCTCACTGTCACAAAATAGGCAGAAAGAAGAAGGGGGGGAAACATTGTGTTAGGGGGTGTTGGGGATTCAACCTAAACCAAACCATAAACACAACTGCCCAAAGATTAATAAAGTAAAAAACAAAACAAAGAATTCACAACACATAATTCTAGATTTACGTTGTTCCCCAATTTGGTAATTGTGTGCATTCACAGCTCACACTAGTTTTCCTAGATATTGAATGAAACGAGTACAGAATTGTATTCTGCTGTTGCATAGAGTAAGCAACAATTCAAACGGAATCAGGCTTCCCTTCCCCAACAAGGGCACCATTCTGGCCTACTTAGTTATCACTTCTTCTTAATTTGGTTCCATCATGGTTAGCTTGAGGAAATGTTGAATACAACCGTTAACTTGTGCAGACTTGGTATCACATGCACCCAATGACCATCCACCACGTATACATACTGGATCTGACTATGCATATGTGGTTATTTATGATCCTCTTGTCGGGCAGCAGAAACTAGAATGATGGTGAACAAGAGTTATGATCAATAGTTGTGATCTAATGGGTAACGTGGTAGTCACGATAAAAAATGGCTTGATAACATTTGAACAACATTGACAAGAAAGCAAAAAAACCCTGGCCAAAATTGACTTTGGCTTTGATATTTCACAAATAGCAACTAATGTTCTTGACTCTTATCTGCCACTGTTTCTCAATTCATTTTTAGCTTGCTAAAGTGTGCGAAAGCCATTACTGTTGCAATGCTGCTCCAATAGTTCAAGAGAGAGTGAGAACAAAATTCGGCTTGAGCCCTTTTCTTTGAGACCGCTTGGAAGACTGGAAGAGAGATAAACACCCAAAAAAAAAAAAAAAATTGGCAAAACTATAATTCGGCATTGGTTTGAAGTTGTTTTTGTGAGATTTTGCCAAATTATAGCTTTGGCAATGGTAATCGGATTAGGGATGGAAATGCTTACATGTTTTTCTACGTTGAGAGATGCTTGTGGCACACTGAAAACAACTTCTTGATGTGATTTACTTGTTTGTCTGTTTTTTTATCAATAACATGATATTTTGATCTTCATTGAAAAAAGGATCTTTCCCGTCTGCTCGCACACAACTGGACCTCTTAGAACAACTCACTTCGACAAGCTCAGCTGTTGATGGTAAGTGAAGTCTCTACATTAGATCACAATGATCGATGATTGTTTTTATTGCTCAAAAAGATAGAGATTGTTAAGACCGTTTGAAAAAGTTCTACTAACTTTCTCCCATTGATTGACCAGCTTACGACAGTGATGGTAGCTCTCAGAAACTTACGATCCGTGACCAGCTAGTTCGGTTGGTTGGGGACCGGGATGACGATTTCAGCATTCCATTGGGCAAGGATCTAAAGAAGTTTACTCCCAAGTTCTTAACTATCTCTCAGAAGAGAAACATCAAGAGACAGGCTTACCTAAATGAAGTATCCCAGAGGAATGATTCAGTTTTCTTTGCCACTATCGGAGCATTTGTAATTCTTCCGCCTCTTGTCATACTTGCAATCGCTATATTAACTGGTTATGTCCAACTTTTTCCATGACCAATATCTATCAGAAGTATTCATACAGGTATCGATCACACTTGTGAATATAGCATTATACTTGTTAACATGAAATTACTGCATCTGCTCTAGGGTTTCCTAGACCTCCCTTAGATACGTAGGCCAGGTACATTCCATGGGATACAGCTACACATAATTTTACAAGTATTGGAAACAGATTTATTGACTAATCAACTTGTTTCGTTCTGTTAAATCACTTCTAAAGAGTTGCATGTGTGACCGACCTTTCCCCTGGATCCCTATGGGCTCGGGGTTGCCTGTGAGGTTTTTCTCTGTAATTTTGCATTTGTTTACATTTAAAGAAAGTACATTTTTCCAGTTTTCTTTGTACAGACTTGAAGTTGGTTATGGTTAGAGTGATATAAAGTGAGAGATGCCTGGCACTTTTAACATCTTGTTATTACTTGAAACTTCATCAGGTCTAACAAAATGAGCTACTGCAATATATGTGTATCATTTGATACATCCTCTCTTTCAAGTAGCTTCCAAACAAACATGATCATGGAACAAAATCTCTTGTCTAGCTATGTGATTTGAAGGAAGAAAATGGCTGTATTGAGTGTACTTCCTAGGTCTCTTGAGAAAAAAATTTAAAAAAATAAATATATATATATACACTTCTTAGGCATAAAATTTTCCTTGGACTGCAGAAAATCAGAGTTTGTGTGAGGTGTGGGGAATCCCCTTGCGGGGATTCCGCGGTGGTTCTTCCTCTTAGCGAGATGAACCTCCATCCTCTCTGAGACCTACAAGACTCAGCAACCAGTAAAGGGTTACCACCACTCCAGCCACAATTGCAGGAGGGCACTCTGACAATCAAGTTAGTGAGTGTAGAGAGAGAGAGAGCGCAATTGGACAAAGGTTCAGATCATAAAGTATGTATCTCTCTAGGGTTTATCTCCTTCTATTTATAGGCAATGGTGTCTTGCTCTCCAAGTCTCATGTGCTCGACACGAGCGCATGACGTCATTAGTAACTGCCTCGGTCACATGACGTTGCCAATAACCTACTGCCATGTAGGCCTTCGAAAAGGTCTAGAAGCAGCTACTCGTATGCCACGTACCCTTTACCATTTGCTCTAACTAACCTCTAATGGCTTCCCTGGGTTGGTTCAAGGGTCGGGCCCTTAGGCCCGAACACAAACCACCAAACTTGGATATCCATCAGCACAACCTAAGTTCATACCGAACAGTCTGGGCCTATTCCTTCTGTCCAGACTGTTCGGCCCAACAAGTCTTGACACTTGATCTCACTAGATGGGTAGATCCTTGTTCTTCGACCAATGTAGCGCTCGGTCCATCTAAATCTTCCGAACGCTATGGGCCACACAGAGCGAGACAAGCCCCAAATGGCTATGACGGATAAATAACTTGGCTATCACCCGTTCAGCCCAAATTGGTTTGCTCGCGGTCCGATTCACTGTATACTCGGCCCACTGGCCACTTCAACCCTTATCTGTTTGAGCATGTTTACTTGATTTGGGGGCCCTTTGGTTTATTCCTGTATAGCTATTTGAGTTGTTTTTCTTCTTTTGTTCTTCTGTTGTTTTGTTTAGCTTTGAATTCCAAGGCTACCTTGATTCTTTTGAGTTTTGGGCTTGATACTTTAATAAAGCATAACAATAAAATAAAATAGTAAACAGAAATGACTACATTACACACTCTTACTGGGTGTGTACCCTAAGCACCCATTGTATGGTCCAGATTGTGCTACCTCATTGGCATCGTAACAATTTTTAGTTTTTCGTAACTTTTCAGCAATATGATTTGTAACATTTTTTATGATTCGTAATATTTTGGTGTGTCTCCTAACTTTTATAAAAAAAAATTGTAACTTTTATAAAAAAAAAAAAAAAAATCGTAACTTTTATAGCAATGTGTATCATACACGAAAGCAGGGGGTGCTGCGCAGCGTGCTGTGCGGGCTCATTTCGGCACCGCGCCGGCACGGTTCTGATGATTGGAGACGTCCACCGCGTAGAGCTCGTTGAGTACTATAAGTGTACCAAAAATCAACTCAATCGGATATCGTTAAGTGCCTCATCAGAACACAAATAAGTTGAAAAAAATGGTTTCAATGGTTTTCATCCAGTGTTTCAAGATATACGTGTTTATAGGGGTGTGTATAGTAGCCTTTCCAAAATAAACACTTGCCTGGGTTGTACTAAAAGCTACTAGTTACTACTATAATTATATGAAGATAGTGGCCATGTTTGTATCCATATTTTTTCTTTAATGAGCTTTTTTAAGTTTTTTTACACGATTTTTTACTTTTAATAGTATTCTTTTGGACCAAACAAACCAATAATCCATAATTATTATATTAACGTAAAACTAACAAAAGTTCATATAAGATGCCAATTTTATGAAAAATAATCAGTCAAAAGTTTATACAAAAATCTGTTTATACTTCATTGAATCTGATCCCGGCTTTGAATGGTCTAGGGTTTTCACAATCTTTCCACAGATGGAAAATTCAAGAAAAATTTCAAGCCACAAAAAATGATCAAAATCTTTCATTTCCATCGTGGAGTATTAATTACTCATTGGAGAATCCACTAAACCAGGGACCAAGTCTTGGTTCTTAGTTATTCATTTTGGCCCAATTTTAGTTCGATGGGCTCACAAAATGATCGACACCGTACATATTTTAGACCTTTCACAAATGTCACATGTAGAAATAATTATCTACGCCCGATCACGCTAATTTTTTTAAAGCACATACTTCTTTGCGCGATCTAAAATATGACCGATTCCGCTTCCAGTTGTCACGCCTTCGCAATTCCCTCAGACATATTTTTATTAAATCGCTGACCTGAATACTCCCCAATGACAAGTGAAAAACCAACAAAAAGAAGAAGAAAATAGGGCTTCCTTGCTGATCATTTTCATGCTTTTCTGAGTACCAGAGAGCTTTTCATTCACTTAGGTTGCGTTTACTTTATTGAAATGGAATGGAGATTGGAATAAAATGAGAATGGAATGACATAGGAATAACCATTTCATTCCCTCGTTTGGTTATGCTTAGGAATGAGTTCTAAAATTGCTATGACAATAGTGAATTTGAAGTGGCAATAGTGAAATTTGGAGTGACAGTAAATTTTGGAGTGGAAATAGTGAATTTAGGAGTTGCAATAGTAAATTTCCAAGGGGCAATAGTGAAAGTTGGGTGGCGGTAGCAGTTTGGTGTGGCATCAATAATTAGAGAGAAATGGAACGAAGATTCCTTACTATATCTAATGGAATGATTATTCTATTATTTGAGGGAATGAGAATTCCATTTGAAATGACGGTTCCTTAACTATTTGATAAACCAAACATATGAATGGAATTACATTGGAATGGTCATTCCATTCCAAATTTCCAATGTCCATTCCATCCAACCAAACACAACCTTAATGTCAGCAAAATAAACTTGGAGAGAAGAGCCTAATCACATCGCGGAACACACCATAATACCTTTGACCATGGAAAGGAAGGAACTCAACGAACTGGTAGCTGCTAATTATATCCATTAATCGTTCTGCTTCATTGTTGCATAGGCAGAATTCTCATATTTCCCCTCCCACCGGAGGGCTTCTTTTTCAGGAATCGGGAGCTCCAAATGCTTTTCGAATGGCTGAAAAACCAAGTCCAGTTGAGCATCGTTCACTTTGTCGAGGGTCAGAGGATCCCACTGTAAATAACAAGATGAGGGAGAGAGGGGTTATCACCAAACACATCTTTAGTTGAATGCCACATTGTCTAAGTTCCAGCAAAGGTGCGCAAAAGCTGACCCGGACATCCGGTTATAAAAAAAAAAGTTTTTGTGGAAGTTTGTTGTTAAATTATCATTCTACAAACACGTCTTCAATTTGTTTTGTTCAGATCTACCAATTTTGAATTCTATATCAGCTCTCCAACCCAAACAAACGAGAGAGAGAGAGAGCGGGGGGGGGGGGGGGGGGGGGGGGGGGGCATACCTTAGGAGCATTGTCCTTGTCAATGGTAAGTGCTCTGATGCCCTTTTTACAGAACAAGAGAAACGGTTACTCCAAAGTTTCAAAAACTAGAATTCTCAAAATCATCCGTCGGTCCGTGGAAGACCAATATCAAGATAATTACCTCATAAACATCCCCAGATATTGTGGTCCGTAGTGCGTTCATTGTCAACCGAAATTCTTTCTTCAGACATTCGGACAGTTTCTGATTCCTTCCTTCGCGAATCTGTATATGCAGGCACAATTAGAGGAAACTGAAGCAGCAAATGCAAGAGAACATTAATTCCATCTTCCATGTTAAATTCAAAAAATATGTACGGCAAATGAGGTTCATACAAATGTTTTCGCTTTTTTCCTTTCCTTAAACTCATTATTGGTCAGATTATTTGTACAAATAACACAACTAATATCAGGTCAATAACAGAAAAATCCAAGAAATTGAAAAAATAATAGTAATAATAAAATCTCAGTTCTTTGTCTTGTCCAGCATGGTACCGTAAAAGAGAACATGATATGGAGCCAAAAAAAAAAAAGGCATAATTATTCATTTGGTCCAGCAAGCACATTCGTATTTGCCCTGGTGTTCACCATGTCACCAACTATTGGTCCGCAAACACCATTACAAGTGTGGTAGTATTTGTGACAGCGTTTTGTTGAGTTCCGTTTTTCGTTTTGGCTAAAGGGAGATGTAGGAAAATTCAATGATCTCGCCTAATAAAGAAGGTTATGAGGAGCAAAAAGTGACGGTGCCTTTCAGCCGTAGAATGGGCCCAACAGCAACAAGAATTATTTACCTCATCTCACTGCTTATTCTTGTTAGTATTGCCACAGACAATCGAAGGATCAAGGGCCACCAAAAGCAAGTCCAGGCGCTTAAATTATTTTGGATGTCACTACGTATTCTGTACACCTACCCAGTATTCATATGACATATCCCTATTCCATATACTGGTTATCTATGAAACATTTGCAGCAGACCATAAAAAGCAGGATAGTTCACTTCTTATCGTCTAAAATATCTAAAGAAGCCATTACCGATCTTAGTGTCATTTTCAATGCAGTAGGGGATGATCTTTTTAACCCTTTGAGCACTGCACCAATCCAAGCATTTCCTTCTTTGCCTGCTTCCACTTCCTAAGCCAAATCGTGGATTATGTATCTCAGTTAAGCTCCAGCATGCAGTTTTTCTAACAACCATCCATTCAAAGCTGGCAAAAACAGAAAAACTTACCAATGATTTGACAATCTCCTCCACAGTATCCTTGGAAAAACACTCGTCTATCACTATCTTCCTGCAATTAAAACCAAAACATATTTAATCTCATGAAGTATTTTGGAACCTGCTGCTGTGCTTCATTTGGAGAGATTTATTACTTGTTTAGAACACTTTCTTCATCAATCTGAACTTCTACTGAGAATTCCTCAATCACAGATTTGACTGCATTTACATCCCCTGAGTTCAAGCTTATCAATTTCTTCTCTAGATCGAGCAATTTCTGAAAAACAGAAAATGTCTATTAGTATTAATTAACTGTTGATTCATACAATTCAAAGGAAATAAGTAACTTTCTAACTGAACATCAATATAATCAGAGAAAAAGAAAATTCAAATATGCAAGAAGAAGACACTCTTCCTTTCTTTGGCATTTGCAATAGGGCGGTAGTTTCTTGGAAATTCAATAATCGTTTAAGGCACTTTCTCCATCAACTAAACCAAACCAAACCAAACCAAGCCTTATGTCCCAATCAATTGGGGTCGGCTACATGAATCCTTTTTCTCCATTGAGCTCTGTCCAGTGCTGCTTCATCATTTAAACCTAGTATACTCAGATCTTTGCGTACTACCGCATCTAATGTCAATTTGGGTCTTCCCCTCCCTTGTGCGTTTCTACCCAAAGCTATCCTATCCACTCTCTTAACTACTGCATCCGCTGGTCTACGATAGACATGCCCAAACCACCTTAGCCTATTTTCCCTTAACTTCTCCTCTATAGGTGCTACGCCTACCATCTCGCGAATTGTTTCATTTCTAATCCTATCTCGTCTAGTCTTACCACACATCCACCTCAACATCCTCATTTCCGCTACACTTATCTTGTTCACTTGCTGCTTCTTAATAGGCCAGCATTCTGTCCCGTAAAGCATCGCTGGTCTTATGACAGTTCTATAAAATTTTCCTTTCAATTTTGTTGGTACCCTCTTGTCACACAGTACACCAGTAGCACTCCTCCACTTGAGCCACCCCACTTGGATCCTATGAGTCACATCATTCGCAATCTCTCCATCTTGACTAATAATAGATCCTAAATACCTAAAATGGTCCCTCTTTGGTATCTCCTGATCTTGGATCCTCACTCTTTCGTCATACGTACTTCTGGTATCACTAAACTTGCAGACCATATACTCAGTTTTACTCCTACTTATCCGAAAGCCCTTAGACTCCAATGCTTCCCGCCAAATTTCTAATTTAGTGTTAACACCACTAGCCGTTTCATCTACAAGGACAATGTCATCTGCAAATAACATACACCATGGGATATCCTCCTGAATGTGCCTAGTCAATTCATCCATAACTAACGCGAAAAGGTACGGGCTCAAGGCAGACCCTTGGTGCAATCCTACTGTAATGGGAAATTCACTCGTTTCTCCTGCTGGTGATCTAATGGCAGTGACTGCCCCTTCATACATGTCTCTAACCACGTCAATATAGCCTCTGGTCACTCCCTTTCTCTCCAGAACCCACCATATAATGTCTCTAGGCACCCTATCATAGGCCTTTTCCAGGTCTATGAAAATCATATGGAGATCCTTCTTCGTTGACCTATGTCTTTCTACCAATCTCCTTAGTAAGTAAATAGCTTCCATAGTTGATCTTCCAGGCATGAACCCAAACTGTTTCTCCAACACCGTAGTCACCATCCTCAATCGATGCTCAATAACTCTTTCCCACAACTTCATCGTGTGACTCATCAACTTAATACCTCTATAGTTGTTGCAGCTTTGAATATCCCCTTTATTCTTGTAGATAGGTACTAAGGTACTCCTCCTCCACTCGTCGGGCATCCTCCTAGATAAAACAATCTTGTTGAACAATTTTGTCAACCAAGTCACCCCCAAGTCACCTAGGCTTCTCCACACTTCAATGGGGATATCATCTGGTCCTAAGGCCTTACCCGGTTTCATCCTCTTCAAGGCCTTGGCCACTTCGAACTTTTGTATCCTCCGATAGAACTCGTATTCTATTTTCTCGCTATGGACATCAACTTCCTCCTCACCAAAGCTTCCTTCATGTTTCTCATTTAACAGCTTCTCGAAATACATCTTCCATCTATCCTTGATCTCCTCATCTTTCACTAACACTTTTGAATCACTACCTTTTATACACTTAACTTGAGATAGCGGCGTTTTAGTATAAGCTGGAATACTGGAATGGTGCTGTAAGTTATTTTTTGTACCAAGCTTCTGAATTTGTACGGGCTAGAGTACCGGTTTTCGTATTGGCACAGTATGTACCAGTACCGGTGAGATACAAGGTACCGTTTCAGATTTTTGCCGCTTTTAGTGCAATTTTCCCACATCAAAGAATATAGTGTATTTATACATTTAATTAAAAATAAATAAATCCTGGGTTTTCCATTTGATAAAATCAACATTTGATAAAATCAAGTGGGTGATTTTATCAAATGAAGTGAAGGGGTTCTAAAATCACCCCTTGATTTTAGCACAATCACACTTGGTTTTGCTAAAATCAAGGGGTGATTTTAGCACCCCTTCACTTCATTTGATAAAATCACCCACTTGATTTTATCAAATGTTGATTTTATCAAATGGAAAACTTGGCCGTGTTGTCCGGTATTGACCGGTACTAGAAGAGAAAAATACATTTTAAAGTAGTCCGGTGCTATCCAGTATTGACTGGTACCTAATGGCATCGCCGGCACCGGCCGGAATTTGAGCCGGAATGAAATTGGAGGTATAGGGCACTGGATTTGATCAATACCGGTACGTGCCTGCGGGTATGGTGTGGAATTCAAAACCTTCGTTTGTACCAAAAATGGACCGCCCCTGTTATGTTGATTTGTTGCCACAGAGAAGTGCAACAATATGAGTACCTCCTGATCAAGGAGGTATCCCGTGTCAGGAGATATCGTGTTGAAGTGGCACTTTTCAGGAGATATTGTGCTGACAGAAGATATTAAGCCGACGTGGCAGGAGGTATACGTGCTGATGTGGTGGGAGGTCCAGCAATGACATGGGGCATATTCATGTTTGACATGGTCAATGGACAATTCACATAGGTGGTGACAAGTGGCGATATGTGAGAGCATCTATGTACCTCCTGTAACTCTTTCAAGTGCATTGGGGCCTAAATCAAGGAAAATGGTTGGTTGTTGCAAGTATTCAGATAACAGGGTTCTATAATGGAACACTTGGCAGCTGATGAGTAGCTTACTTGCAATTAGGCCTATAAAGAGTGGAGGTTGACTTGGTCATGGGCCGGGTGGCATCGCAGGAGATATTTCTGGGCTACCTTTTGTGCAAAATCATGGAGGAATGGCTCCACATTATTCTCTCACGGCTAATGGGAGGCTTTGCTCTATAAATATGACTCTTAGCCGATTTCACAGTAGGTCCACGCACTAGCAAATACTTCCAGTCTTAGATTTCATTATCTTTCACTTCCTATAGCTCTCTAGCTTTGTTTATTGTTTCAAGTATCATTCCTGCCCTATTTAGGTAGAAGAACTCCTTTAGTTAGTACTTTTTTCAACCATGTTTACCATTTCAATGCAAGTAATTTCTTTTTCTCGCACTTGTTAGCTGTTTTCTCCAGTTAGATTAGAAGTCCTCTTAGTCAAGGCAACCAAGAACCCGTTAGTAGCTTTCTCCTTTAGTTACGCGCATGATTGCTTGAAGGAGGTTTTGGATTGAAGGAGGTTTTGGATCAGACGCTGTTCACCCCATCAATACTTGAGACGATTTTGTCTCTGGCACTTCTCGAGAAGCGCAATAACAGAACCTAAAACAAGTCTCGGCGTGAAAATTGCCTAGCTACAGATTATGTTTACTTTAGCTCCAAATTCAAGAATTTATGCGGAAATGCTAGATCTGGTGCAGCAGATCTCAATTGAAGAGGCAAGATAAACTTTCAAAAGCTAACCGAAAAATTAAAAGACATTTTTTTATTAGAAATCTAATAAGTTAGCACTGTAATCCAAATGATTGCTATTCGTTTCATTTTATTCACAAAGCCTTACCCATGGGAAAAAGAAGGATCATGTACTTGAATCCAGTTGCATTTTTTTCAAGACCTAGAATTTACAAAGGCGGGAGCCATTGGAATAAGGAAACTGGAATTGACCAGTTAACTAACCTCCGAGGGCACAAAATGGGTGGCAAGTCCAGCTGCAACCACTTCCTTAGCCTTCAGCCTTGCCCCTGTTAAGGCGAAATACTCCCCTGCAAAACCACATGACGTCAAATATGGGGAGACAAAAAGGATAATTTCTGTTACTGTTTTTTTGTTGTGGAAATGTTCAGGAATAAAGGAGGATTTCACCCCAGCTAACATCAGCTTTAGCAGTAAAATCCGATATGAGTGGTAGTAAAATGCTTACCCAAATGCCCGGGAAGATGGGAAAGCATGTGCGAGAACCCGCAATCAGTGTGAAACCCAATGCTTGCTTCTGGAGTGGAAAATACCTATGGTAATTGGTAAAACATTTGTGCACCACATAAAAGTTAAAATTAAAGACACAGGTTTAAAAACTTAGCATTTGAGGTAAAACTCATTAAAACCATGATTAATGAAATAAGCATAAAAACTCACGGTGTTTTCTGTGACCACAGAGAATCTCATTGGAACCATCAAGGATGCACCTCCACCCATGCAAATTCCGTTAACAAGAGCAACCTGCCAAAGGTTATCAACAGCCAAATAGCGCGTAAAATAACATGGACCTAGCAGATTTATCGAAAACAGTTTTGTAGTTCTTTTTCCTTTTCCTTTACCAATCTATCTAACTAATTGTGTATTTTTGGCTGAGCTGAAGTGTTGTTTCTCATTACAAGGGGTAGGGATAAGAGATGAAATCCAAATGTTACCAGGGTCTTCTTGTAGGTATGGATGTGATAGCAAAGCCAATACATTCTATAAACCACCTCGAGGCAGGAATCCTCTGCCGACAAAAAGTCAACTTATAAGTCGTTACGCTACATAGATTGGAAAACAAGAATTGGCTACAAGTCAATAATTTCATGAGGTTTTGACGATATAATTACTCAATTTCCTGCCATCATAGAACATTTTCAAGTCCCCACCAGCAGAAAACGCACGGCCAACTCCCTGTGGAAGTAAATAAGCATAGCTAATTATAGGAAAGCAAAAACACCAAGGAAATACATCAAATTGAAATCAGTAATCCATTTCCAAATAACAGTGACAGTGGAAAAAGAAGAGTGTTAACCTTGATTATCACTAGCTCTGCATTTTCGTCGTTCTCCCATTTCTCTAGGTGTTCTGCTATAAAAGAAACCTAATGCCACATAAAGGAAGTAATACTTTAAAGAAAAATCGTTTCGAGAACTCGAAGTGCAAGTGAACTCAATATGGAATCGGTTACTTAGCTTACCACTTTTGACGAAATCACATTCAATTGACGAGGCCGGTTCAGGGTGATCAATCTCACATGATCAATTTCTTCACCAAGAATAACCTAAAAGAGTGATGATACAAGACCCATTTGAATATTTTTACAGAAAAAATAAGAGTTTTGGGAGGTCACATTTTGGACACTGAAATAATTCAGTGTTCAGTACCTGTTCATCGGGGTTTACCAATTCTTGAGCCATTTCAGGTCTAAATCAATTTATAAGCCAAGAAACCTAGACAAGCGAAACAAACTTAGATAATGAGAAACCCAACAAAGGGAAATGGTGGTGGTGGGTGGGGATTCAAGTGCACCCTTCGGCCGTCCGATCATGTTTTGGATGGCCTGGATGTGTTTTGATTTTGTACCAATAAACATAAATTTAAATTAAATTAAAATTGCCGAACGCATCCGGGCCGTTCAAAATACGATCGGATGGCCGAGGGGTGCATTGCACGGCTGTGCACAGCACCCCCTCAAGTCCCCTAAAAAGGGTTATCAAATTTAACTTGAAGCTAAATGGAAAATGAGCTGTGACTGAGAAAGTAATTCCAAATTAGGGATCGCACACCACAAGAATGGCACAAAAATTTCAAAGCAATAAAGATGAATCAGAACAGCCGAAATTGTAAATACCCAAATGCTAATACTTGCCAAACATTACAGTGAAAAGCATCTGAATTGTGCCAAGGGAAGAAAAGAAAAACAGGAATTGGAAATCACATGAGGCCTCAGTTCAAGTTGGGGTTTAAACTTACAGTGCCGGTGAAGTTCTTGCTGCGAGCCACTAAAGGAAGTACCACATGAATTGGGAGAAAATTGGGTATATAAAGAGATGATGGTTTAGTAGAGGAGCAGGTGAAGGAAAAATGGTTTGGTGGCGCTAACAATTTGTTTAATCCAATTTTTTTAGAGAGAGAAACAAACGTGTACATGGTAGTTGGAGCATTTTCCTGGAGGAGGTGGTAGGTGGATGCAACCCACGGTTTGTAACCACCTCTCTCAGATAAAGTGTTAAAAGTGTAACATATAGTAATACTGTAAATAATTACTGTATTTTTCTCTTATAAAACGTGTGTTAATTGAGTGTGATGTTTAAAAAAAAATGTTAAAAAGTGTTTAAATTTTGTATTTTAATAGTGTAAATAAATGTTTTTCCTGATAAACAAAAAAGTAAAATGTATGTAAATGTAGATAAACACGTTCTGTAGTAGCTTGACTCTACGTGTCTGGCAAGCTCCGAAGGCTCCACGTCGTCCTCCAAGGACTCAATCCTCTCTCAACGCGTGGGCATGATGATTGATTCTTGCATCACAATAGAATATAAGTCGTGCCACAAGAAAGCCTTGCTCTGATACCAATTAACTGTCACTAGATTTTACTTGTGCGTGTCTTGCCTACAAGCCTCGGCCCGCGACACTGTGGCACGTTCTATGGTGTAGGAAAATGATTTTCAAACTTTCTTTTTGTATTGAACGACAAAGAAGATTTCACTATCATAAAGATAAAAAGAATGAAATCAATACAATAGAGAGAGCAAATATATTGAGCTCAAACAGTATAACACTCTCCTAGTGTTGTTATTCGCATTATTTAACCTATCCTTCAATTGCTCGATTTTTTTTTATAAAATAATAGTTAACAAGATGTCAACTAGTCACCCAATGCTTAAACCTTAATACTGCTAAAAATTCGTAGATGTCAGCTTCTTTTTGCTGGCGTTGTTATTCTAGAGCACGGGTTTTTTTGGGAAAAAAATTAAATAAATTCAAGTGGAGTTTTTTTGGCATATATCAATTAGTTAGACCCTAGAAGACCAATTCCGTTCATGCTCTTTAAATTTCCATCACCTATCAGCGATATCACACCCAAGTCAATATCATATGGTAATAACTAGAATGTTTTCCATGCTTTTTCGTTCCAAAAAAAAAATGCCCTTACCAATATGATAATCATCACCCAAATACTAAATACAGTAGCTAGTATACTACTATACTCTCCACATTCCCAATACACGGCACCCAAAAACACCTACGTCGGAAAGCAATCCTCAGCGGTGGGGATAGATTGGATTTGGTCTCTGGATCCAAAATACTGGCCAAAAGTGTCAACTCAATCTTAACGTTGGGGATAAATCCCAGTTGTTAGTTTCGTTAATCTTTAGCAAAACTAAAAATGTCGTTTGGTGGTTCCCACACCGACCTCCCTTGTATAGTAGATACCCTTCTCCTTGATCCATAACCTCCTCAATGATTTTCATTCCTTCTCAGGTCTTAAGCCCAATATCAATAAAAGTTCTGTTTTCTTTGTTAGAGTGCATGTGTGGAGCTGAAAAGGGTTTTGAGGAGTTTTCTTCCAATCCCAGAAGCTCGTCTCCTTGTTAAATACCTTGGTGTGCCCCTTATTTCCGCTAGACTCAAGGCTGTGGACTGTGGGGTTTTGAAAGACAGGATTTTGCAAAGAATTCAGGGCTAGTCCAATAAGCTGATAACTTATGGGGGAAGGGCTCAATTGATTCAGTCTGTCTTGTTTAGTGTACATGTGTATTGGGCATCCATCTTTATCCTCCCAAGTAAAGTCATCAAAGAGGTTGAGAGTTCCCTAATGGCATTTCTTTGGTCTGGAACTGATATGAGACATACTGGGACTGAAGTGAAGTGGGAGCAGGTTTGCTGCCCAAAATCAGAAGGTGGTCATGGATTTAGAAGAATTAAAGAGTGGAATAAGGCAACCATGTTAAGACACCTTTGGGCTTTGAGTATGAAGGCTGATTCTCTACGGGTAAAATGGGTTCATACCTATATTATTAAAGGGAGGAGTTTGTGGGGCATGGATGTTCCTCAAGATGCATAATGGACTATTAGAAAGGTCTTTGGCTTAATGGATATTGGCCAACCCTTGATTCTCTATAAAATTGGGAATGGTCAATCCACATCGTTATGGTTTGACAATTGGCATAATTTGGGTCCCCTTTATAAAAGGTATGGGGAGGAGGTGGTTTATAATGCCGGTAGTTCACTGAATGCTGAAGTATCCTCCATTATTAGCAATGGAATGTGGAGATGGCCAAGAGCCAGGAATAGGGTTACCCAGTGTATTATGGCCCAAACACCTACTACCTTTCCCTGTGTGTGATGTTGAAGATTTAGTAATATGGCTACCTAGTTCGAATTGGGTGTTTTCTTTTCATTCTGCTTGGGAAGCTATTAGAAATAAATTTCATGTGAAAACGTGGACAAGTGTTATTTGGTTCAAAAAGAATATTTCAAGATGGGCTTTTATTTTGTGGTTGGCCTTTCAGCAGAGATTGAGTACAAAGGATAGACTTGCCTCTTGGGGTATGATTATTGATGTAATATGTTCACTGTGTGGGATTGTGAATGAATCTCACCACCACCTCTTTTTTTATTGCTCTTTTTCTGGAAGTGTGTGGCAAGAAGTTTGGAGAAGGTCTTCCAGTACAGCGGTTCTCTATCATCTATCGGATGTTATGGCATGGTTTATTCAACATATGTAAGGAGAGGGGTTTAAGTGCAGGGCTATGAAGGGATCCTTTGCTGCTACTGTATATAGGATATAGAGGGACAGGAACTACAGGGTGTTTCAACAAAAAGCAACCCCAACAAATCAAGTGGCTCAAACAACTATCAACTCTATCAGGGAATTTTTGTGTTCAATAAAAGGGGTAAAGGCTTCTATGAAGAGCAGGTCTTTATGTGCTAGTTGGGGACGGTCAGAGAATTATGTCTTCCAAATCTAAGAAAGTTAACAGTGATTTTATGTATAGGGTTGTTTTGTTTTCTTGTTTAGATAATTAGGCCTTGTTAAGGTCAAGTTTGGGTTTGTGGTTTTGCCAGAGCTATTTCTTTGGTGAGGTTTTTTGATTGGTTGGAGCTTTATAAAAGTACAATACTTATCAAAAACAACTAAAAAAAATGTAGTTACGCAATTTTTAAACAAACACAATTATTTTCAAAATCTTCTTGTCTGAATTTTTTTCATCTTCGGCCTCTATTTATTTACCTTTTTTTTATTCTACTTGTCCAAATGAACGATGTAAAACTTATGACAAAAAGTTAAACAGTGTAACCAAAATTTAAATAACGCCAAACAAAAATTAATTTATACCTTGCTAATGGTAATACTTAGGCTATCTCCTACCCTTCACTTTTTTTTCCACCAAATTTGAGTAAAAAAATTGACCAAAAATTTGATTTGATATTAAGGAATCCAATGACTAGTATTAAACATTTCATCAAATCATTTATCGAAGTCCCACCATATCTCAAAACTCTTTTAATGGGCACACTTTTAAAATGTTTCCATTGTATTTAAGGAAAAGCCAAGGAATTTAGAATGGTGCAAAAAATATTTACAATTTATGGAATGTTACCATTGAAAATTTGGTGTAGAAATTGATATTTGTTCATTCTCCATTGTTCTGGTAAACAATTTAGTCATTTTAGCAATTTTTTCATCAAATTTGAATGGGAAAGTTTGGAGGCACTAAATACAGTACTAAAATTCTCCTTCCGTTAGATTTTAATAGTCGGTTCGGTCTCCAATTCAATTTTTAACAAAAATGATACTTGTACAATTATTTCGGCTCCAACCATTTACAACCCCCTCACATACACGTGGAGCCTACACCCAATTAAACCATTTACAACCCCTCACATACACGCAGGCCTACACCCATAATTGGGTGTGGGCCTCACGTGTATGTGAGAGGATTGTAAATGGTCAGAGTTGAAATGGTTGTAAATGTAGCATGATTGAATTTTTAATTGTACTTAATTATCTTTCAATTTATAATATTTCTAAAGATTTTAAAAACTTTGTAGACCTCATTGAGATCTATCATATAAGATCTATAATTACCATAAAATTCATTATAGATTAAATACTATTAACAATTTATAAATTGCATTGGAGACCAAACCAAACTATTAAAATGGAGCGGAATGAGTATGTTACATTTACATGTGGCACTCTTTTAGTGGTAATATTAGGCGTACATTTAGTATAATATCATGTAAGCTATTTTGTGCATATAGCACTGCTCAATTTGAATTTGATGACACATTTGATAAATGGTTGGAGATGGCCCTACGTAGAAAAATTATTTGGTGGTCAAGGCAACGCTAGGTGGTGCCCCAATACTCTTCTCTACCCTCTATGTTTCTTTAGAGCACCAACTAGTGGTGCCTCAGCACCCCTCCCACCACATGCACCAGTTGAAGGTGCCCAAGACTGAATAACTACTCTCTTAAGCAATGTTTTTTTAAAAAAAGAAAACGAAGAAGTAATGTTTAAAATAAACCCTTGGGTTGGCAAAGCAGTACTATTGTCTTACGTCTTAGGGATTTGCTCTCACCTAAATTCTTAGGCTCGGATTCCCTTGCTAGAAAACTCTTGGGGCCTTTTAAAGATTATACTCGGTCGTTATCTCCAGAATCTTAGAATCAGGGGTGTTCCACTACAGTGGTTTTTTAAAAAAACTACTTTTTCACGGTTTTTTATGTGACGTATTATGAGAGAATGATCTGTCTTGATTTTTAGAAAAAACAATTTTTTGTTAGTGGAACACCCCTCCCTTAATCGAGGTGTGTATATGCTGCCAGGCATCCGGTTATGAAATTTTTTCTTTGTTTAAAAATATATTTGTGTTGATCAAAGGTTTCACGAAGCTGCACCCAGAAATATCTTTATCGCATCACGTCAACTTCTACTAACACTTGGAAACCTTCACTTCCTCTAGTTTTGTGTGAATTCTGGGGACGCACACAGAGAGAGAGAGAGAGAGATGGAGGGTGAGGTAGCGAGACGGAGGATGAGCACAATCGGCGGTCACTTTGCTTCCGCCACGGACGACATCTCCGCCGCTGCTACACAAGTTTTTCCCCTGGTAAAAAATGCTCCTCTCTGTTCTGGGTTTTTGTGAGCTTAACCCATTTTTTAATCGAAAATTTTGATTCATTTGGCCGTAACCAAACAACCGTCTTTATGTTTTCTGTCTACTATTCCATTGGTCGTGGGGTTTTGTTACTAGTTTCATGAATCAGGTGCATTTTTATGCCCTTTTGATTTTTTATTTTTTTATTAGCTTCCTTTCTTTCTTTATTTATTTGGATACCTCTATTGAATTCCTTTAGATTTTGATTCAATTTCCTTCATTCATTTTCCTTTTTCCTTTTCGGGCCATGCCATGTTATTGCTGTAATTCTAGTCGAATTATGTAACTTAGTTTTGCTGTGAAATAAATCTGTAAAAGGGGCCTTCGGTAGGATATGTATACTTAGACAAACAAGACCTGAATGATTGGACACAACTTCTTATCGCAACTTAATTAGTAGGCGATGCCGTGATAGTAAAATGGAATATGATTTTGTATCCGGTGACCGTGCCAGGATTTTACCTTTGTGGTGGCAAAAATATTGTTGTTATGTTATTGTTGTTGGCAAAAATATGTACTTAAAAAATAAGAAGACAAATTGCAAATGAATATTCATCCACTCTACGAAAAACTATAATAACATAAAAACCTTGTGGTGGCGAGTCTATATAATTCGGGGATAAAAATTGATTTCCTATATAATAATTGCATTTTTTTGAAAACCTTGTGGTGGCGGCCGCCACCACTTGTCCCCCGGGCTCTATCCTTGTTTGTATCCTTTGAATTTTCAACTGCTTTGATTCAAGGCATAAGCATTTCAATCATTTAGAAGGAGCGTGAAATATGGAAGAAGTCTTGGAGAAATGGGATGGCATTTACAGTAGGCAAACAGACCAGCACCTAGGTGGATAGGAATTCTTTCATACTCTGTCTCGAGTTGGCTTCTTCACATAGAACTTGTAGGCCTACAACAGATTTTAACTTTGCTTTTGTTTATTATACTTTTTCTTGGTTGCATTTTGTTGATGTTATCAAAGAAATGATAAATTTCTTCCTTTGTTCTTACTACATAATAGTTTCTGTTTTTGTTTTTAGTTTTGCCATTGAAGAACATGATTGTCTCCATTATTTACGTTGTGTTGTTCCAACTCTCTTTATGGGTGCACTTAACCTACGTGATTTATCCGTTTTTCTTCTTGCCACAGAACTGCAGTAGTAGTTTGAACTATGTCATGCAAAGGCGCGACAATATATTGCATTTTGCTAGGCAGGCGTCTAGTTCTCAAGCTTGTTTCATGAGGCAGGCATCAACAGATCAGGTCCGTTAAACTTTTCAGTCCTCATCTTGTTTAACTTTTTTCTTTTTTTAGTTACTTTTTGTGCATCTCTCGCTGGGTACTTATTCAATGTTTTCAGGTTAGCTCTGCTCAGTCTGGGGTCCCTCTCAAGTCCACCAGTTCTACAATTGAGGGCTATTCCAATGCCTTTGAAGCACCTTTGTTTTCTAGACTTACTAGTATGCAACCAAACTTCTCCAATGCTGGTGCAATCCAAGCTGTGGTACAAGATTGCAAATTACCCAGAACTGAGCCTCCTAAGTTTGCCAGGCCACACAGAAATCTCAACGGGCCACGTCAATCTCCTTCCAGGAAGAAAATACAGCCTTTTGAATCTAGCGGTAAGGGATTTGGACGTCTGAATATTTGACCTTTGATGCATTTGGTTTTTTTTCCCCTTTGTACATTTCAATTGGGGTCTGCCTTTCCTTAAGGACATCTAGTGAAGACCACACATTTGTACATATAAATCATGATACCGTATAAGTTACCATCTTTCTTTTCATTCTTGATTCTTCACCAACTCATGAAGTAATGAACTGCTGATGAAAACTGGAATTCGGTTTGAGCTCTGGATGTATGCGTAGTTCCACTTTTGTTTTCCAGAGAGGATGATTGTATGAGATTATGGACTCCTTCGGCATAGATTCAAGTTTGGGAGAGGTAATGTTTCATTTCAAATATTATAATGCAGGATTTGAGTTGTCCCCGAGAATGGATGTTGCAGAATCTGGACGCAATTACGTTCTTTTGGTAGAACTCCCAGGTGTAAGTATCCATGATATCAGAGTGGAAGTAAGTGATCAAAAGTAAGTGAGTTTTTCTTTCCAGTAATTACAAGTGGATCTCGATATTGGTATCACGATGGGTTTCATTTGGTTCATTTCATTCCAGCTTGACTGTGATGGGTAAAAGTTCAGACCAGTGGGTGAGAGCGGTAAGTTCAAAAGACAATTTCTCTAGATATCACAAGAAGGAGATTTCACATGGACCTTACCAGGTTGTATGGCCACTGCCCAGTAATGTGAACAAGGACAGTGTCTCTGCTGAATTTGTGTAAGTCAATGGCTGGAATCCTTTCCTTCTTGATACTAGTTCGCTAAAAAGTTATCCCATGAATTCTGGTATCTCCGGGAGAATAATTGGCTAAATATATGTTTGATTAGTGTTTCTGGCTTTTGTTTGAAGATTCAAGTTTAAGTTGATGCTTAAAGATAAAATTCAACCGTAGATGATTTGTGAAGATTAAAGTGGTAAAAAATAGGAATTCATCATAACCATCTTTGCTTAGAAAATATATGGATTGTTCCTATTTATACTCAGCTTCCTATAGGAAAATAATTGTAGGAAAAATTTCCGGCGAAGTAGCTGTAATAACTGGTGATAATTATGCTTTTACATGAAACCTTGGGCTTGTACTTGACATCGAAATGGATGTACTTTATCACAATTTCTTATTCAGTTTGGTTATCGGATACTATGATAGTTCTTTGAAGATGCTTGTATTGATGAAAACTTTTGTGCAGGGATGGACTTCTTCGAATTACCGTTCCTAAACTTTAAGAATCCGATGGCGAACGAGTGCATTTCCATGGATGCAAATGAATGTGTATCTAACTGTAAGCACTTAGCAGTGTTAAATACTCCTGTCATATTCTTGTTTCTCATACTTGTATGTTATCCATTGAGCTACTCTGCATTGTATTAGATTTATTAAAATGATCTTGTTGGCTGGAGAACTATGTTTAAGATATTGGATTTGTGAGACGAAAGAATAAAGAAAGGCGAAAAGCCCATCTCCGGTGGATTAAATGGATTGAAGAGTACTTGCCATTGCTTTTTCATCTCGAGGTGAATGCAGTTACAGTATGACAATAATCGTCGTGTCATTTAAGGTTGTGTATGGATTCTGGTGGATTTTTGTCAATGACAGAGTCAGGATTAGGACCTAAGCACTTTCAACGCTTATTTTGAATATATTAACTAAATACGTGAGCAAGAACGGAATGTTGACTTTTTACCTAGTGAAATCTAGTTGCAATGTTTTTCTTAGGGTGGTACTGGCGATTTCATTATCTCAATTTGGAAAAAGGAAGCTCCGGTCCAGTTCTGTATCCTCTAGCGTGGTCTAGTTCTGCACCATTTATTGTTTTGCAGGCTCCGCAGAAAAGATCGAACACGCTATATCATCGAGTGTGCGTTTGTAGAAGCAAGCAAAAATGGACGGCTCAAGGCCTACTAGGTATGTAGTAGTACTAAGTACTATGAGGTTGCGGGTTGAAATCCTATGGAAAGAAGTTTAATAGATTGGTTGGGCTGGGGTTAGGTAGACAGAGGTACCATTTGACCAAAGAAAAAAGCTGAGATGTTGGTCATCCATTTTTCCTCCGCAAACATGGTTTCATGTTTGGGCCTGAAACTGGACCAGACTTGCGCACTGCATTGGGTTTAGATGGGCCTTTCTGGGATCCGTTACACTTTTGAACTGATCCATTAGATAAAAATGTAACGCGAGATTCTTTCCAACCAATAAAACGCATCATTCTGTCTTCCTCGAAACTCAAACTTTTTGACCGTATGACATGCTTAAAAATCACGTTGTAGCCTTCACTGAGAAGAAAACGGGGGTGTTCCACTAAGGTGGTTTTTTAAAAAAACTAGTTTTTCACGATTTTTTATGTGATGTATTGTGAGAGAATGACCTGTCTCAGTTTTTGAAAAAAACAGTTTTTTGTTAGTAGAACACCCCCGTACGTTTGCAAAATATCTATTTGATCAAATATATACAAAATAGATTGTCTTTTTTAAAAAAAAAAAAAAAAAAAACCAGCTAGACAGCAAATATTGTTGTCAACTTAAAATTGACGACTTTAAATGATTTATTTTATCTTACTCTCGATGTTGAATCAAATTGATTGTTCGCAGATCTATTCTTTTCAAAGAGACCGACAAGGTGAACGGTTTGAATTATTTCTATAGGCATGCCATAGAGCCAAAAAGTGTGTATTTTGAGGGGTGTGCTGGGGAGCTTTAATCCCCAGAATAAATTAGATTGTGATTGTTGCAAACGGGGTCACCATATAAATGAGTTTACAAATTATTTTCAAACATATCTGTCTATACTTTATAGGTTTCTTAAACAAATCATTCCTTGTATAATTTTATAGTTTTTGCCAATGAATGTAGAGAAACGTGTATAAACTTATTAATGGGAAATATTTTGAAACTAAGAGTGCATCATTTCTTGAAAATACAAGCATTTATAAAATAATTCCTTTTGTGGGTCGACCAACTAGCACATATCTGTATTTGGGTCTATGCGCTTCTGTTGGTATACACAAGGGCGAAGGCTGCCCGAGCCCTTGCACCACTCCAAATTTGCTAACTTATTGTACTAGTAGTTTTTTTTTATGTCAATTCCCATGGGTGATTTTTTTTTTTTTTTTTTGATTCATATATAAGTGTGGAAAAAAGACCTTAAAAATTCAAGTCATTAACAATTTTTTGTAGCATTTATAAAAATTCCTTTACAACTACGTATTAAACACATACACACAATCTACCCTCTTCCTCTCACAAAACAAGTAAACAATAATTACGTAATACATACATAATCTTTGGAAATAAAATTACCCAAATTTTTGGTATACTCTTGAATTCAATTCCATTTTTGTCAACAAGAAATCTCCCCTCCCAGATTACATAATCTTTTCCTCCACTCAAAATCACTCACAACGTGACCTCGAACCACCTCCACCTCTCTCTCTCTCTCTCTCTCTCTCTCTCTCATGGGCAGTTATTCATTTGCGGCTCCTGCAACAACAATACTGGTCCAACTCCTCATTCCCTTCTTCTTCTTCTTCTTCATCAACCAAACAGGAGTAAATGGAGAGCACTGCGGCGGCCTCGTTAATGGCGGAATCTGTGATCCATTCAAAGGCAGCTGGGTTTACGATAAATCTTACCCTCTCTACGATTCGACATTGTGTCCGTTCATAGAGAAGGAATTCGATTGCCTGAAGAACGGCCGACCAGATAAAGGTTACCTCAAGTACAGATGGCAGCCCAACGGATGCGCAATACCGAGGTACGAGATTCAGTATTGTTAGAATACTTAGATTATCACGTCGTTTCTGTTTATGCCTAAGTGCAATCCAGATACCGTTAAGCTAAAGACCTCTCGCCTCTTGGCTGTAGCCCGCATGCTAATACGTGTCACCCTTTTTTGTGGTCTCAATAGCTTTGTTAAAGTTTATTAGCAATTCTATGTTTTTTACAATTCTATGGTACTAATGGTAGGAGTAATGAAATTCTTACTTTTTTTTTGGTTTTTTTTTTTTTTTTTTGCTATAGGATTTTCATCGACGGGGGTTAATAGGTAATAACTAAAGGGAGTTTAAGCCTCTCCGTAGGTTCGAACACCAAACTAGCCCTTAGGAGTCAAAGAGTATAATCAGATAGACTAAGAGCCACATCTTTATGAAATTCTTAGTGGCATAATTTTTTTTGACAATTTTGACTTTTTAAGGACATGTACACCTTATTCGGTTTGGATCTCAAGACCCATATTGCACGGTTCCCAATAAATTTTTTTTTTATCTCTCTCTACTCATTACCCTCAAAACCCTCTCTCGACACCCAAACCGAACAAAGCCGTAGTTATTGCATTTAGATTTTCTTTTTTGTAAATTGACTGGCATTAGTTTTCTACATTCTCAATTTTATAAGTATTAATTTTCGTATCTGTCAATTTTTAATAGCACTCACAAATTTGGTATATCCGAAATAAAGAGCGAGCGAATTAGTACAATAATGAATGTACTCGTTTGTAATCAGAATGTACTAATTCTCCTTTGGCTAAAAAGTGAAGTAGTGGTTTTTTGGTTTTTTTTTATTTTGTCTTTATTCAATTTTTTTTTTTTGCATTTGTTAGTTTTGCATTAAGATTTTGTAGTTTCTAGATTCCTCTCAACCTCTAACAAGTATAAAATTATGGTCAAAACTAATATTTTTTTGAATAAAGTCGAAAATAAACCAAAATAAACCAGTTTATTAGTTTAATTTTGGCTTTATTAAAAAAAAATTAGTTTCGGCCATAATTTTATACTCTTTGGATTCGTCTCGTCGAGACGAATCCATAAACCACGAAAACTCGACACGAAACTAACAAATGCAAAAAAAATTTGAATAAAGACGAAACGAAAAAACAAAAAAAACCATTTTTTTCTTTTTGTCCAAAGGAGTTTAGGCCTATCACATGTTCCATCCACATGGGAACTAAACATTCCAAATCTCGAGGCACTGGAGGTTTATCCGATCGTTAACTTTAGGACTCGGAATTAATTAAAGTACGCGCAAACTGGCCCGGACATCCGATTATAAAGAAATAAAAAAAAATGATAGGGACATACTTTAAATTTCTACACTGTTCCCAATTTGGGACATTTGGTAATTGAACGAACACAACTTGAAACATAATTAGGTATGAACTATATTAATTTGTATTGAATGTCCACAATATTAATGTTGATCATTGGACTCAATTTCTCACTCACTCCTCAGTACATTTGAACAAGCAAAATATCTGTTCTAAAATTCTCTTTTCCAACATGACAACTAAAAGTTCTTGTCATTCATTCACATCAACTTCTCATTCTGCTTTTCTAAGCATTGCTCTTCTTTCCTTATAGGCAGAATAAAAATCTGGCAGAGGAAAGGGGAAATAAATGTAAGGAAAGTTAGACGTGAGGGGTGTTCTGCTAAGGGTATTTTTAGAATAAATTGGTTTTTCACGATTTTTTTACGAAAGAATGACATGTTTTAGTTTTTAGACAAACCTCTTTTTTATTAGTGGAACACCCCACAATGTGGCCTATTCAAAACGTTGCAAGGAGTTTTTTAGTGCTTAATTAGGTTGGTACAGTTTACTTTTTCCATAGAGGTCAGATAGAAATTTATTAGTAAAACTTATTATGAGTAGGAGTAAATATTTTGGGCTAGGTTTGGATTAATAAGTCAGTTGGCATTTTTTTTTTTTGTCTTTATTTAAAAGATTTTTTTTTTTTTGCGTCAATATTTTTGTGTATTAATTCTTCGTTTGGGAAAAGCAAAAAATTATGATCCAAATGCAATATTTTTTTATTGTAATAAAGTGAAAAATAAACCAAAAAATCGAGATGAACTAATAAATTCACAAAAATTTGACGCGAAACTAAAAATACTAAAAACACTTGAATAAAGGGGGAAAAAATAAAAAACCAAACCTACCCTTGATATACTTTTTGGTATCTGTGCACTAAATCTGGTGGAAACACAAGTCAAAAGTGACTATAATGTAAGAAGATATATAAGTGGTCATTGGTTGGTGTCTTCCATATAAGTACTAAATAATCATTTAGTATTGGAATATGAAGTTGATTTGGGGTGTTCCACTAAGTTTTTCCCAAAAACCAAGTCAAGTCATCCTCTCACAATACATCACATAAAAAGGTGTGAACACAAAAGTCAAGGTGGTTTTAAAACAAAACTCCGGGGTGTTCCACTAACCCAGTTTTTTGAAAAAATTGGTTTTTCACTGTTTTTTATGTGCTGTGTTGTGAGAAAATAACCTGTCTTGGTGTTTGAAAAAAAAAAACAGTTTTTTGTTAGTGGAACACCTTGACATGTCCACCTCCACATTTCATAAACACTTTAAAAATTGGTCCACTTTTTGGTCCCTTCTCACATGTCCTATTAAACTTTCTCCTCCAATTAATTTTTTGTTGTCATTTCCTGCATAAGAAAACAATCATCATTATGACACACAACAAATCTTATGCAAACACCACCACCCCCACATAGAAAAGCCAAACCAGTACTCCTCAAACATTGCTGCAATATTTGCCTCTAGTCCACTTAATTTGTAATATTTGTCAAATGCCACTAAGTTTATTCTATATTTTTCTCTTATGTGTTTCTGCAAGTCACATATGTTAATTTGGAGATAGGGTACTCATAATTATATAAGTTTTGAGAAAAGTTATAATTAATTTTTGCATGCATGCACCTCATAATAATGCTAAAGGGATTACGCGCGTTACGTACACTTTTAAATTGATACTCACCATCCAAAGAGCCCACTAATTACCCAAAAGGATTTTTTTTTTTTTTTGGGTGCACAAAAATGAAAGTGCAGATATGGTACTCCCGTACCACTCCACAATTTGTAAGGGATCGCATCATATTTTTGTCAGGACTGAAGCTAATTAATTATGTTCCAATAAGTGAGAGAGTATGTTTAGAATTAATAAGGTTCTGTAAAGACTTGAACTTGATCAGCATTGTGTAACTAATTCCAAATTTTCAATCCTTGAACGAACTCTTCGAATTGCGTGCACAAGATGGCTTCACCGACTCTTGAGCCTTGAGGAGCCACACGTAAAACCCCAAGTCCAAAATATCTTTATCTTGTGGAGCCCAAAACAGTTCGATTGGATTCTCTCCATCTAAACAGGCTTTGTTCGGTTTGGATTTTGAGAGAAGATTTTTCGGGTAATGAGTAGAGAGAGACCCAAACCGAACAAGGTGCTAATGACCCAAAAACATGGGGAAATTTTCTTTTTAAGCTAATTGCGGGGACTACTCAATGAATGTACTTGCTATGGTTCTTTAGATCTTTAGATCCACTCTTCTCGATGACAGTGATTTGTTGATATTTTTTGTCCAAGTGGATTTTTGATGCGTGGAGGTAAACTCTTAATATTATATTTCAGTAATTGACAACTACAAGTAGGAAAGTATTTCGAAATCCACCAAATTGTGAAATTTGGAATGTTATTAAGATGTCCATTTCAACATACTTTTGCTAACGGACGCGGGGACGCAGCAGGTGCTGTGTAGAATCCTAACCATCCGTTGCTTGGATGGATGGCCCGGATTGAAAACACACTATTCGCTAACTATTTGTGCGAATAGTTTGTTTTCAATCCAGATCGTTGAAAACACTTGTAGATGGCTGTGATTCTGCACAATAGCCTCCCCGTGTCCTTCGCTAACCTCATCCGATTTTTTTTATCGGATGTCCGGATCAACTTACGCACACTTCGACTAATTCGGGGCTCTAGAGATAACGAGCTAGAATAACCCTAAGTGGCCCCAAAATGTATGATGGTTGGCTTCCATAGAAGTCGAACATGTAACCTTATGGTCAAACACTTATCCAATTTATTATAGAACCCAACTCTTGAATCAGTGACAGAATCATGAATTTCACTACGCATGGGCGAGCCCATATAATTCATAGAAAAAAATTTGATATTTTTTTTCCTATATAAAACTAGAGGTTTTTTTTTCCTTACAAAGGTGACCACCCCTACTGACAACCCCGGCTCTATCCTTGCACTGAATTGTTTTCTATCCAGGGTCACTAGACAATTTCGGAGGGGCAAAGCCAAAGTTGGTTCTGGTGTTTACGCATTTTGGTTGAAAACGCTAAGTTCAAATTTGTGGTTTTTAAAAATTCAATTCGTCAAAAGATCAATAGTTGAATTCAAAAAAGCAAGAATCGATAATTGCTGGTAATTATTATGCAAAATTGTTGATGATTGCTGGCAATAGATAGATAGTTCTTGATTAATTTACTGCTATGTCAATTCTGGACTTTGGGGGGGGGGGGGGGGGGGGGGGGGTGAGGGGATGGGGGGGGGCTGCGCCACGCCGGTCTCGTTCCGATGATAAAAAACGTCCACCACGTAGAGCTCGTCGAGTACAACAAATCTACCAAAAATCAACTCAATTCTTGTGTATTTTCCCTAGTTACATTATTGGCCTGTAAACTTATTCTTGAAGGTAAAATGCCCCAGGTGCATGCCCCAATTTACATCTGTCCTTGGGGTCCGTTTGGTTGAATTCATTCTCATCCCCATGTTTGCTTGTGCTAAGGAATAATCATTCTCTTTCCTATCCATGACCCTCAATATATAGGGGCATCTGTTTTTGGAAAAATTAATTTAATCGGATATGGGCAAGCCCTCTATCGGTTCATATAATTTTTTTTATTCTGGACCAAAACCTGGATAAAGCAATAAAGCACTTAACGATATTTGATCGTGCTAATTTTTTACAAGGTACAAGTAAACATCATTTTGAAAAACATGAACGGCTTCGATAATTTGTATGGGGTCCGGAGTAGGCCTAAATCAACCGATTTGTACGAGTTTTGTGCATTAAAATCTGTACGCATATTATTTATCGAATTTTCCTGAGTTGGAAAAAGAACAAAAGCATGAATATTTAGAAAGCTACGATGGAATGGAATCATAATTTTTGACCTTTTTCCAAAGAAACTATTCCTTTAACTAGGTCGAACATTGATTGTGCTGGCATGAAAAATGGTTTCACTGTATAATAATTAATGGACCCACAAACACGATGATTTGAATCTTTTGAACAGATTTAATGGTGCAGAGCTGATGTTGAGATTGAGAGGGAAACGCCTCTTGTTTGTAGGTGACTCTCTAAGCCTCAACCAATGGCAGTCACTCACTTGCATGCTTCACGTGGCGGTGCCTCGAGCCAGATACACCATACAGAGGACTCAAGGACTATCTACATTCACATTCCCGGTGAGTTTATCATCTCTCTGCATATATATTAGTAATCGAATATACATGAACAAATTCTATCTTGTATGTACCCGCTACATTTTTTATCTGTTACTTTTTCGCTATTTTTCATGTTTTTTCGTTTAGTTTTTTGTCATAATTTTTTGAATTAATCATTCGTCTTGGCTAGAGGAATAAGAAAAATATGAAAATGTGGACCAAAGTTGAAAAAATTCATATAAGAGTACACTGCAAACACAAAAATACAAACTATTTGGTAATTTTTTGCTTTTAATAAATTTATTTTTGCTTTAGGTCGTGTAACTTTTTATTTTTTAGACTCATCTCGCCGTGATAGATAATTAATTCAAAAAAAAAATGTGAATCTAACAAAAATTAAAAAAAGACGAACAAAAATACCATACCAAAAAATATAAAAAATTTAAGAAGTCTATGATCCCAGAATTGAGACCACGAAAATTGTTCATTAGGTGATTTTTGTGTGGGGCTTGGATTCACTTGAATGTGTAGGCTTCACATCGCCAAATAAACCAGAAATCACCAAAATTCTTATCCCGGCCAATTCCAAAACTGGAAAACTATTTATCTAAAATTAAAAGATGTTAGAACTTGGGGCTCATATGAAGAGGTACCGAGAAGTTCTAATGAAAGGCCAAATGCCGAGCGGAATGGAGAGGAGCGAGGCGAGCGAAGTGATCGAGGGCATTTGACCTGGCTCAACTGTTGTCGTTGGTTGGCCGTAAGGCCGAATAATTAGGGTTGGAATAGAATAGGGCAATAAATACTCTCTATTGTAAAAACCCTGGCCGATTTTTCGATCATAATAAAACAGACTCGCTCTCGCTCCCGTGGAGGCTCCTGGTTTTGGGAAACCACGTAAATTCCTGTGTTCGATTCTTTACTGTTTTCGTATTCCATTATTTTGTGTGTGGTGATTTCTCGAATAAAAGAATTGCATGAATATGCAGTATGTTTGCATGTAATGATCGGTAAATGTTGGGTGAATAATATGTAAGAAATTATATAATGTGGCCTACATGTCATTTTCTAATTATTAATTGACGTTGTGAGTGATAATTAAATTGCCCATTTATTTGGTGTTTAATTGTGAAAAGGTGTTTTATTATGTAAAGGCATATCATATGTGAAAGGGTGTCCTAACTGAGAAAGTGTACTTATTGGGAATAAATTAATATACCAACAGTCACATCCGTTAGGAAATAACCAAGAGACACACCCATTGAGAAAGACACCTTTTGGAAACAACTTTTCCTTGACGGTAGGAAATGTGTTGCCTATAAATACCGCATGCATAGGGTCTCTAGCCTAACCCGAATAAGAACAAACTTGTATTTCCATCAATGGGGTTCATTACGTGGATCATAGATTAGAAGATCTTTCTGCTTTGTTCGATCACTTAAACAATAATAATTGAAGGTATGATTTTAAGTTTCCGCTGCGCTCAGAGATATTATTAATTTCTTTCATAATAGAGATATCAATTTCTTTCATAATAGAGATGGTTTTGTCGTGAACAGCTGGAAATGTGGTCGGTAAGTGTTACGCATATTTTGGGTTAGTCGGTGATAGTTCAGCTCGAAAATGAATGGTTGCCTTATCATTTGTCCACACCACGTGATTTTTAGAAACGATAGAAACTTGACAAATAATATATGGCTAAACATGTTTTCTACCGTATATTTCACTAGTCCCGAAAAGTAATTACGTGGTACCACGTATCACTCTAACACCACACACACACAAATATATTTATATGTATATATGGGATCCATTCACTAAGTTGTGGGTCCCCCAGGAATACTTGAAATTAGAATGTCTTGAGCACCACGTTGTTATGCTCCGAGAGCACTGAATAATTAGATGTTTTCTACTTATGATTTGTTGACATATGGACAATACTTGGTACCAAAAAAAAAAAATGTGGCTGAATTTTCGTTAGTTTTTGAGTTGAGGGAAAGGTGAAGGAATTGGGAAATTTTGGGTGTCTTCATTTCAATTAGTTGCTTGGATCAAGAAAATTATTGCATATATAATAAACTGAAAAAGCTAAATATGAGAGAAAAATAATTTCTCCGTCTAGCCCTAGTTGCGCTATCATCCTTTGTAAACGCTGACATGCGCGATGTTGTTAACAATGCAGGCGTACAATGCTTCGATCATGTTCGATCGCAACGCTTTTCTAGTCGATATCGTGAGCGAGAAAATTGGACGGGTTCTCAAACTCGATTCGATTCAGAGTGGTACGAGGTGGAAAGGGATGGATGTGTTGATATTCAACTCGTGGCACTGGTGGCTTCACATTGGGAGGAAACAACCGTAAGACATGCTTAAATATGGCTTCTAAGTTCTAACATACGCACTAGTATAGAAGGGGAAAACACCAGTTGTCTAGTTCGATTCCCCCGATCTCATCGATGTGCTCGCCGCACTTTTTTCCTCACCAAAATCATCTCATAATTGCATTTCCTTTGAACTCATATTTGGTCGTTGTTTTCAGAACCAATTATGCAAAATTCATTTTGAAAACACTATTTCGAAAATAAACTACACGTGTTATTTACAAAATCTTATTCATCGGGCTTCTTTGATATAAATATGTCGTCTTACTTACAAAAAAAAAAAAAAATGTTCTCTATTATTTCCTCAAAAAGTGAATCCCTTTCCAATAAGTTAAATCAACTTATTGGCTTTGGAGTTTACTAGGTACTAATCTATGATGCTATTTTTTACTATGTTTGTTTCAGATGGGATTTTATTCAAGATGGGTATGTTGTATCCAAAGACATGGATCGTTTGGTAGCATATGAAAAGGCTCTGAATACATGGGCAAGATGGGTGCAGCACAACATTAATCCCACAAAAACCAAAGTCATTTTCCAGGGCGTATCCCCTGATCATGCCAAGTAAGTTGATTAATTCATTAACTTATCATTTGATTGTGCGCCTAAACTGACCCGAACACATGAGTTATAAAAAAAAAAAAGTTGATAGGTTCGTTACGGTGGTGTTTGGCAAATAATACTACTAATATTGAATGGGAATAATGGATATGGATAATTTGGATATAGGGAAAATTGCCAAACACAAAACCTAAAGTACAAAACAAGTTTGACCAGAAAAAAGATGAGGAGGACTCAAAACTACTTTGGCTTTGTTCGTTTGCTTATTCTGAGCCGGCATTTTTAACTTTGAGCTAAGATTCTTGTTCGGTTAAGAGTTTTGGTTTTATAATTAAGGTGGGCTACATTAACTCTCCCCCAACCACTTCTTTACGAGTGAGCCAAATCAACTTTTCAAACTCTTTTAGTAATCCAAGCGAGAGAGAAAGAGAGACGAAAAGTCAACAAGAGTCCACCCCGGTAAAAAAAAAATATCAGAGTCAACATCTGCGCATCTTGCACTCAAATCACATTCGAAATTCAAACAAAACTCAAACCAAAATTTTGAAATTCAAAACAAAACTCAAAACAGAATTGCGTGAAAACAGTGAATCGAACACCGCCTTTGTAATTCTTTATTAGTAGTTTAAAAAAAAAATCATGCCCTTTACTTATTTTCTCTCATATGTCAGTGGAAGCGATTGGGCCCAGCAGAAGGCAACCTGCAGCGGACAAACCCAACCGGTGGCGGGCTCAAATTATCCGGCAGGCCCACATCCAGCCCAACTGGTGCTGGAGAAAGTTTTGAGAGCAATGTCCAAACCAGTGTATTTGCTAAACGTAACACACCTGTCCCAGCTAAGGAAAGATGGGCACCCATCTGCTTATGGGCTGGGAGGCCACATTGGGCTGGACTGCAGCCACTGGTGCATCGCCGGGGTACCCGATACTTGGAACCAACTCCTATATGCAGCTCTCATTTCAAAATAGTCCCCATTGTTTCTTTCTATTTACCAGAAGAAAATAGTGATTTCTTGTTCTTTCTTATACACATTGAATAAAAATATATATCATGGAGTAGCTGCTCCTGATTTAGAGCACCTCCAATTCTTAGCTTCAGGTCCGGAGAGTTTTTTTAAAGGTTAATTGCGGATGGCAATGGGGCGGGGGGTCGGATCAATATAATGTCCCTTGTCCCCGCTCTGTTTCTTAGCAGGACGGAGTCGGATACGGCCGGAAAAATCGGGGAGGTATCAAGGTCAGGGAATAATCGTTTCCATTTACTGTACCATTCATTAACTTTTTGTCCATTTTGTGTTTCTAAAAACTAGCAGATTGAGATTTGGTTTCCAAATACTTCCTGCCAGGGGGAGAGCCAAGATTTTTAATTCCAGGGATAAAAAATAAAAAATTAAATCTATGCGCGATTTTGCTTTTCTTATTTGCTGATCGGAATAAACAATTGGAACAAATATGTCAACAAGTATATCTCTAGGGACAAATATACAAACAACATATAATAATCAATATATGCTTTTAGTCCAGTTTCCACAAGCAACAAATTTAAACAAGTGGTATAATAACTGATTTTTATATGTTGTTGTGTTAGCCACGGTTAATTCCAATAATAAAAAAAAAAATCTATACTTTATGAAATAAGCCCACAAAAGCACTAAATCAATCACATTCAATCCAAACCAACAAAAGCAATAGGTCCATACTTTTAAGTATTTCTAAATTCATCACCAATGGGTACATAACCATCAACATTCAATTACGTATCAACAACTCTCCTATAACCATAATAAAAATTAGGGAAAAACTTACCTAAGGTTTTGGTTTTACCAAGAACAGATAGGATTTCCAAAATCCCCTTTGCTTTGTTCTGAAATAATTTAGAGCACGATTAAGTCCTAGGACTATAACTAAAAAAAATTAACCACTAATTAGCACATGCAATTAGGGCATCCTTATCAAACTTGTCAAATTAGCTTTTTGGCTAAAATAGAGAGCCAATCCCTTAAAAACCCCCCAAAATTAGCCTCTCTACTTTCCCTCACCAAATTATTTTTGCTACAGTACTGCACCAAATTTGGTGCGGTACTGTTCACGCACCTATTGTTTTTTTCGGTGGCTTTCCCGAGTTTTGTGGGGAGAGGAAGTCAATTTAATTGATGAAGGGAGGGGAGTCCACCACCTTTTGCTCTCGGGAAATCATTTCCCCAGGCGGGAAGTTTAAGATTTAGGGAGAATTTTATTTTATTTTTATAGATTTGAGGGGAGTAGTTTAATATAGTAAAGTTAAAATAGAGAGCCTGATTTTGTGAATTTTTGATAAAGTGACTTGCTAATTTATAAAAGGTGTTTTTGAAGTTAAATTTGGTGAAAATTTTGGTTCTTTTGATAAGGATGCTCTTACCCAATTTTCATTTTAACAATCACTAAAAGATATGCAATGATTAAGCGATTAAAGTAAAGAGACAAGACAAAGAGATTTACGTGGAAACTACTTAGGGTCTAAACACCCTAAGCATAAAACCACGGCCTAATCCTACTTATGTATTTCCATAAATCAAAAGCTTTACAAGAATTAACAAAACTAGGAATTACCCAACAAGCCCCTTGTGACACCTAGCTCCAATTCTTGATGTAGTACCCCGTACCCCTCTTTGATTCCATGGACTCCACAAGCACACCCGTCTTGATCTCAGAGTCAACTCGGCACCGGTCCAACCGGCTCATGTAGGAACCAAGGCAATATCCATCATATGAATGAAATGATAAGAAATGAAGATTTTTGTGCAAAACAATCAATCTAGATGTAATCCATAGAGTATTAGAAGATTAATCTAAATTGACAAAATAAATGATCAAACACAAGGTTTAAATTATATAATGCATCAAGAACCCATGAAAAATAAAAGACTTGATTTTTAGTAAAGGTTTTTGAAGAAAATAATCAATCTAGATATAATCCATAGAGTATTAGAAGATTAATCTAGATTGCAAAAGAAAATGATCAAACACAAGGTTTAAATCATTTTCACAAGAAAGAACACTCAAGAACAAAAGATTAGATGCATTTTTCTCTCTCTAAAGTGTATAAAATCTGATTGTATTCTCTTGCCTGAATTGAGGAGAAAAAGATGTTTATATAGGTGCAAACAAGGTTTAGAGCGCTGTAGCGCAACTGGGCGCGTGTCAGCGCTTCCCAAGTAATGAGCGCTATGGTGCATTTGGGATGCGTGAACACGCTTCCCAAGTAATGAGCGCTATGGTGCATTTGAGATGCGTGTCAGCGCTTCTCAAGCCTAAGCCTAAGGAGCGCTATGGCGCATCCACGGCGCGTGTCAGCGCTACCCAAGCCAAACTAAGCCAAGCTTCTAAGGTGCGCTCTGGTGCAACCAAAGCGCTTCCCTCCTACATGCCTTAGAATAAAAAGATATTTCTAATAAAATGCAAGGATTAAACAAATAGGCTTAGCTTATTTAAAACATGCATTTAGTTAAACATTAAGACTAAATGACAATGCTAAATGCATGAATTATACCTTTCAATAATCAACGTAAGTACCGGCATGAGCACCATCTTTTCCTCAACGCTTCAACACATGGAAGGGAGCATCTAGATACAATCCTAGACTTCTACCCCAAAACCCAAAAAAAATACATACTCTAATGGTTTGTCGTAATCTAGAAATTGCCAATTACATTAACATGATCCTATTGTCGAAATCTACCAATCCTCTTTGGGCTAGAATTGAAAACAAGGGTTGGTGGCACTATTTTTGTTGTAGCTTTGGACAATATTTGGTAATGGTGGAATAAAAAAATGTGGGATCCTAAGTTTGTATATCCAAGAAAACCGATATTAGAGATTCGTCGTTCTATGACCGAAGTGTTTGATGCTCTAACCTTCCAACAAACTCTCAATAGCAAAAGGATAGTTGTGATGTGGCTGGCTCCTCCTGGTGGTGTTTTCAAAGTCAATGTTGATGGCGCCTCCAATGGAAGTCCAAGACATGCCGTGGCTGGAGGGGTAGTTCGTGATGACGGTGCGAATTGGATTAAGGGTTTTGCTTGCAGAATTTGGAATGTGGATGATTTAAAGGCTAAATTTTGGGGTATTTAGAGAGGTCTGAAACTTGTGTGGAATATGGGGTCACACCATATTGTGTTGGAAATAGATTCATAAGTGGCTCTCCGGGCGATTTCGAATCAAAATCCTTTTGGTCCTAACTGTAACCTGATCAAGATGATCCATGAGCAACTTAAAATGGGATAGAATTGTGACTTAACTTTTGGTTGGAGAGAGGCAAATAGTTGTGCACATAATCTTGCTAGATTGGGTCTTCAGTTGGAACGAGGTGAGCAAGTGTTTGATCAAGCGTCACTAGATGTGTTGGATGATTTGTGCAATGACCGCTATGGTCTTGGAGTTCTTCGAGCTACTGCGTCACGTGTTTATTCTTCCTAGGGCCTAGGCCCTCTTGTGTACGATAAAAAAATACAGTTTTTTTTACTACAGTGGAATGATGGTATTTTTAATGGAAACTCAGCCTCAAGTGCATGAACCATAATAATAGGGTATCACCTGTAAATATACAAGGCTCCAGGTGCCTTGTGAATAATTTCCCGTTTCCAAATCAAATAATCCACCGACCCAAACACACGCAAAGCGTATTCGTTCACGTCACCACTCCGTTTTACATTTGATGCACCGCCACAACACCCAATCCTTCCCACCACTGCGTATAATTTAATTCGAACCTCGCGGGATTCGTGTTTCTCGCCGCCATCGAACGAACAATCTAGAGAGAGAGAGAGAGAGAGAGAGAGGGAAAGTCGGCATACAAGTTATACAATCTTTGCAGACGTCGGTCGGATTAGGGTTTCTATTGTCGTTCATCCTCCTTACGAGATGGTAAATTTGAAATCTTTAAGCCTAGTTTTTTTCAGTTGCTTTTCTCTATTTCCTCGTATCAATTCCTCCATATTTTTCAAACACTTTGGTAATTGACATGCACTTTGGTATTTTTGCACTTTGATCTGCACGAATTCACGATTTTTGTCCAATTTTACGGTTTTGATTCTAAATATAGCGGCAAGTAAAGTTCCCTGTTCTACTCAATCTCTCTATGGGGCAAAGGATGTTGTTTAACATTAAATGAAAATGTTCTTTTAGGAACCTTGTTAGGAATGAATTCTAATGAAAATGCTTTTGTTTTTTTTCTTAAAAGAAAACATATCACGCTGAGAATGCAAGAAAGATGATATGGCATTTACTATTATTACTCATTTTGCCAATAAGAAGACTTATTAATCTTCTTATTAATCAGGTACTAATTCTATTATCTTACTTTGTCTACTTCTATTGATATTTTTTGCTTTGTTTGTTGATATGAATTCCTTTCAACATTTTAAGCAAACATTGTACCGAAAATGGAATATATTTGGAACTTGCGGAAAGGAATTGGAGATTCGTTGTTTGGTTTTTTTTTTGGGTAAATTCGTTGTTTGGTTTTTGAGAAGAAAGAGGAGAGAAAATGCCGGAATGAAGTACTAGACTAAAAAATTTCGTGCACCTTCCTGGAACTTTTTTCTGTCCACAAGTTCCGGACGGAGTGAAAGCAAACATTGGAGATTTATAAGTTGTTAATTGTCCTACATTGTTGAGGAACATGCTATATGAATCTCTTTTGTCAAATTGCAGGATGCTAAAGCGATGCAGGGTAGTATATTGGCGCTTACTGATATGACAGTTCTGCCTATTAGTACGGTTTTGAATGCTGTTAAGTTGATAAAGAACGAAGGAGTTGAACAGTTTGATCCTCTGATCATCACTCAAGCTTCATTGCTAAGTAAGTTTCTCTTGCTTTGCCTAAGTTAGAAATTCATTTGTTGGATTCTTTCCCTCTGTAACAATGCTTTCGGGAATATATAGTTGTTATAGTTGTTCTCTTTGTTTCAACTTTGGAAGCCCTTTGTTCTACGACCTACGTTGAAGGGGATCCTAATATTGTATAGAGGCTAAGCTAGGTGCCCCCAAACTTGACACCATAGTCCCTAGTGTACAGGAAACTGGCCTGTCCATACCATGAAAATATATTCTATTTCTCTCCCACCAAACCAACTACGTATGACACAATGGTCAAGCAACCAAGTCTTAGACCCCGCATGCCTCCAACGCCCCAAACTCCGGGCTACATGACTATCACATACCCAACACTTCCAAATAGAGCAATCTCCAATTTCCAAAATTACCTATGGATGGTTTGACACTGATTCCTTCTTGTATTTGCACATGCAACACCTCTTAACCAATTGCAGAGCCAGAACTTTAACAAGGGTGGGGCCGAATTATTATATCCTCCAACCATACTAGGCGCTAGTTGGCGCCTAGGCTGATTTTTATCTAGCGCCTAGAGACTGACTAGTCTGCACCGTGGCCGATTTTTATCTAGGCGTGTGATTCCCGCCTTGACTGATTTTTAGAACATAGTTCTTTTTTTCGGATTTTAGGTGGGGATTTTTAAAAAAGGATGAACAGAAAAATTAGTACAATTTCTACCTGCCATGCTCTGTGCTGTTCTAAAATGGTTAGTGTGCATAGATTAAAGAGGAAAGGTACAAATACTAGGGGTGGCCAAAATAGTACTTATGGCAACCAAAGGCCAGACTACACATCATATATGGTAATTTGGAACATGGGAGGGGCAATGGCCCTGCTTGTTTAGCGGATTGGAAATGTACAAATACTAGGCCACTAGGGGCGGCCAAAGTAGTACTTATGGCACTTATCAAAAAAAAAAAAGTAGTACTTATGGCAACCAAAGGCCAGACTACACATCATATATGGTTATTTGGAACATGGGAGGGGCAATGGCCCTGCCTGTTTGGCTGTAAATCCGCTCCTGCTCTTGACCTTGACGTTTCATCTGCCAACGAGGTTATCAATCTTCGTATTCTTGCCATGAGTTGCTATCCATGTCAATAAAAATAGTTGGGTTAGAAGGGCCCCACCTTCCAAATGCTCTGCCCAGGAAACTCTCTCCTGCAAGAAAGAGGATGTGTCAAAACTGCGATCGCTCGTTTTCTTCCAAAGTAAACCATCCCTGCCCATCTCAATGGACTCTTTCCTGATGTTCATATCTTGTATAGCATAGGTCCTAGGAAACTCTCTCCTGCAAGAAAGAGGATGCGTCAAAACTGCGATTGATCGTTTTCTTCCAATGTAAAATATATGAGAAACCCAAAGAGTCTCTTTTCCCCGTTTCTTTTGTGTGTTTTTTTCCATTGTGTTTTTATTTTTGTGGGGAAACATAGGACAGTAAAATATATGAGAAAGAGAACAGAGAATAAAGCTTTGCCACTTATGTATTTCACAATGCTATTTTTTTAGTCGACCACAAGTGCATAGCCATCACTGTTTTGGCATTTATGCTGCTATACACATGAAGATTTCACCTGTAGCTGCACCTGAGGTTAGCCCACATAGTTGTTGGCATTATGATGAAAGCTACTCAACTATGTTTGAAGTGGCGAATGGTGCACCGTGGTTGTCTGGGTATACCTGTTGGTTTCTCGCTCTTCAGTTTTCATGTGCAAGTTTTTGTGAGGGTTGTTGGACACAATGGCTTCAGTTATCTTTGAGCATTTAGCTTCTGCCATTCATAGACTTCATTAATTGAGAATCATGATCATAAAAAGTTCATACGGTAATGAGATTGAAAAATAGAGGCTTACGAATCGATCTTGTTTTAATTGGACTTGTTATTAGGGGTGTTAACATGAATCTTGTGCAAACGTTCATTGATGTCATGATTGTGATCAAAATAGCAATGGCTAATGATAGTTCTTAGGAAGACGACCACTTTCCTTTCTCTTATTTTTTGATGGAGTTCTTTGAATTTGAAGGCTCATCAGAGAGAATGGACAATTATATGTTCATCAGTTTGTACTCTTTAGATGCTCGCATTTCTGTGGGATCTAGTTTTGTTTGAGTTGCCCAATTTGGTAGTGAGGTTCATGGTCGTGGACTACATAGCTTCATTATCATAATGTTGGAACTTGGAACGGTTGATTATTAGAGGAAGAACGTGAATATATTTTTGTGCTTTGGTGGAAAAGTGACCCTGGAAGTTCATAACTCAGTGCCAATATAATGTTCATGCCCCTCAAGGTTCAGTATGCAATCTTGGATTTCCATGTAGCTGCTGCTGCCTTTAAAAAAAGTCAGGTGGTTGTATTTATCATCACCCTTACTCTGCCACTCATATTTTGTTTTTCCTCTCACCCCAGTACCCTTTTATTTTGTCCCTATTTGCTCGACATTTTTTTTCCCCCCCCGGACAAGTAGATTAGTACTACTCTTGGCAGCCCAGTATGGTTGTCAAAACGTCCCTGATAGATTAAGATTGTGATTAACGCAAGTTAAAGAGGATGAGTATGAGTCCCAGATATCTCAAGTCTGTTTTTAAATTTGGTATAGAATTTGAGTATTTTTAAAGTTTTCACTTTATCTATATAAAGCTGTCTCAGTTTGCATCAGTGTTTTGGTTTGGATCTAGACCAACTGTGGGACAGGAGTAAAATAAAAGATTGAGCCTCTTTCATTATTTTTTTTCTTTTTTGATATTTTAAGTCTATGTGTTCTATCTTTGTCTGCTTTCTAATATGTATCGTAAAACTATGCAGATCAGCTGCCTAGGGATTCTTCGTCGGTGGATGTGATCATATTTATCTGTACATCATCTGAATTTCCTGGTGACCAGTTGTTTGGAGAAATCTCAAGAGTGCTGAAGCCTGGTGGAACTGTCCTACTTCACCAGAGTTTCAAATCTGCATCTGGCAAAGTGGTGAGATAATTGTTGTGCTGTTCTTTATTTGGTTGACATAAATACGAAGTCGTATTAATCTTTTTGCTGTCTCAATGCAGTTTGAGCGCAAGTTACTTGTAGCAGGGTTCTTAGATGTACAGATTTTTCCAGTGAAGCCGGTTTCACAATCCGAAGCATTGGACTCTCTTGGGGTGAGTTTTTCTTTACACCCCTTCTTCTTTCTTAGGCCAAAGAAAACTGATACCAAAAAGTTTCTGAATGGCAGACGAGCATTGTCATGTATGACATTCTATTGTGTTAATGATTGTAACTTGATCTTTAAGCCTTGTACTGTTCACACTGAAATTAGAGTCGATGCCCGGAGTTTATTTAACTTTAGGATTGTGCTAACACAACTTAATCATGTATCTGTTGCTCTTACACGTCTTTGAACCTGGATAACTTAAATTGGCCGTATGATATTTCTGATGTCTATCTCACAAACTTGTGGTATGTATGTGTTTTCTTTTTTCAACAGATTAGAGCAACAAAGTCTACTTGGAAGGCTGGTTCATCCTTCGCTCTCAAGAAGAAGCCTGCGAAAAGCTTGCCCAAAGTCCAGATTAATGACGATATGGATTTGATTGATGAGGATAGTCTTTTGACTGAAGAGGATTTGAAGAAACCCCCATTGCCAACCAGTAAGACAGTGAGATTAAGTTCTACAGTTTTTCAGCCCAGTATTTGATTCTATGAATATTTGTTCGGTCTAATATTTTGGGGAACTTACTGATTTGTGCATCACCCACTTGTGCAGCTGGTGATTGTGAAGTTGGAAGTACAAGGAAAGCATGCAAAAATTGCACTTGCGGAAGGGCTGAGGAGGAGGAGAAAGTACAGAAGCTAGGACTGACTATGGACCAGCTGGACAATCCTCAATCGGCATGTGGCAGTGTATGTCATGTGCCATCTATTTTGTGTATTTATCTATTGGGGGCAGTGTTCTAAAAGTCAGTCGCCTAGGCCGACTAGTGGCCTAGGTGCTAGACGGTGCCTAGTCCCCACCTAGGTGCTAGGCGGCCGATTAGTTGGCACCTAGGTGCTAGGTGATCCTTTTCTGCCTGACAAGAGCGCATAGTGATTTTTAGAATATTGATTGAGGGGTGTTGGCGGGGAATGAATTTGGCCTTTCATTTGCAATATGTTGGGATTTGATAAGATGAAAAATGTAATCTGTAATTTTACTTGAGTAAAGGAAAGGAGGAGTTTGTGGTTCTATAAAGGGGGAGGGTTAAAATCTATGGAAACAATAGAATGAATGATTTAGAAAGAAAAGTAAACTTCATGATCTCAAAGGCTCGTGAAAAATGGACAAACCTCTCTGCTTGTCTCACTTGTATATTTCTTTCATTGTCACTTTGTTTCATGTTTGCCTAAATCCGTTCTCACTGGAAACTTGATGAACCCGCAGTGTGGACTTGGTGATGCTTTTCGGTGCAGCACATGCCCTTACAAGGGTCTCCCTCCGTTCCAACTCGGCGAGAAGGTGTGTTCGACCTAAAATCCTGCTCAAAAAAAAATCCACTAGTTGCTATTTTTTTTTTTTTTGAATTTCTGGTGTTTGATTGTAAGGAGATTCCTAACTTGGAATACATTTTACAGGTTACTTTGTCGGGAAACTTTCTTGCTGCTGACATCTAGGAGAGGAGATTGATTCATCGGAGTTGGAAGTATAGGATTCTCAGCTATTACCAGCATCTAAGAGGTTTAACCAAGTAGCTGCCTTTTGTTACTGATTTTTTGGTGTAGTTCATTGTATCGCGTTTCTGGCTCAACTTCTACAATGCAACAATAACGGTACTCATGTAATCCCCAGTCCATGGGAGTACATGCGGGGGAGTACAGCTTTGTTTTTTGAGGACATTGGTCCTGATAGCAGATTGCTCCTGTGAGAATAATTAGTTTTTGTTTGTTTAAAAGAGTCTGAAGTTTCATGGTAGAGAGGTGCAAGTTGTACCTCTATGTTAATTACTTTTGGAGGCCCTCCTGCTCTTGTAGGTAGTGCAGTTATATCTCGTGGAAGTGTTGTTCAATGTTTTCATTCGTGTCTTCAGATTTTCTAATTTCTTATCTTGGGCTGCCCATTCGTGTCTTCAGATTTTCTAATTGCATTGAATTGTTTTTTTTTATTGGGTCATTTGTATGGGTTATATAACTTTGGCAATACTATTTTTTGGCTATCTATAATAAGTTTATACTCTCTCTGTCCCAAATTTCTTATCCACTTTCACTATTCATGACACCTCACAAAATTGTTTTATACTGTATTTAAAATGTGTAATGTTATATATATCCAATATGGATCTCATTTGATAATTCAAGATGACTTCTATTAAACAAAATTTTTAAAATTATAAAAAATATTATATAAGATCAAGGCAATTGAAAATGGAAGACAAGGGACAACATCAAAGCTAGTGGTGGTGGTAACAAAGCTATTCAACACCCCAACCTGAGAGAGCTAAATCGGGAAAGGGTTATAAAAGATCATCGTACTCACCGCATTTCTCAACTACGTGCATTTTATTGATTTATCTATTCCTTTCACTTTGTTTGCTAAAAATTTCTCATGATTTGTGCATAGTGCATAAGCACGCATCTATTTCTGATCACTTTCATGGATGAGAAAAGGCCATTCTTATACTTTAAACTAGGTGGGTATGCTCGTGCAACGCATGACAGGTGTAACCCGTTGCCTTTTACTATTTGCGTTTCAACTTCACATTTCGACTATTACATTTTACGTTTGGCCTTGTATTTCGATTGTTCTATAAAGCTTCAATTGTTATATAAAGCTCAGAAGTGCAATCGTAATATGTCGTCCGAAGAAATGAAATCTTCTTTGCATTCTTGATATTGTCTTCTCTTTCTACTTTTCGATATAACCAACACACTAAAATTTCACATGTTGTATGTGAGTTGAAATAGGGCTACTGTAATGTTACATTGGTAGCGATGAAGTCGTCTAGAAGTTTAAAGGATAAACCCTCAAACCTTGAAGCCTTCTCCAAATTGCCAGCATAAGAAAAGTGAATTGGATTTTTTCTTCCATTATTGTAAATAAAGCATGCCTCTGCACATGCTACAAGGCTTTGTAACTATGAAACCAAATTAGGAGATATGCATACCAAGGAATTTAAGATTGGTTGGGAGGGAGACATGAATAATGCAGCCCAGGCAAGGAAGTTAGTTGAGCATACTTTATTGGAAGCTGTCAAGTTTCTTTCTAAACCTGTGAATGATGTGAAATATAATGACAACCGATACTACCTTAGCCTTTTCTTTTTTAACTTCGTTTTAAGATTTCGAACTTATAAAGGAGACATGCATTTATCCTTCATTAATTTTTTCTTTAGGTAAAATCCCGGAAGTCGACAACCATTAGTATCTTCTAGTAACTGACAATGCTTCATGCAGAGAGACGGATGCCATAAACTATAGGTTTTTAAAAGCAAGCATACGGTGCCTCTTTGGAAAATTCTTAAAGAGGAAAATATGAAACCAATGTCTAAGAAGGGAATGTCTCTAATAAAACGACAAACGCTAAAAAACAATGCTCGCTCTTGCCAGTGGCGGCTCCAGGAATTCTCTTGAGGGTGTTCAGAAATTCTACTATGGTCCTCTAGAAATAATTTTTTATATAACTAGGTGGTCCGGACTATCCTGCACGCACTCATGTGTAAAGGGGAAGGAATCTAAATTGAGCAATTTTGTTGTGAAAAGACGAAGACTTAAGTTGGGCCATGACCTGTTTGGCTGTTTCCATCCTGTACAGATTGGGTTTTCTAAGATGGAGGAGGAAGGACAAAACTCACTTCTATTTGCCTGCCAGTTTTTGGGAAGTTGGAGCTTGTGGTGACTGTAATGGTAGTGTCTGTCTAGGGTTACAAAAATGGCATCGTCATAAAGTCTGACTAGCTTGTGTTACTACAAAAATGCAACAAGAAGAGTGGAGGATAATTTTGGGAAGTCGAGGTAAAAATTGATGTGAAAAATGCAAAGTGGAGGTAAAAGTTTATGTAAAATTGCATTTGTTACTTTAATAAGTTTGATTTACGAAACAACACACTTAAAAGAGGGACGGAGAGAGTATTCACCACAGACGAGTAATAAACTTGTGACTAGACTGTATTAGGACCAAGAATTTAGTGAGGGAAAAAATGTAATTCTAAATATTTTTTTTGCCAAATAGCTCAATGGGTTAATTTAAAGCCGATGTTCCATCAACTCAAACTTTGAAAAATCAATACGTTTTCTTTTTCATCCTCAGTTGCTCTAATAATAACATATCCAAACACGACCCTAAGCTTTCCGCACGATAATTGAGGTAATGCAATCAGGAACTTCATTTCTAGAGTTTTGTTTTTCTTTTTTTGACAAGTACTTTTCTAAAGTTTTACTACTCCTATTCTCCAAATCCCGAAATAGAACGCAAAATTAAAATGAAAAAATGATTCAACAATTTCCTTCCGAAAATTATACGTGGTTCAGGTTTTCGAAAAGGATCAAATACACATTTTTCACCAAATACTTTGGAGGAGTATTATATAAAAAATTAGAGGAATGTTTTCATGAAAAACCTGAATAATAACAATTGGTGTATTATACCATTTTTGTTTTGCTTTTTTTTTTTTTTTTTTCCAGAAACCACATTAAATTGAAATTAGAAACGAGTAGAGTGAGAGTATCACTAAGGGTGAGTTTGGACTAAATTTTTAGGAGCTTTAATGGCAAGGTATTTTCGGTTGTTTTCTTAATCATTGTAAGATTCGGGTCAAATTTTTACATCATATTTACTGTACAAAGATTTTTTTTGGTAATCAAAGATGATAAATCTTAACCGAACAATTTTTAATTGGATTCACATTTGTGTAAGATTGGTTAATTATAACAGAATGTTTCAATAAATTAGAGAATTGCAATTTCTAAATGCTGAGCTCAGTAACGTGGACTTGTAACCAAGTGGGGTATTAAAATGTTTGCATGGCGATTGGAACTCTAATATGGTTGGCGGGTGCACCGCTCAATTTACTCCATAGCTAAATTATGGTTTGTACCGTACCCATCCCACCGTGGGTTGGTAAGCAAATAAAAAACTTCATTATTGGGGTTAAAGTGGGTGCCCAAACAACTTGCTGGACTCAACTGATTATTGGCGAGGTGTGCAAAAAGGGGGGGCCATCTTTCCTAATCACACCTATTAGAGTAACCCAACCATTTAAACAAACATTAAACAAACATTATTTTTTTTTCACGATGGTGACGTTCCTTTGGTTGGTGTGCCCGAACTTCTTAGTTCCTGCCTAATGGAAGAGGTGCCTCTTTCCCTGTCCAGCTCTGTGACTGCATCTCCAATGCCTGACCCTTGTCAACTTAGCTTCGAGGATTCCTCATCCGATAGGGTTGGTGATATTCTCCAGGATACTGCTTTTAGAAAAATTTGCGGACTCTGGACCTCAAAATTTGCGGACAAAAAAGATCATGGCTTTCTGGCGCCACCGATTAGAGGATTGGGGCCCTGCTTGCACTAAACATCCAGGAAATTGGATACGGAAGACAAGGGACAATGAAAGAGCTAGTGGTGGTTGTAACAGAACTCAGAGCTGCACAGGTTTAAGCATGTTATTCTACTAATGGATTGTACTAATTCCAATTTTGGATCATTCTTTATCTTGATTAGTACTCCCTCCGTCCCAATTTTATAGTCCCTTTTGGGAGTTCGTGCCACTTTTCAAAGTGTTATATCTTATAATTTACAATTTTTAGATTATTTTGAACACTTTGTTTATTAGATTAAATCAAGATCTATCAAACAAGATCCATATTGCATATAAAATGTATTACCGATTGAAAGATATAATCATTTTTTTATCCGGTTAGGATAGAACGAGGGACTATAAAATTGGGACGGAGGGAGTAAATTATAACAACTGCGATAAACACTTCACCAAAAGGGCCAGCAAACAAAACAAAACAAAAAGAAAAAGGAAAAAAGAAGGAAACAAATTGGACAAAAAAGAAAAAATGAGAGGACAAAGGAAAAATGAAAACTAAACTCCCAACCAGTTATTAATCCAGCCGCGACCCTAGCTTCGATTAGCCTGCCATCATAACTTATCGAGCATTTTAGTCTCTAATAACATAATGCCACAGCAAGCACCTTACAACAAAAGTATAAAAATCCACTTATAAAATGAAGTAAAAGGAAGGTGGATTTTCTAGTCCAAACCTCCCGAAAATAAGAAAAAAGTGAGGGGAACTGAAGGTCCGGATCATGGAGGTCCGGAAGTCCGGAGGAGAAGCTTACCCGTAAAAGGAAAATTCAATACTAAAGTTTCATTATAAGAGAAAGAGGGGAACTGAAAACAAAAACGATGAGCCACAGGATACAAAAGAGAAGCACAAGTTGTGAAGGATGAAGCACATATACAACTACATCTCAAAGTCGGAGGACATACACATATACATTGTCCTCATCGACAACATACATATAATTCTGGCAACAGCAAGAAGCATCACAATATGGAGGAGATTCGGATGAGACGAGCCACCGTACCTCCTCTTTCTTCCTAGTTTTGTTCAGACCTCGATTTTCTTTTTGCTTCCTACATGGGCCAAATCGGACTAACGGGGAATGGTAGACCAGTCACACAAAGAGTATCACTCTATCAACACATTTTCAATCCAACTTCGCATCAGAACTGAACACCACTGAGAGAAACAACAGCAAACGAAATAAAAGCCAATCACTGCAGAGGAGGGCTACCCTAAAGCAGATTGCTCACAGCATCTCAGCAGCAGGCTAAACTTCAATCCCGAACAAAGAAAGGGTCTGGAACCACAGTATACATATTCGCCTCTCGCAGATCTTTTCCTCCATTAATTGGAACCATACTTTCCACATGATTAAAAACTTCTGCAAACCAATGAACTCCACTAACTGGAACATTCTTTAATTCCTGAGTGCCAGGCTCATACAAGCCCAACTCCCCATTTTCCTTACGCAATAAAACTTCCCCATTCATTCGGTATCCCAACGGCATATTCACTCTCGGATAAGGTCCAAACGACATATACTTAGTCCACGACCCCGCAGACCCATACTCATTCATAATCCACATATCAAACGTATTGTTCAGTGAATGATTCGGGTAAACCATCAAACCAATGGAATCCTTCCACGCAACTAAATGCCACCGTAACCCCTCATCCTCCTCCTCATCCTCATCCTCATCCTCATCACTACTTTCGTTTTCGGGAGAAAAATTTGGCAACATGAAGTGACTAAACACCTCCTGACCCAAATCGAACGTAACGATCATCTCCCGTCCATTGAGTGCCGCCCAATGGAACCTACCCCTCACGAAAACCCTACTCGAGGGCTCAAATATTAAGAACCGGACATCAGCCTGAATCTCCCTCCAAGTATCTTCCCTCAAAGAGTAGATCTCAACCTGTTTCAACGGGTAACCAAAGTTCACAATCCTCAACACTTTGTAATCGTTAGTAACCGAATCAAACCCGAATCCCAAAACAACCATATGGGGTGCCGCGTTCGGCCTCCCCACTGTCGAATGCGGCAAGTCCTTGAAAACCCTAGTAGCTGGATTCCATATAACAAGTATAGAACTAAGGGGCATAAAACGAAGACAGACCAACCCATTACAACTACCAGAAATCCACAAGGGTTTTGATATGCTTGAGAAGGGTATGTCCATGTTGAGTGGGATGTCAACAACTTTAGTACCATATAGTAAAGTAACAGCCTTTAATTCGAGACGCATTAAAAGAAAACAGCTATTGTCACTGTTGTTGTTGTTGTTCTTACTGAGTGTGGTGTGGTTGAAGTGTTTCGATATGAAATAAGGATTTTTGCGAAGAGCGTACCAAGATTTGCAGACGCAGTAGAAACGGACGAGGGAGCTGACGGGTAGGCGCGAGAGGATGTCGATTATGATGTCTTTGGGTAGATCTTTCGCCGGCGCCGGCGTGGATTCAGCGATATGGGTTGGCATGGTTGGAGGAATTGTTCAATTCTCCTCCGCGAGTTTGTGAGTAGAGGAGGGTGTAAAACTGTAAATAGAGGGGGACGAGAGGGGAAATGGGAGAAAGTAGGGTTGTACAAAAATATCGGTGAACTGTGAATCTGGTCCGGACGAAACTGATCTGTGCGTTTTGGATTTTAACCGTGACTCGTGGTTCGGACACGGATTCAAAAAATAATAAACCGTGACTAATGGTTCGGACACGAATTTTAATTTTGAAACCTTGGTTTAACCGATCCGGACCGTGAGATTTTTATAATATATAATTTTTTAAAAATATATGTCTGTATGTATAAATAATTTTATTACTTTTATAAATATTGTCAATTTGATATAGAGTAATAATGTTATCTCCCATAAATATTGTCAATTTGTATTGGACTTTCATGTATTCCCGTGCCTTGCATTTATATTGGACTTTGATGAATTTAGTAGTTGTTCATTATTTTTTTTTTGTATTAAACTGTCTTTGTTTCTATTCTACTATGTAACTGAACTAAGTTCTATACTTTTACTAGTGCTTGTTTAGGCCCTAGTTGTGGCTCTATCACGTGCTCCATCTAAAGTCTCTTTGTTTTCTACTTTGGATTTTTTAGGATTTTATTTTAATCAAGTTGTTTGTTGCTTATTTACATATGACATGTAATCCGTGGATAAAACCGAACCGGTCCGTGACTCGTGGATCAGATTGGAACCGGACCGTGATACTTTTGGTTCGGACATGGATTGGATTTTTTAAAAACTGTGACTCGCGGATTAGGATTGGATTGATGCCAATCCAATCCGATCCGGACTGTGTACACCCCTAGAAGAAAGGGCCAAAACAAACGTAAATTGCATTGAACTCCCATCTAATACATCTAGTTGCCAAATTTCCCCTTAATGTTTGAACTCAGACACTTGACTTCTTCAAAGTATGCAAGTTATGGCGGTTAGGACCTCCCTATCACAAACGCTTGATCAAAAAGCCGTCTTCTAGTTGAGAGAGATTAATGACTTTACCCAGAAAAAATGCGGCAAAAGAGGCCTACGTTTATTTTGAAATTTTTTAATTAAAAAAATCTGTTCGAACTTAACTTGTTTATGAAATAAGTTAATCTCAAACAAGTTTTAATCGAACTAATCACGAGACAATATCGAATATCTTGAATATCACTAAGTCGTCGAACGAGTCGAGTAGTTTGTTAGAGTTTGTTTGCAAACGAATCTTTAACATAAATTATCCAAGCTTAGTTCATTTATAAATAAAAAAAAAAAAAACTCAATCTTGAACTATAGTATTTTTTAAACAATAGCTAAGATAATTTGGTTCATTTTCCCTTTATCCCTATTTGCTGCTAAGATAATTTGGTTCATTTTCCCTTTATCCCTATTTGCTCTTGACATTCTCTTTGTTTTGTTTTTTTTTTTTTTTCCCGGGACAAGTAGATTAGTACTACTCTTGGAAGCCCAGTCTGGTTGTCAAAACGCCCCTGATATCTTAAGCTTGTGATTAACGTAAGTTAAAGAGGATGAGTATTAGTTTGTTTTTTAAATTTGGTATAGAATTTGAGTATTTTTAAAGTGCACTTCATCCATTATCTATGCAGTTTGCATCAGTGTTTTGGTTTGGATCTAGACCGACTGTAGGACAGAAGAATAAACTAAAAGATCGAGCTTTTTTTTTTTTCTGATATTCTAAGTCTATGCGCTCTATCTTTGTCTGATTTCTAATATTTACAGTATTGTATAACTATCAACTATGCAGCTCAGCTGCCTAGGGATTCTTCGTCAGTGGATGTAATCATTTTTATCTGTATATCGGCTGAATTTCCCGGTGACCAGTTGTTTGGAGAAATCTCAAGAGTACTGCTTAAGCCTGGTGGAACCGTCCTACTTCACCAGAGTTTTAAATCTGCATCTGGGAAAGTGGTGAGATAATTGTTGTGATGTTCTTTATCGTATTGATCTTTTTGCTATCTCGTTGCAGTTTGAGCGCACGTTACTTGTAGCAGGGTTCTTAGATGTACAGATTTGTCCAGTGAGGCCGGCCGGCCTCACAATCTGAAGCATTAGAGACTCTTGGGGTAAGTTTTTCTTCGCACCCGTTCCTCTCTCTTAGTCCTAGGAAAACTGATACCGAAAAGTTTCTGAATGGCTGATGAGCATAGTCATGTATGACGTTCTATTGTATTGTAACTTGATCTTTAAGCCTTATTTTGTTCACACTGAAATTTGAGTTGATGCTCGGAGTTTATGATTGTACGAACACAACCATTGCTCCTACATGCGCGTCTTTGAACCTGGATAACTTAAATTGGCCGTATGTTGTTTCTGATGTCTATCTCAAAAACCTGTGGTATGTATGTGATCTCTTTTTTCAACAGATTAGAGCGACAAAATCTTCTTGGAAGGCTGGTTCATCCTTCGCTCTCAAGAAGAAGCCTGCGAAGAGCTTGCCCAAAGTCCAGATTAATGACGATATGGATTTGATTGATGAGGATAGTCTTTTGACTGAAGAGGATTTGAAGAAACCCCCATTGCCAACCAGTAAGACAGTGACATTAAGTTCTATAGTTTTTCGACCCAGTACTTGATTCTATGAATATTTGTTCGGTCTAATATTGGGGAACTTACTGATTTATGCATCACATTACCCCACTTGTGCCGCTGGTGATTGTGAAGCTGGAAGTGCAAGGAAAGCATGCAAAAATTGCACTTGCGGAAGGGCCGAGGAGGAGGAGAAAGTACAGAAGCTTGGACTGACTATGGACCAGCTGGACAATCCTCAATCGGCATGTGGCAGTGTATGTGATGTGCCATCTATTTTGTGTATTTATCTATTGGGGCAGTGTTCTAAAAGTCGGTCGCCTAGACCGACGAGTGGCCTAGGCTCTAGTCAGTGCCTAGTTCTCACCTAGGTGCTAGGTGGCCGATTAGTTGGCGCCTAGGTGCTAGGTGGTCCTTTTCCGCCTGACTAGAGCGCCTAGTGACTTTTAGAATATTGATCGGCTGCCCCTTTTTTTTTGTTTTGTGAGGAAAACCGAAATATATAGAGTATTCTTAACAAATAGTACGAAGGACTCAAAGTAACATGAAATACAAGAAAATAAGTATTTATTTTCTTCTGGAAGAAACAGTGTTTGAGGTTTTGTTTTTTATTACCATACGCCATCAACAGATTTTCGGAAAATGAAATTGTTCAGAAAGTAAAAGTGAGAAATGCAATTTTTTTCACCAAAAAAAAAAAAAAAAAAAAACTGACGGTGTGCTTGGAAAGAGAATTTCCTTCTCTTGGTTTATGCTTCGAGGAACGAAAAGACGCAGAAAAGTTTGCAGATAGATTATCGATCTGATGCAGTGGAATTAATAGCCACTGTCTATTTTTCCTCTTTTCTTATAAGTGGAATCGTTTTGCTATACGATATATACTCCCTCCGTCCCAATTTTATAGTCCCTCGTTCTATCCTAACCGGATAAAAAAACGATTATATCTTTCAATCGGTAATACATTCTATATGCAATATGGATCTTGTTTGATAGATCTTGATTTAATCTAATAAACAAAGTGTTCAAAATCACCTAAAACATTGTAGATTATAAGATATAATACTTCGAAAAGTGGCACGAACTCCCAAAAGGGACTATAAAATTGGGACGGAGGGAGTATTATTCAGTCATTTTTTTGTTCGATTCGCTATCATTCCAGTCGAATAAGTGAACTAGGGAATAAGTGAAATAGATAAAGGTTGATCTATTTCACTTATTTTCATTTTAATAGGTAAAGTGAAATAGAGAATCAGCCGAATAGATAAGGATGGGCAGAGGAATCGCTTTCTTCCTTGCTGTTTTGGGGTACAAGCCGTTCTTCGCATAAAATCTCATGATTTTGTGAGGTGATAAACTTGAAGAGGCTAGTAGATTTTGGTTCAACCAGGTGGTATGAAGCGCACTAGTTGTAAAGAAAAATGTCATTATGGGCCAATAATTTCTTCTAGCTAGCTGCACCTGTCTTCGGGAATTGGATAAGAAGTTCCAATTCTTTCGCCCGATAGGGTTGGAGATGTTCTCCAGAAATACTGCTTCTGGAAATTAAAAATTTGTGGATTCTGGACCTTAAAATTTGCGGACAAAAAAGATCATGGCTTTCTAGCGCTACCGATTAGAGGATTGGGCCCTATTTGCGTTAAACATCCTGGCAATTGGAAACGCAAGACAAGGGACAATGTCAAAGCTAGTGGCGGTTGTAACAAAGCTATTCAACACCCAGTCTGAGAAAGCTAAAACGGGAAAGGATTATAAAAGATCCTCGTACTTGTCACATCTCTGAACTGTGTGCATTTTATTGATTCCTCTTGCTCTTAATCAGTGTTTTGCAGATTTTATTGGCCATGTGTTCGGTGTTGATATCATTGTTGTGTTATTCTTTTGAGCTTTGTTGGGGGTGTCTCTTTGGTTTTTGTTTAGGTTAGGTTGGTTTTGTATAACTTTGGCTATACTATATTTACACTCCCTTTGTCCCAAACTTCTTGTCCACTTTCACTATTCACGACACCTCAAAAAATTGTTTATATTTATAATGTGTAATGATATATATATATTCACTATAGATCTCATTTGATAGTTCAAGATGAGTTCTATTAAACAAAGTATTTGAAATTGTAAAAAATATTAGTATAAAAATATAAGCAATTGAAAAATGCCACACAGGAACATAAACAGACAAGGAATTTGAGGGGGAGTATTTTCAAATTAGAAATGAAATAAAAATTTCTCATGATTTGTTCATATTGCATAACCATCCATCCATATCTGATCACTTTCATGGATGAGAAAAGGCCACTCTTACTTCATATAAGCCCCAACGGAACTAGCCATATAACAGCAGGAATTTTCATGTCGGACACTAATGCCAATAAAACTACGTGCGGTGGAATTTCAAAAGTTACGGTGGAAGAACCAACGTAACTTTCATTCGCACGTCAACGTACTGCACGTCGCTTTCATTAGTTAGAGCACGGCTTTACTCCTCCTCTACGTGCGGCTTTCTTACTCTAATTCATTAAGGGTATTTTTGTCTAGTTTTGTCCTTGAGCCCTCAAATATTTCCTATCAATGTATTGGAAGCATTAAAATAAGTTAGACTGGACTAAATACTATTTAAAGCCCCAAACTTGGCCTTTAGACCAATTTTCTGATAAAACTAAAAGAGCAACCATATGTAATTCAGGAGAAAAACTCAGCGCTGCCCAGGTTTAAACATGTTATTCTACTCATGGATAGTACTAATTCCCATTTTGGATCTTCTTCTTACGAGCTCTACCGAATGAGATAACGACTGCGATAGACACTCCACCAGTCCGCGGCCTAGCTTCGATTAGCCTGCCATCATAACTTATCGACCATTTTAGTCTCTAATAACATATGCCACAGCAAGCACCTTACAGCAAAAGTACAAAAATCCACTTATAAAATGAAGCAAAGGAAATTCAATACTAAAGTTTCATTATAAGAGAGGGAAACTAAAAACGAAAACGATGAGCGACAGGATACAAAAGAGAAGCATAAGTTGTGTAAGGATAAAGCCCATATACAAGTATATCTCAAACTTGGAAGACATGCACATATACATTGTCCTCATCGACAAGCAAGAACAAGATCCTGACAACATACATATAATTCTGGCAACAGCAAGGAGCATCACAATATGGAGGAGATTCAGATGAGATGAACCACCATACCTCCTCTTTCTTCCTAGTTTTCTTCAGAACTTATAGGCAAAGAATTTTGGGATGCACCAGTCACACAGAGTATCACTCCAACACATTTTCAATCCAACTTCGCATCAGAACTGAACACCACTAAAAGAAACAACAACAAACGAAATAAAAGCCAATCCCCGCAGAGGAGGGCTGCCCTAAAGCAGATTGCTCAAAGCGTCTCAGCAGTAGGCTAAACTTCAATCCAGGAAACTAAACTAAGTCCAACATCAAATCAAATTTCCGAACAAAGAAACGGTCTGGAACCACCATACACATATTCGCCGGTTCCAGATCTTTTCCTCCATTAATTGGAACCATACTTTCCACATGATTAAAAACTTCTGAAAAACAAGGAACACTAACTGGAACATTCTTTAATTCCTGGGTGCCAGGCTCATACAAGCCCAACTCCCCATTTTCCTTATGCAATAAAACTTCCCCATTCATTCGGCATCCCAACGGCTTATTCACTCTCGGATAAGGTCCAAACGACATATACTTAGTCCACGACTCCGCAACCCCATACTCATTCATAATCCACATATCGAACGTCTTGTTTTGTGAATGATTCGGATAAGCTATCAAACCAATGGAATCCTTCCACGCCACTAAATGCCACCCTAATCTCCCCTCATCCTCCTCATCATCATCGCTACTCTCGTTTTCGCGAGAAAAATTCGGCAACATGAAGTGACTAAACACCTCCTGACCCAAATCGAACGTAACGATCAGCTCCCGTCCATTCAACTCCCTAAATCCGAGCGCCGTCCAATGGAACCTACCCCTCACGAAAACCCTACTCGAGGCCTCAAATATTATGAACCGTACATCAGCCTGAATCTCCCTCCAAGTATCTTCCCTCAAAGAGTAGATCTCAACCTGGTTCAACGGGTAACAAAAGTTCACAATCCTCAACACTTTGTAATCGTTACTACCCGAATCGAACCCGAATCCCAGAACAACCTTAATGGGTCCCGCGTTCGGCCTCTTCACTGTCGAATGCGGCAAGTCCTTGAAAACCCTGGTGGCTGGATTCCATATAACAAGTATAGAACCAACGGGCATAACACTAAGACAGACCAACCCATTACAACTACCAGAAATCCTCAAGGGTTTTGATATGCTTAAGAAAGGTATGTCCATGTTCAGTGGGATGTCAACAACTTTAGTACCATATAGTAAAGTAACAGCCTTTAATTCGAGACGTGTTAAAAGAAAACAGCTATTGTCACTGTTGTTGTTCTTACGGAGTGTGGTTTGGTTGAAGTGCTTCGATATGAAATTAGGGTTTTTGCGAAGAGCGTACCATGATTTGCAGACGCAGTAGAAACGGACGAGGGAGCTGACGGGTAGGCGCGAGAGGATGTCGATTATGATGTCTTTGGGTAGATCTTTCGCCGGAGTCGGCGCCGGCGTTGATTCAGTGATATGGGTTGACATAGTTGGAAGGAGGAATCGTCCTGTTCTCCTTCGCGAGTTTCTGAGTGGGGGGAGGGTGAAAAAAGAGGAGGACGAGGGGGGAAATGGAATAAGGGGCCAAAACAAAAGTAAATTGTATTGAACTCCCATCTTAATACAACTAGTTTCCAAGTTGCCCCTTAATGTTTGAACTAAGACACTTAACTTTCTCAAAGTATGGAAGTTATGGCGGTTAGGACCTCCCGATCACAAACCATTAGGGCTTTGGATGGAAAAAAAGGTTAGGAGGTCTTAATCTTGCAGTCATCGGAGCATGCCCTATGCCATCACCTCATTTTCTCTCTCGACGACACTTCTTGCTTGTGCCTTTCCCTCCCCCCTTGTCTCTCATAACTTCATCACTCCAAAAATAGAGAAAACACAGTCTCATTGATCAAAAGGCCGCCTTCTAGTTGAGAGAGATTTAATGTAATTTACCCAGAAAAAAAATACGGCAAAAGGGGCCTAAATTTATTTTGAAAATTTTTAATTAAAAAATGTGTTCAAACTTAACTTGTCTATGAAATAAGTAAATCTCAAACAAGTTTTAATCGAACTAATGATGAGACGATATCGAGTATGTTGAATATTATTAAGTCGTCAAACGAGTCGAGTAGTTTGTTAGAGTTTATTTGCAAATGAATCTTCAACATAAATTATTCAAGTTTAGTTTAAATAATGCTTAGATGATTTGGTTCATTTTATCAATTATACCGCTAACACAAAATCGATGTATGATCAAAATAGGTCTCATTTAGTACTAGATGCCAATGCAATGTTTTGCAAAGCAATTAGGTTTTGTTTTCCAATACATTTTATGCCATAAAATGGGAATTCTCATTTTAGTTGGGGTTTTATGGAATGGTCATAAAATGACATTGTTTTCCCAATACATTTTATGTAGACATTTTATTTAGTTTTCCCAATACATTTTATGGAATGGTCATAAAATGACATGTCATTTTATGTATTGAGAAAACAATGCCATAAAATCTCCCATTTTATGCCATAAAATGGGTTAAAGAACAAGGCCTTAGTCTAGTGCACTGCCTAAGAAAGTACCCTAAAGTGTCCTACCTTGTTAACTAAGAAAAACTCAAAAAATGCTCTCGAGTACACAAAAATTGACTCCTTAAAATCTTAAGTGGCACCCCTCACTCCCTTAGGTGCCTTAAGTCACTACCTAAATTTGGGGAAAGACTTAAGAGAAAGAGAAAGCACCCGGGGGGGGGGGGGGGGGGGGGGGGGGGGAACTAAAAGGTAATGAATCTATACAGGTAGCCCATTAAAGTGCATTTCTCCATAGCTAGGTAACTAAGTTTTTAGCACATAAAATAAGGCCACACATGTGCTTCTGTGTACACTTTAGCAAGAAAAATTTAGGTAGTACACTAGAGATGCTCTCACCCACTCGCTGATGTGGCAATGACACATAAAGCTAGACGGGCCCGCGCCACTTTAACTCTAAACAAAAAAAAAAGTCTTGATGTAACGGCGATGACTTTATCTAACTGTCTAGATCTCAACAAAACTGAAGCTACCAATGGAAGACAAGAAATGGGCTCTGGTTAAAAAACTAATCAACGTTGTCAACGAGATTTCGGCTGTATCAGATTTCAAATGTTTAGCGAAGAAGCAGTATTGTAATCTGGTGAGGAGGTTGAAGCTGTTGACTCCACTGTTCAAAGAGATGCGAGACACCAGATAGCCAGTACCCCAAGAGTCGTTACAAGCCCTTAGTTCCTTGAAGGAAGCTCACGCTAGATACTTGCTTAGATTTGGAGGCAAAGGGAGTAAGGTTTGTATGGTAAGTGTATGTCTGGCGTTTTGCATTGTGATTGTTGATTAATTTGGTTTTGTTTCATTCATCTGTTTAGGACATCACAATGGGCTCTTGAAATAGCTCTTAGGCAAGGCTCCTAATATTTATCAAGTCATTTGCTCAATTGTGGTCTTCAATGGGCTTCCAATACACACTCCCAAATAGAGTTGTCAAATGGGTCGGGCTAGCATGGGCACGGCATGGAACTGAGTCGGGCATGACACGACACAACACGGTCTAGATGGGCACAACACAGAAGTGGGCTAGATGCGGCACGACACGGCGCATGAAGCACGGCTCAGGGCACGACACAACAAACACGAATTTTTAATGTACCAAAAAAAATAATTTTTGATGTACCAAAAAAAATAATTTTTGATAATGAATTTTCTAATTATAAGCTATGCATTTTTTAATAAGTCAATACAAATATTTTGTGAATCTCAATACGTCGAAACTCAGTTAGATTATTCAAAAAAATTTGAATTATATGTTATATATTTTTTAATAAGTGAATATAACAATAGTTATTAGATATACAAATTTTTTTTCGACGAAACTCAGCCAGATTGTACAAAAAATTTCAACGAAACTCGAAGATGTGCCAGCACGAGCACGACACGATTATAAAATGGCACGACACGATGCAACACGATTAAGTGAACGGGCCGGTACGACACGACATGAAGCACGGTTGACACGAATTAAATGGGTCATGCTGGCATGACACAGCCCGTTGACACCTCTACTGCCAAGGGGGCTCCTAAGCATGGCTCCTGTCACATTAATTAAATTTAGGTAGCATTGCTCCAAGTAGAATTCAAAGGTCTTTTGACTTATCAATGGGTCCCACACTTTGTGATTAATGTTTTTTTTTTTTCTTCACAAAATAGAGAATGCTTTTACCAGTTTATTAAGTGCACATATTCTCTCTAAAATTAGCAAGTTCTACGAATGAAAAATGAGTCCCACTTTAGCTTATGTGTCTATCTTAGGATTCAATTTACGAGTCAATTGTGAATGCCCTAAGATGCTATGATTTGGATCTGTACTGTTGATTAATTTAGTGGAGGGCAGTCGAGAGAAAGTGGTTTAGGTCAACTTAGAAATTTCTAAAATTTGGCCCCTTTTTTCCCCTAAGGCCCCAATTGGATGATACTAAAATTCCAGGGGGATAAGTTATAGAGGGGATATAAAATAAGAGGGGGTATTATTTTTTGAGGGTTGATCCACATCGATGTGATGTTTATGGAGGGGAATAAAAAAATAGTTGGTTTGAATGGGGTATTAAAAAAGGGGGATAAAATAATACTTGGTTTGGATGGAGGATAAAATGAGGGGACAAGGCTTTTTGTAGTTGAAATAAGGGAGATGAGGTGTTATTTTTTCTTGTACCGGGGGATAACTTTTGGGCAATGGGAGGGGTGCCCAAAAATTATACCCCTCTATCCTCCTGCCGGGGATAACTTTTGGAGGGGTGAAAATTTATCCCCCTACATTTTTGCCCAACCAAACCATGCTAAATGTGTCACATCAGACCTTATACCTTCTCTAAAAAGTTATCCCCTTCTTTTAACTCTATCCAATCGGGTCCTAACAATTACGTGGGGTGGGGCCCACCCGTCCTTTGTGGCACCGCCACTTTGGCTGGTGTGAGGGTGGGGGTGCGTTGATTACTTCATTGGAACTTTCTTTCTATTCAAGCCAAGGAACAAAGAACCATTGCCCGACTGCAGTTTCAAAGAAATCCACCGACGCATTCTCAAAACAAACCCAACGGCTTTTGTTTTTGACACCAACGCTGTCTTTTTGCGCAGCTAAAAGAAAGGGGAATGTCATGCGCTAACCTCGTCAGAAGACCACACACAACACTATTCCCACCCCCCACTATTCCGAGTTGTACAAAGGTAATCCATTTCTATTCCGACTACATACAGCTTCTTCATCGCTGCATTGAATCGAAATCACTTAAAGAAGGCAAGATAGTCCACCAACATCTCCTCAAGCATAACAACAGTGACCCAATTGTACTGGACAAATTAACTCGTCTTTACATTTCATTTAATCTACTTGATGTTGCTCGTAGGGTGTTCGATAAAATTCCAAACCCAGAAAGGAAAAACAATGTCAAATTGTGGAACCAAATGATCAGGGCTTATGCGTGGAAAGGACCCTTTGAACGAGCCATCAATCTGTACTACGAAATGATCGAAACCGGGGTCACACCCAATAAGTTTACTTACCCATTTGTGCTCAAAGCTTGTTCTGGTTCACAGGCTGTAGAAGATGGTAAGATGGTTCATGATCAGGCGAGGCAAAATGGGTTGGATTCTGATGTGTATATATGTACTGCTTTGGTTGATTTTTATGCCAAATGTGGGTGTTTAGTTGAAGCGCGGAAGGTGTTTGATGAGATGCCTGAAAGAGATCTTGTCGCGTGGAATGCAATGCTTGCGGGTTTGTCTCAAAATGGGATGTACGGTGATGCGATGAGATTGGCTGTTCATATGCAGGAAGAGGGGTTATGTCCTAATCCTTCTACAGTGGTAGCAGTTCTTCCTGCAATTGGTGAAGTGAAAGGGTTGAGCCAGGGGAAAGCAGTCCACGGTTATTGTGTGAGGAGGAGCTTTCATAGTGATGTAATGGTATCAACTGGGCTTTTGGACATGTATGGAAAGTGTGGGTGCCTCGTTTATGCAAGTAGGATTTTTGGCACAATGGGTGTGAAAAATGAGGTAACATGGGGTGCTATGATTGGAGCGTACGTGTCATGTGATTTTGCTAGCCAGTCATTAGAATTGTATGAGCAAATGCTGCTTCAGGATGGTTTGTGTCCGTCACCTGTTATACTAGGGACCATACTGCGTGCTTGCTCAAACCTGACTGATCTGAGAAGAGGGAGACAGATACATGGTGGCATTGTTAAATCAGGGTATTTGATTGATTTAATGGTGTGTAATACTCTGTTATCAATGTATGCGAAGTGTGGGATTATAGAGGACGCGGTGAGACTATTTGGTGTAATGGAATCTAAAGATTCGGTTTCATATAATGCTATTATCTCAGGGTGCGCACAGAATGGTAAGGCAAAAGAGGCTCTGGTTATTTTCCAAGAGATGCAGTTGTCTGGGGTGGAGCCAGATTTGACAACCATGGTTAGCTTCTTGCCTGCTTGTTCACATTTGGCTGCTCTTCAACATGGAGCTTGCGGCCACAGTAAGTCTATTGTGAGTGGTTTTACGTCAGATACCTCGATATGTAATGCACTTATAGACATGTACTCCAAGTGTGGAAAGGTCATTACAGCCAGACTAGTTTTTGATAGGATGCATACGAGGGATATCGTATCGTGGAATGCTATGATTTTTGGTTATGGCATTCATGGACTAGGGAAGAAAGCAGTTTTGTTGTTCCATGATATGCAGATTGCAGGGGTACACCCAGATGATGTCACCTTCATTTGTCTCTTATCTGCTTGTAGCCATTCTGGGCTTGTCGATGAAGGGAAAAAATGGTTTTTTGCAATGAGTCAAGATTTCTTAATAACACCAAGGATGGAACACTATGTATGCATGGTTGATCTTTTGGGCCGGGCCGGACTATTGTACGAGGCCCAGAGTTTCATTGAAAAGATGCCATATGATCCTGATGTTTGTGTATGGAGTGCCTTGCTTGCTGCTTGTAAGACCCATAGAAATATTGAACTAGGGGAAGAAGTGTCCAATAAGATCCAGAGCATGGGACATAAAAATAGTGGAAATTTTGTTATCTTGTCTAATATGTACAGTGTTGCTGGGAGATGGGATGATGCAGCACATGTGAGAATCATACAAAGGGATCAGGGATTCAAGAAGAGCCCCGGATGCAGTTGGGTGGAGATAAACGGGGTTATCCATGCATTTGTGGGTGGAGATCGGTCACACCCTCATTCAGCAGAAATATACAAGAAATTAGAGGATCTGCTAATGGCGATGAAGAGTTTGGGTTATCAATCGGAATCTAGTTTTGTTTTCCAAGATGTTGAAGAGGAGGAGAAGGAAAGCATTCTCCTTTGTCATAGTGAGAAGCTGGCTGTTACATTTGGGATTCTTACTCTGGGCTCCGACAAGCCCATTCTTGTAACTAAGAACTTGAGAATTTGTGGAGACTGCCATGAAGCCCTAAAGTATATCACGATCATTACGAGGAGAGAAATAACTGTGAGAGATGCCAGTCGATTTCATCATTTCAAGGATGGAATTTGCAACTGTGGAGATTTCTGGTGAAAAGATAAGGGAGTTAAAATCACGGGATTCAATGCTTCTTGTTGTGGAATGGATGTGCTCTGTGTCTCCTGGGAGCTTTACGGTTGCAGCGTAGGGCAGGTAACTTTTTTCCCCTTTGGACTTATATTGGAACACATGATGTGCTTTTCCATTGGCCATATCACTACAAACTTGTAAGCTCTTTATTAACTAGACTAAATTTAGAGCTGAATTATGGATTCGAAAATGAGGTATTCTTTATGTACCACCCCTCGGATAAAAGAAGCTTCTTATTGTTGTGACTGGTAAAATATTATTCTTTTCAGCTTATTCTGGCCCAATGATACGTTGTGTCGCTTGTGAAGCAGATTTTTTGGCCATTGGAAGCTATTCTGATTGAGCTCGTTGTTCATCAACTATGTGATGCGAGCAACGAATTTCATAACAATATTTGGATGGGAGTCCGTACCTTTAAACCTACTTGATTTAACTTTACAAACGGCATGTACAATTGTTAACCATCCTGACCATGTGATGTAGCTTAGATTATAGGAGTTTTTTGTTTTCTTCTTCTGAAGTTCTCTGTTTTGGGGTAATTAGGCTATGTCCATTTTTGAGCCGGGTTTCCACATCCACTCAAGTGTCACATGCAACTAGCACATCCCTATTTACACAGGGAGCTGTAGAGCCGTAATCACTTCTTTATAATTCATAAGTTTGGGGGTTTTTATTTGCTGAGGGAACAGAAGACTTAGGAAAAGCACATAAGGTGAGAGAACTTAATTTTTTTCCTCTTTTCCTCCATGACTTGGGGGGAGATGAGAAGAAGAAAAAAAAGATTTGCTGAAATAACTCAAGGCCAAAATTGGGCATTCCCATATGTTACTGCTGTGTGAAAGAATGGGATTCCTTTCTTCAAATTCACTGATTGAATCTATTCTTTTAATCAGTCTTCAAATCCAAGAAAGGGCATCTCTTTAAGTGAGCATATAAGTATCAGCTGAACAGAAACAACAAAAGATGCTATTCTAAGAGCGAGTGACATTCAAACAAGGAATAAAACAAGACTCCAGAGTCCAAGTCACCATCATCTTCTTTGACGGCAAGAACCAAAGTTCTGAAAACCGGTAGGACAGATAGACTATGAGCAGAAGCACCAGCAATGTCCCACTGATGACAGCATCGGTGAATTTGCAATCTGGACAGGGATATGGATCCTATGACTGGAATAACAGTGACTACTGGAACAGAATGCAACCTAGGCCTCCTTTGGGGGGTCCTCTGGTTAGTATCTATTTTGAACAAGGTTGTAAAGTTTGTAATATGACAGATAGTATAGCCAATTTTTGGCATGTGTTCTGCAGAACTTCCGTGGAACTTTGCCTGTGGAGGAAAGAGGGAGGACGGGATCTTTGGGCTTAACCAGGTAATAGCGAACTGTTCTAAATCTATCTTTAAGGCTCTGTTTTGGATCTTGGATTTGTATAGGAATAGGATAAAAAATAAAAGAACAATGACATTTCTTGTAGATGTGTATTTACATTCTTTTTGTCAATTAGTTGAAATTATTACATAAAAACAGAGATATTTCATTGAAGCTCAATACGCCGACCTAAAAGTTAACCTCTAAAGAAATTCCTGCACCTGCAACCATCTACAACAAAGCATCAAAGCTAAAGAATATTGAATCACGGCATCATGCAGATCATGACTCCACCAATCCGTTGGAAATAGGTCCTCCTACATCCAAATGCAAAGATCTAATCCACCTGACAACGTAAAGAAAAATTGTTCTCTTCTCAGCAGACATAAACCCAGTTTTTTTTTTCAGTTAACATATAAAGAAAAGGAAAAAGATTATTCTGGAAAATATAGTTTTGTTCTTCACATTTTCCTAAGCCCAATCATAAAAGTGGAAAAAGATTTAGCTTCATTTACTTGCTTCTTTCACTTCGTTTTGTTTCTATATATTTTTCTTCCATCTTGTTTCTTGCCTCCATATATACAAATTCAAACCAGGCTGCCCAGGTCTTTCGTTTCCTTTAACTTTACTATGCTTTGAGAGTAGGTAACAGTATCTAATTCGACGTGTAGGTGTAGAATCAAGGGCAAACATAAGCTTCTTTATTTTGACAGCTTTATTTATCTCCACTTATAATGAGGCATTGCAATGCAATGAGCTTTGCTTGGAGAATAGAAGGAGCGTTTATCAAACAAGTAGAATTGAGGAAACACCATGCCAATAATCTATTAGTGGGTATTTCTCCCTAGCTCTTACTAATTTCTTTACAACAAATATTGATCAATTTGCAGTGTTTCAGTATCACCTTATTCTCCTACGCATGTTCTATTCCTTGATGACATCAACACTAAGCCGGGCCAATCAATTATGCAAGACAAGCAAAAGAAGGCCTCGAACAAGCTGAGGAAAGGACTTTACATCCCCACACGGAGAAGATGGAGATCACTGAACCTGTATTATAGAGACGATGCCCGAAAAATTCACAATGAGAAGAATCAAAAAGAGGAAGAGAGCGATTATTACAGGTGTGTCATTTGCTTGGAAGATTTCGAACCTAGACAGGAAGTTATGGTCACTCCATGCAGTCATGTTTTCCATGGAGAATGCATCGTGCCATGGGTGGAGAGCAGCAGTCAATGCCCAGTTTGCCGGTTTGCGATTTCTCTGTGAATGAGAGAGATTGTTGATGCAAATCCAACGAACCTTAACAAGGATTACACATGTAATACCTACAGCCTAAGTTGGTATATTCATGGAAGAGCTTATGTCTAGTTTAAGAGCCAATGAAGAAGCATTTGTATGACTCCCTAGACTTCTATTACCACTAATGTTACTGTATAGATTTGGTTTGTTTACTACTGATTGATCTTGAGTTTGAATGAAGGAAGCAAGGAAATGAGCACATAAATTGAATTGGGTCTCTGTGCCGTTGCTCTCTCATGCATTATGGTTTTCATTTGGAGGTATTGGCATAATACCCCTTGAGTTTCCCGAATTTCAGAGTTACAGGGGGACGCTATTTCAGTGGTAAAACTTTCTAAGGGCATTCATTGTGTGCATATATTGTCAAATATTACTCTTGTCACTCTTCTCCACCCCTTAACCCCTTTTGGAGATTACATGGATATTGTTATTGTATAAATGTTGCAACCTATGAAGGCAAGAAAGTGACTCATGCAATTATGCTATAAAACCTCCAGAAGACAAGAATGCTTAATAGTTTAAAGAATAGCACCTTGAACTTGATAGACAATGGCCAATGCTGCTCATCAATCTCCATAACGCGTACTCTGATTCTTATGCCAGACGAACATGAGAGATTTTGTATTCTAACCTCTCCCATTCTTTCATAGAGAATTGTCAAGAGCCAATAATGTGTTGGCAAAACACGTTGAACTTCTCTAAACACGAATAATAGAAGACCTACACGATACGCTCTAGAATGCACTAAAATCGGACAATTTTTTTTGGGAGTGACATTTAGGTGTTGAAGCTAAAGATTATCTAATCTTTATATATCGTGGTTTTTTTTTGTTTACCAAGGTATCTTAAATATGATGCGGCAAGTGACATTTCTCTTGGTATTTTCATCTCTCTAGTTCAGATGTTGTTGAAGCTAAAAATTATCTTACAATTTTGGTCATGTCTTCTGTTTTTGTAATCTTTTCTGATGTTTGAGCCAACTTATAAAGATTAGAAAGAAAGGGTCGTTGTTTTAGCATATTGCGGATTCTTTTTGTTTAAATGAGCCGAACCGACACAATTGCTCTGGTAAGAAACAGAGCGTCATAATAAACCAACACTTTTTACCGAAGAAAAAATAACACGACACCATCAGTATCATTAGCGAAGAATTCAACAAAAGCCCAGCAGTTAACAAGTGGGGGATATGAAAATATCCTAAATAAGGGAAATTTGTGCATTCTTTGGTGAAGATGAGGGACAGAGAATTGGTAGAAGCTTTTGGAGACATCAAACTCTGCTTCAACCAATGGTTTCTTGACAAAAAAAAAAAAAAAAAAAAAAGAAGTCCACATTCACATTTTGGTGGCAATGGAATCATTGGCAAGTAAAAGCATTTCCCAATATGTTACACTTTGCATTTTCCCAAAAGCAGTTTTAAAAAGGGAACAAAGGTCCCAAACCATATCTTAATCTCACCACCTTGCATAAATGCCAGCATTGCTTGTCAAACTCAAAAAGAACAATAATAGTACCAGTTTCCATGGACCACCTAACCAAAATCCCACAAATTAAGACAAGTTTGTTGATAATATACATAGATTTTTTTTTTTTTTGTTGAACGGCAAACAACTTCATTAATCTTGAAGAAAATACAAGACTAATGGGGGCAATGAAAAGACAACAAAAACACGAGTTGGCCAATCCGAGACCCAAATCAATGGTTGGCAAGGAGCCAATTGAAGACATACAATATACATAGATACTATTGTTACTTTGTATATATCAAATATGAAGCCCTTTTACATCCCAATAAACACATTAGGCCCCTCATCATGTAACCATTTCATCTTGAGCATTGTAACCATTTCACCTAAAAGCAGACAATTTTTGTTTCTTTTTTTGAGATCGGGAAAGACACGAAGCGAGCAATTACCAGAAGGTCCTTTGGACATTGCTTTCCAAGAAGAAGAAAGAGAAGAACGAAACACACACAGACAAGCACAATCCCACAAATTCTTCATTATTTTTGTAATGGAATGATAAACAAGACCCAAATTCTCATGCCATATTCAGCAAAGGCCACGACTACTGAAATTCCTTCTTGTTTCAAATGTCTATCTTGTCATGTTCTCAATTTCCCATGTTCATGTACCCCGTCGCTTGGTTCGGGCATTTCGTCAAAACAACCTTGTATGTACGCATAATGCTCCTTTTTTTAGTCAAAACATGCCCAAATAACCACCCAAGTCTTCTTGGCTTGAAAAAGCTTTCATAGAGAATTGTCAAGCAATCACTTTGTCTAGAAGCCAATTATGTGTTGGCAAAATACGCAGAATTTCTGTAAACACAAATCTAGAAGGACCAACACGGCACAACTTAAAATACACGATATATGAGTATTTTTACTGCACAATGGGCGTAAGTACCTTCTAGGTTTGTACTTACACTTTGCGAAAGTAAGTTTTTGTTTGAAGGAGTCACTGTGGACTAAAAATCTTGAAATGGGTCTTTGAACAAAACTTCTACTTACCCCAAAAACAGTGTGAGTAATTTTTTTTTTTTTTGTTCTAGTCTGGTTGGCACATTACGATTCCTATAGTAATGACCCCACTACAGTACTCACTTAGGTGAGATCTTCAGGTTATTTGTGACCAATAACTCCCATAGAATTCCTGCCTTGGACTCCGAGGTGGACCCAGTATGGGGCTTACGGGGTCACATGCCTCCACTCAACCGTTGATAATTTCTTTTGTTCCAGGCTTCCAGCTATCATTACTGTGTTTGATATAAACAGACTATTCCAACTTCAAGTTCAAGGTTTTAAAGGAATGGGGGAATGTATTATGCCTTCGGGGACAACATAGATGATGGGCCGATCACCTCGATCCGTCCGTGGTTGGCCATGGATGGCTCAGATTTGTTTGGCAGCAGACGGTTCAGATTTGTTTAGACAAGATGTGATCTGAACCGTCCATGGCTGACCGCGGACGGCTGTGATTGGCCAGCATCCATGCTGTCCCTTCGCCCACCACGGGTCCGGTTTTAAATTTTAATATTAGACTAGAAGATATTACCGAAAATATTTTGCATACTAATCGTTAAATAATACGCGGCTAAATAAAATATATTCGTTAATCACCTTTAAAAAAAAAAAATAGGCCTCTTGATGTATCTTTTCATTGTTTGGTAAAATTTAGTTTTTCTTTATTTGAGTTTTGCATAATTGCACTTGTATAATTGTAATTTTTTTATTTTTTATTTAAAGGTTTTGTGCCCCCACTGTCGAAATTCTACGCCTTCATTGCTTGGACTCATTCACAGTTTTTGCTCTTCCTAAACCGCCACAATTAAGAGCACTATCATTATAGAAAGAATTGGGACCAGGGAAATTCTTTAATAATAAGGTAGTGCTCTTCTAGTCAATGTACAATTTCGTTGTTACCCATAGAACTAGGGGTGTATACGGTCCGGATTGTATCGGATTGACATGAATTTAATCTTAATCTGCGAGTCACGGTTTTTAGAAAATTCAATCCATGTCCGGACCAAAAGTCTCACGGTCCGGTTCCAATCCGATCAGTGAGTCACGGATTGATTCCGGTTTTATCCACGGATTACATGTCATACGTAGTTAAGTAACAAACAGTTTAATTAAAATAAAATCCTAAAAAATCCAAAGTAGAAAACAAAGAGACCTTAGATGGAGTACGTGATGGAGCCACAACTATGGTCTAAACAAGCACTTGTAGAAGCATACAGTTTAGTTCAGTTACATAGTGGAATAGAAACAAAGGTAGTTTAATACCAAAAAAAAAAAAAAATACTCCTAGTGAACAATTACTAAATTCATCAAAGTCCAATACAAATGCAAGGCAGTGGAATACATGAAAGTCCAATACAAATTGACAATATATATAGGAGATAACAGTATTACTCTATATCAAATTGACAATATTTATAAAAGTGATAAAATTATTTATATATACATATATATATATATTTTTCAAAATTATATATAATAAAAATCTCATGGTCCGGATTGGTTAATCCACAGTTTCAAAATCAAAATTCATGTCCGGACCGCGAGTCACGGTTTATTATTTTTTGAATCCGTGTCTGGACCATTAATCCACGGTTAAAATCCAAAACGTATGGATTGGTTCGGTCCAGACCGGATTCACGGTTCTCCGGTTTTTTTGTGCAGCCCTACATAGAACATTCTTCATGGAATCTTCAAGCAAAGATTGGATGTCCACTGCAATGACTACTTTTTAGATTTCAGTCCCATTTCCCTTGATGATATCAGATTAGCATGCGAGCTAATCTTTTGTATGCATCTACCATTTTATTTTTCCTCTCTAGCTAGCGTACCACTTTTTCCCGATGGATTTCTAACCGAGGCAACACACAAGATTTGGATCTATAAAGTTGATCCAATTCTTTCAACGAAGGCAACATCGATTCGAGGCAACAGATATTTTTTGGATCTAGTGTATGAAATTTAATCCATCTTAGACAGACGCAACATCATACCCACTATCGAGACATCAAGTAATTTAAGATGTTGGATTGATCATCAAATCATTTTTGGACCTTCGTTTTGAATCGAAGCAACATATATCTTAGACTCATCACATAAACTTCATCTAATAAAATTTCAACAATTTCCGTTACTACCAGGAATCACTTGTTAGTGACCAGTACTGCCTTCTACTAGGAACCACTATTTTCGATTTGATATTCTCTATTTATTAAGTGGTCTCGCGATATTTATATTGAGGGAACGTCAATCAAGAGGGGACTTATCTTCTCTAAGAAGAGAGTCGGATGCGTGCATCGATCAATAAGTTTTCTCCATACTTCTATTTCTACGTAAAATATTATCTCGTCATTTGATTAATTGGTGATGTTGTTGTCTCGTAGTATTCGTTTTACAGAATATCTAACGAATATTTCCATCATAATGGGCATAAGAACAAGGATGAATGCATGCGACAAATCAATAATTTACTAAAACTTAACGCAAATCAAGAATTCGATCAGTGTCAACCTTGACGTAATCATCAGAGATGTTCTAGGCTGAGTCGTTTACGATCTTGTTCTTTCAATTTTATTTTCCGTAGTTGTAATAGGGTGGCTCATGCTTTAAGCAAACATGCTTCGTTCATTGGATGTTCGTTTGATGCATGGATTAATAAAGGTTAGCGATTGAAAAAATTAAATTAAATTAAGGGCATAATTAAGAAGGCACGGGGTCTTGAGAATGAACTTTTTTGGAAATAGCCAAACAGGAGTAAATTGGGGCGGGCGGCCCCAACACAGGCACCTCGGGTATAGAAGTAGTCACATGACTCATAACACCACGTGATATAGGGTGGCTTGGGTTAGCTTGGCATGCACCACATGTTGTAGGTCAGGTTGGCACAACACAAACTTAAGTATGTCGGGTTGGGCTGCCATTTTGGACCAATTATTTCATGGTTTTGGATACCGTCACGTGATCCTCAAATACCCTTATTCACTACACTCTTTTAGGACCATGTACAATGTGTGGTCGATAAGGGTGTTCAGACCATGGAATAATTACTTGTCATTTTGAGACATGCATCGGAGGCACAACAGAATAATTACTGTATTCAGGGCCGGCTTTAGGGTCTCTAATTTTTACCCCATTAATAGGGTCCAAAATTCCGGAAAGCATTATTAAATGTTGTGTTATGTACGGTATGTCATTAACTTTTCAGATAAGGTTGTAGTAGTTCAATGGTGCGATCCTTGTCTTACATCTCTTAGGTCTTGATTTTTGTCAAACCGCTTTTCCACAATCTCTCATAAAACTAATTGGTGTTAGGAACGTCTTTAATTAAGCCATTTATGACATTCAACATCGCACCCGCAAGTCTATTTTTAGAGCGGTCGCAGTGAGTGACATTATGTAACCAAATCAATGGGGACACTCCAGACTCAACAGTTTTGAGCCCTCCCACCACCATCATTTTTTATGCCTACATATTTCAAACACGTACCAAAAGACACTGACAGTGAAAGTGGAACCCATAGACCTCACAGTCCAAAATGCCATTCTTTGCACACTACGAATGAACCTTTGTCCCGAATAACTAATAGTAATATAGTATATACAAATGCTAAGGGTTCATTGTCAAAACTTGCGTAGGGCCTTGAAAATTTTAGAGCCGGCTCTGACCGTACTCAGGATTTTTTCTTTAACTAGTACAAGTATATGATTCTACGTGCACAGTGTGAAAAAAAAGTGATTTAATTGAAGTGCGAAACTCATGAAATAGTTGTTGGTGCAAATACCTCATATTTGTTGAAATTCGATAAAAATGGAAGATATAAATGGTTGCTTCAAGGCACATTCGTCGGCACTTTCTTTAAGATAATATTCGCTCCCAACAATTCTTAAGAATCTGGTGTCCACATAGTTAACAGCGAGTTTGACTCCAAGATACAATAAAACCCAGTCTCAATTGAGCGTTTGTCCAACTTCGTCATGCACACACCAAGAAAACCAGAACATCTTTGGATTTTATACGAGTGGTTAAGAACGAGTATAAGGGAGAGGAGTTCTAGTGAGAGAACCGATTGATTGTGTTCTCTTCAATATGTTTTGGGTGAAATTCTTATCCTTTATAGAAGGACAAATATGTGACCGTTGATAGTTGTTTGAACCAAACAGCCATGTCTATTTATTTAACCCTAAAATAGACACACCCTTGGGTTTAAATCCCTTTAAGATAAAAAACAAGAAGTTGGGTAAAATTTTGGCCAAAACACCTGGTGTACAGTGTATATAGCTAGCCTGTCACTCTCAACACTCCAACGATCCTATCTATTTTACCTTATCTTTTATTAAAATATTATTTTTCCCTTTATATATATATACATACATACACACACACAAAAGACGAGACTGTTCATCGTCTTTTTCGTCGTCGCCCTCTATCACCGTTGCTGTTGCTGATGCTCTAACAATTAGAACATTTAATGTTTACTAGTACATATTTTGGGGATTTTCCAACAATAGTGAGTATTGCATATTTATTCTGTTATTTTATTTGTAGCTATTTTTCATCTGGCCATTTCTTTCTTCGATCAACACCACGGCATAAAATTAACAAGCAAATAAACCACGGTTAAACATGCATCCTAGCTTCTCTTACCGATTGGCAAAAGCCGTGGTGGCAAGTGCGTGGATGAAATATCCAATTACGCACAACACAGAGTAAGTTAATTTAAGTATTTTTCATTATGTTGATAGTGGATCCTTCTTTATTACTGCCGCAACAATTAGCTGATGATTCTGTACAGGTTAAATAGTCGAAGACTACTTATGTTAAGTTCTTTGTAATATCGCATGTTTACTAAAAAATGAAAAGTAAGTTAGGTAGGTACAAAAATAAGGGGTTAATCCAAAAATTGACCTTCAGTCAAGAACTGACTTTAGTTGATTTTTTGAGTTGATGTATTGTGAGAGAATGATGTCTCGTAAAACGTTTTTTTTAATGGGAGATCATTCTCATAAATCAGAAGAAAGGATAGCACTAACCAATCGTCTCGTAAAACGTAACAAATTAATTTTTAAGTCAGTTTAGAAATGAGTCAGATTAGTACAGTATGACCTTTTTTTACACCACTGTTACAGATGCAAAACCGAAAATAAAAATAAAAAATGGTTTCCCCTGCCCTCCCGTGTTCAATATTGTCTTTAGGTGAAATATTCTTAGTCTCGAACCCATTTTTTGTTTCCATCTTTACAAACTTAATGACTATAATTTGTGGGTGAAATATTTTACGTCCAAACAAATGGTGTCTTTAATCTCACATTGCAAAAACTCAATGACTTCGAATTGATGGGCGTGAAGAGTGGGTTAGATGTGATCAATTGATAACTTTGCAAATGAAAAGTCGTTATTGAATGAGGGTGGGGTCTTCGCAAAGGAAAAGTATACCCGGTCTCTTTTTAAGTGTTCAACACGGACAAGGCGATAATTCAATGCACTGGGGCTAAGGCCATCCCCATTTAGCTACTCAATTTAACTTTTAAGTTAAATTAGGGAGCCAAATCCCCCAAAACCCCCAAAAATCAGGCTCTCTATTCTATCTCATCAAATTATTTTTGCTACAGTACCGCACCAAATTTGGTGCGGTACTGTTCACGCACCAAAATATTTTTTTACTGTTTTTTCCGATTTTGCGTCTGGGGGGGGGGGCGCTGTACACTGCACCGAAAAGGTGTAAATTAGTGGGAAGTTTTTTTTTTATATATAGATTTGAGGGGAATAGTTTAATATAGTAAATTTAAAATGGAGAGTCTGATTTTGTGAGTTTTTGATAAAGTGACTTGCTAATTTATAAAAAGTGTTTTTGAAGTTAAATTTGGTAAAAATTTTGGTTCTCCTGATAAGGATGCTCTAAGGGGGTGTATGAGAGTCTCATTTTTTATTTTTTGGCTTTTTGACTTTTTTATATTATGGTCATAATGTATTTTGAATTTGGTAGGAGTGTTTGAGAGAAATATACAGAATGAATTTTGAAACAGGAGTAGAATTTGAGAGATATGTGCATAATACATTTTGCAAGTTGTTTTGTTAATCAAAATGGGAAAAGTGGAAAATAAGAAGTCAAAGAGCTCTTCTCAACCTATTTTTGACTACTCTTCTCTAGACTAAAAAACCAAAAACTCATTTTTGCATAATGTGTTTTTATTATGGTGTGCCAAACACCTAAAAGTAGAAAATGTCAAAACCAAAATGCGAAAAATAGGTGTCCAAACATCCCCTAAATAAAGTTGTGACTAGACTGTATTAGGATCATGAATTGGGTGAGGGAAAAAATGTGAGAAAGCATAATTAAAAAAAAAAACAAAATTTTTTTTTTGCATGATAGCTCAATTGGTTAATTTACTACAATAGGCTGATGTTGTTCTAGAGTAAATATTATTTTCACCGCCGGTGGAAACAAATGTTTCCTCCAAATCAATCGCAGCGGTCCGTGTGATTGTGTAGTACCCAATCAAACAGACCGCTGTGATTGATTTGGAGGAAACATTTGTTTCCACCGCCGGAGGAAATAACTTATTCTCGTTGTTATATCAACTTGAACTTGAGAAATTAATACTTTTTCTTTTTTATTCTCACTTGCGCTAATAATAATACTCCCTCTGTCCTTTATCTTTAGTTCAAAATACTACTTTTTGTTATTCTAAATTTTTGGTCCCAATTCAAAACTAAGGGGGCATTAGCCAACGAAATTTCGTTTTTACCCTTTCTTTTTAGAGTAATGAAAAAAAGAAAAAGTATGACAAATATAATGATTATATTTTCCTAATTAGTTGGAATCCCTAAAAGGGACCACTAAATTGAGACGGGGGAGTATATCCAAACACGACCCTAAGCTTTCCGCATGATAATTGAGGTAATGCAAATCAGGAACTTCATTTTTTCAGAGTTTTTTTTTAGAAGTACTTTTCCAAAGTTTATACGATTCTCTAAATCCGGAAAATGAACGCAAAATTAAAATGAAAAAATGATTTGACAATTTCTATCCGGAAATTATATATGGTTCAGGTTTTTGAAAAGGATCAAACACCCATTTTTCACCAAATACTTTCGAGAAGTATTATATCGAAATTTAGAGAAATGTTTTCATGAAAAGCCTGAATAATAACAATTTGGTGTAATATACTTTTTTTTGTTGTGTTTCCAGACACCACATTAAATAGAAATGAGAAACGAGTAGAATGAGAATATCAATAAGGGGATCCGGAGTCCTAGAAATCACCCAAAACAACGTCGTTTTGGGCGACTACCACTAAGTCCACTTTTGAGAAATAATTTTCACCGTGTCAAGTTGGTTTTTTTTTCTTTTTTCTTTTCAAAGTGCTTATATTCAAAGTGACTAAAACCTAAACCCAAAGTGCCTAAACTCCCAAACCGTATGAAAGTAGCTAAAACCCTAAAATCCCATGAAAGTGTCTAAATTTCTTAAACCCTATGAAAATGTCTTAACTCATAAACCGTATAAAAGTGCATAAACCCCATAATCCCGTAAAAGTGCCTAAATTTCTAAAACTCTATGAAAATGTCTAAACCCATAAATACGTATTTCTAAAACCCATAAAAGGGCGAGTTTGGCACTGGATTTTCAGTTGTTTTCTTACGCGTTGCAATCAAATTTTTACATCATATATATTTAGGGGTGTCAACGGTCCGGTTTGGTCCGGATTGGTATGAATCTGAGGACCGAACCAAAAGTCTACGGTTCAATGTAAAACAATCCGTGTCCAAACCAAAAGTCTACGGTCCGGTTCCGAAACAATCAAAAAAATCACGGTTCGGTTCACGGTTTATCCACGGATTACTACATTTCACAAAATAAAAAAACATATTCCACATTCACATTCTAAATGTAACTTTTGGAATCCATTCTCATTCCCACGAAAACCTTCACCTCAACAAACAGAAAAGGTAATTCATCCATGAGACAAATCCTAGCCAAAGCATCTCTACAAGCCTTTTGGTTAAATTTTCAAAGCCCAAGTCCATTTTCAAATTCTCAAATGATGCTAGTGTTTTCTGTCTTTTAAGTTTCTAATTCTCTGGATTTTTTAGGCAATTTACCTTGTCTTTCTTCAAGGTACTAGTCCCATTCCCACTCAACCATTTATATATATAAGAATAATATATATATATATAGGAACCGGATCTTATAAGGGAAACCTCACAAATTTTGTGCGGGAGAATGCCTCTGGGCCGTTGGATCGAATTCGCGGGATCTACGGCTGAGATTAAAAAATCCCACACGCGGGTCATTGTAGTGGGTTAAAACATTTCGCGGGTCAGGATCCGGGTATTACACCCATCCGGATCCTTCCCCTCCCCATTTCACATTGAACGACAGAGAGTGAAGAGAGAGAAAGAGAAGAGGCGATTTGAAGAAGACTGACGACCCAGACGAAATCCAAGGTGAATCTCTCATTGTTTCTCCTCCTCCTCTCTCTCTTTCTCCTATCTTCTTCTTCGTATGAACTGATTTCTTATGAAATCGATTTGTTGGCCTCTCAAGGTTTCAACCGACGAACACAAATCGAAGAAGAGGTCGAAGAACAAGTCGTCAAAGGTATATCTCTCTTCTCTCTCTTCCCTCGCTCTACCTGGTCGAAGAACATGAAATCGATTTGTTGATTTTTTCAAATTTTAGGGTTTCGTGATTTTGAAATTTGAATTATTTATAACCCTAAAATTTGAAAAAACAAATCGATTTCCAATCAGGTACTATTGAAATATGCTCTTTCAGACATGATTTCGGACATGAAATCCCCGGCCTTTTTTTTTTTAATCATATTAGATCTAGTTCAGTTGTCAAAAGAAAGATTTTGAATTCTACTGTTATTTGTATTCTTTTGGTTTTTTCAGGTTGTGTTTTTGTCTTGGGTTTTTTGTAATTATTTTTTGTCATTCTCAAATGGAGGATGGCATCATAAAATTGAGAAGAATGCTAGAAGAACTGATGCTGCTCAAGAACTTTTTTTTTCCAACTCCATTTGTGTTCGAACTTTTAGGGTTTATGTTGTACTGTATGTATTCGTAGAACTCAGTATTAAACCATTCATTGAGTTAGAACACGACCATTGATTTGGTGGTAGTATAAAGTCCTGCAAATCTGCAGATACTGGTTAATGCGTAGGCATTTTGTTGCCTTACTGGTTGAGTGTTTTATTGTGCATGGTCGAACAAGTTTTTGACTTCTACTTACTTTCTTTTTTTTTTTTAATTTTGAACTGTGACTTCTACTTAACTTTTGATGTGATATTTCCTTCAACTTCTATGGCTTTATGATATTTCCAGTAAAAAAAATGAAAAACTGACGCACTGGAAGATTGGACCGTATTTCCAACATCTTAATAGCCATTCCCGTTTAGAGTGATATGTTAGCCATGTCATGATTAATGCTTTGTTTCTTCTTTTCCTCTCTAGCCCTCTTGTTAGGACAGAGGTAAAATCTCCCTCAGGTAGAAAGGAGCGGCTTGGCAGGAGATATGCTAGCAAGTTATAGACAATGTTCAAGCTTGCATTTGTGGATGGAGTAAGGTGGGGCCTTCAGTGGCCAATCTTGACTTTTGGAGGCATGGGAAGTTTAGTTTTGTTTTGGAAACTGTTTCTTCTTTCCTTTCTATAATCCTTGCTTGGTAGGATAGTTTGTAGTCCTTGATTGTATTGGTTGTTTGGGTCCAAGGCTACTCCCTTGCCCTTTGTTTCTTCTTTTGGTTGGTTATAAAAACTTAAGTTCTCAAAAAATATTCTTAAGCATTTGAGAAACACTATTACAAATGGATTGCTGAAACAAATGGATTGCCGAAAATGGTGAATCATACTGCATCTCGAACCAATTTAGCTGCAGCACTAACTGATATGGTAAACCTGTCCATGATTAAAGATGGTTATGTGTGCCAAGAAGAGGAGTTTTATTCCCATTTCGACTTTTGAATTTATTTTTGGTGGAATTGTGAAAGCACTAGTTTATTACTTGTCCAATGCACAATATTTAAAAGAGAACATTGAACTTGCTGTTGGGTTTGATCATATGAAGTTGCTCTAAAGGCATCTCAAACAGATTCAGAAACATGTGTTACAAAATTTCTAGATTCAGAAACAGGTGTTTAACAAACATCCATAAATGTGGAGACTATGCACGAAATGTTATTCTTCAAATTTGTTCACAACTCTCGTACAAGCAAGGGTATCTTCACTAAAGAAAATTACAGATAGCTCAACCTCAAGACTTATAAATATCCCAGAGACAAAAACATGAACATCACAGAGACAAGCAAGGAAATGTAGCAATCCAGTGACTGAAATACAGCAACCCAACGCACAAATCTTCAACCAATTCTTAAGCATCTAACAAAACATTCCAAATTAACAGCCAACAATGAGCAAATCCAGTCTATAAGCCCTTCTTTCGTAGTGCTCACTTGCAAGCCGTTCTTCTGTAGTGCCTTCAAGAGAGTGTTTGATCAACCTACTGTTAGTCACACAGCCAAAGAAAGAAATGTTGCAGCAACTTATGCATGGGTGATAGCTGTAGTTGCAAAGAGAAGTGCTATGATGCTATTGGAGTTTGGAAATGGTGTTGAAGGCTCTCTTCTGGGTTTGGCTTCGTACGAAGTATCTATCTTCATGAGTCTTTAGAATGAGTCTTTAAGTATCTATCTTCATGAGTCTTTAGAATGGTGTCACCGCATCCAAAATTTCAACACTAACCATGGAGCGAAAGGAAATTCAAGCTGGAAAACAAAAAGAGATTTGCATAAAAACATACACAATTACTGCAAACTGATCGACTAAAGAGGACCAAAAGGATAAAAAAACAGTGGCCAATAAGCGAAAAATAAAGAGGTAATTTAGCATCCAATCCAAGGGGTGAAATCAGTACACATTGTTGATTGGTATTTTTCAACTCACGCATCCCCCCACAACAAACGCTTTACACCTATGTTTAGCGCATATAATCAGTAATGGCAATATGTAACAACTTTCTACATCAAATCAAAGAAAATCAGAAGCAACCAAAAGATGGAATACCACATGAAAATGAAATATATTCATGTAAAAATTTGTGAAAACACCAGGAAAAAAAAACTAAAACGGTGTCACAGACATGGACAATAACACAGATTCACAACCCTTGTTTGCCTGCATTGACCCCAGAAGTCCCTAGAATTTCAACATCCAAAAAACCAAGTAATAAAGATATTTGGGTATGCAGAATTGAGATAATCACCAAATCTGAATGCTTCATATTCACCAAGTAAATCATCAACAAAGTAAATGTATCTGAAAAACCAGCACATGACTACCTCTACAGATTTTCAAAAATGGAAAAAAAAACTACACCTCAAAAAGAAAATAAACACTCAGAACAGTAGATCAGGTTCATACATAAGGATCAAACAAACACGATATACCTTTGATGTACCTCTTCTTCTTCGAAAATCAACTACCTTTGATGTACCTCTTCTTCTTCGAAAATCAACTACCTTTGATGTACCACTTCTTCTTCTTCTGGAAACCCTAAGCATCGAAAAAAAAAAACTGGAGTTCAAAAATGGATTTCAAAAAACGAGAGAGAGAGAGAGAGAGAGAGAGAGAGAGAAGAACCTTCGAGTAGATCAACGTCGGACGCGATCTCGTTTTCTGTTCGCGGAAACCCTAGAATTTCAAAAATGGATCTCAAAAAATGAGTTCGAAAAAGAAATCGTCAAGAACGGTTAGGGAAAAGAGAGAAGAGAGATATTCACCTTCGATTTTGTCAAGAACAGGTGGTTTGAGCTCGATTGATCGATGGGGATTTCTGAAGTTTCAAATCGCCATTTTCCTCTCTCTCTCTCTCCTCTCGGTAAAGAACACGTGAAATGAGGAGGGGAGGATCCGGATAGGGTTTAAACCCGGATCCTGACCCGCGAACCTAATTTAACCCGACTTCTGACCCGCGTGTGTATTTTTAGATCTCAGCCGTTCATTCCTCATAAGCGATCCAACGGCTGAAATGATTCTCCCGCATAATTTTTGTGAGGGCTCCCTTATAAGATACTTTTCCTATATATATATATATATATATATATATATATATTATATTTTTAATTGATTAAATTCTCACGGTCCGGTTCGGTTTATCCACGGTTCTTTTATGAAAATCCATGAACCGAACCGCGAAGCACGGTTTTCTAATTTTTCAATCCGTGTCCGGACCATTAATCCACGGACCCAATCCAAAACCTACGGTTCGGTTTGGTCCGGTTCGGATTCGCGGTTCGCGGGTTTTTTTTGACAGTCCTATATATATTTGCTGAACAGAGATGATAAATCGTATCCGAAGAACTTTTTTAATTTAGTTTTACCTTCTTCCCGTGCTAAAACCCCCCTAAAAAGTTAGGAGTGATGCTACTATGTGCACCATGCCTTTTGGCATATGGTGTGCATCTCATATAAATAACCACAAAATTTCATACAAGCCCACAAAACTTCATATTCAGTAAATTAAATACTCATATCAATAATTACAATAATAAATATTGGAGCACCAAAATTCAATAAAGAGAACCACAAAATCTCATATGGATATGAGAAAATTTTGTAATAAAAAAATCAGAAAAAATGGTAACCTATTGGTCACCGGTCCCACCCTTGGCAAGTTAAATATATATTGAGATAAAAAAAAAAAAAAAAAAAACCTGTATCTCACGTTCTTCTTCTTCTTCGACATGTACAGAGAAGAGAGAGGTCAGGCGAGACCATCACGACTATGAGCACCACTGGCATTCCCCCACCTCCGTCGACGGCCAACCCCAACCCCAGCGGTACCCCACCTCCGTCGATCACCACCACCGACGAATCCCACCAACCCCAGCGTTCCTCCACCTCCGTTGAAGGCCACCACCACCGGCTTCTGGGGATTATGACGCCATCGTCCCCACGACGAAGGTCTCTCTCTCTCTCTCTCTCTCTCTCTCTCGTTTGAATCTGTGGGATTGGAGATATGAGTTGCTTAAAAAAAAACCCCAATTCGAAAGTTAGGGTTTCAATTTGAGAAACTCTAAACGACATTGCTGCAAAAAAAACCCTAATTGAAAAATTATATGAAGATCAATTCGATCTTGTTCCAATATCAATTCGTTTTTCGACGACGAACACAATGGAAAACTGATTTCGGTAATTTCCCTCTTTTCAGGTTGATTTTAGAGATTCTGCGAGTTTTGATAAGAAATCGAAATCGGCGGTGGTACGGTCTTATTTTCTATGTTTTCTCATTAACTTTTTTGAACGATGTTTTGATTAGTGTATTTTAATCTATTCAGGTGTGGTGATTTGAGCACTATTAGAGCCTTATATGGAACTGTTTTGAGGTGTTACCCTTCACTCTATCTAGCTCAATGTTTCTATGTTTTTCTACTTTTCTCAGTTCAATGTTTTGATGCCTTATGGAAGAGTGATTGGTTTTTGTTTAATTATGGGAAAATTATGTTTACAACAATCATTTGTCTTCAATATCTCATCTTATTTCGTTTCTGTTATCTTGCTTTTTTTTGGAACTGCTTTCTTTTGTTTGGTTAGTTGCTTTTGCTTTTACTTGATTTGAGTAATTGGTTAATTAGAAATCATGTTTAAGATGGACCTGAGAAAAAAAATAATAGGGAAAATGTCCAGTTTGTTGGTGGAAAGGCCAATAGTAAGGGAGGGTAATTTGTTTAAGTTGGGTTTGGATTGTCGTGCAAAGGCACGAAGCTACCCTCACTCTTACTGTCTCCACTTTCTTAGTTTAGTGTGAGGAATGGTTGGAATTTGGAGTAGGGCAGGGGACCAACTTTTGTTCTATTACTGACAAATTATGTTCAATTAGGGACAAATTATGTTTTTTGATCCTTGGACTAAGAACAAAAGAGTGTTTTTTGATCCTTGGACTAAGGTAAAGAAAGAATCACTCCCTTCATGAGCATCTGTTTGTCTAAGAATATTTGAAAGTGTAAACTTGAGTCAATGGAGAAGTAGTGCAACTTAATGTGGTGATGGTCTTTCCCTCTCACTTTCTAATTAATACTATTGAGCTACTAAAAGTCAAATGTTAGTGTTGGGCCTGTTGGCTCTTATGTTCATTTTTTCTGTAGGGAATGAAGTGCATAAAATGAAATGGAGAAGCGACAAAGAAGCGGTGGCAATTTTCAGCAACACCATCGACATGGGCTGTTTCGATTTTCAGTTTCTTCAAGCAATTTTTGGTCTTTGGAAAGGTGATAAACCTACTCAACCAGATAGATACTGGCATACCTTTAGTAAGCCAAATTATTGCTTTTTATTGCCATGTTTAGCTCCAAGATTTTGCAACAGAAAGCTGTGTATGTGTCCAAAAATGCTTTTTAAACGGGGAACCAAATATAAATTGAGTTCTTAGGTTATCTCTATAATAAGGGAGCTCGGTGGTTTTGAATCCCTACAATTTCAAACCTTTACAGTGTGATTGAACATGCATTTAAATGTGTATGATTTACCATGTCTATACTACTGTATATTTAGATGTGTATGATTTACCGTGTCCTCGACGTGTCCGTGTCCAACATTTTAGAGAAATAGCGTATCAACTGTGCATGGGCCAACATTTTATGGGTTGATGTACATTGTCGTGTTGACGAAATGAACAAGATTTCTTTCATTTGGTTTGTGTTGCATTTTTTGTGAGAGCTAATTCATTTACTGCTGGATTATTCCTTTGTAGATACTGCAGCCTTTTGCAATTGAACTTATTAGTGTGCTGGATGCTTCTACCAGTTGAATCATGCTCTGTTATTAGGGAATGCTATTCTGGGTTGAACTACCAATGAGAAGGGGAAGAAAAGGTGCAGATTCACAGAATCAACAAAGAGCTCTCAATCGCCGCTAGTTCCAATCCGGCCCTTTTGACAATTTTGTTCAAGTTTCGAGCCTTGCTGATGTATGTTATTGGTGATGGTAATGGATGTGAGTGCTGCTAAGGACATTGGAGTTATGAGACCAAGAAGAACATCAGAGTCTTACTGGCTCTGAGTTGCTTGGAGATCAAATTGCCAATATGCTTTTTTGTTGCTGACACACTTGGTAGAAATGTTTTTGGCTCTTGGCTTTGTTCTAGAATGTCCATCTAAAAGAAATGTGGAACTTACTTCCTAGTTTTCTTGCTTTGAGTTTGTCAATCTGTTTTTGTAATTAAGGGATTCCAAGGCAATCCCCTTGATCTCTTTTTGGGTGGTAATAATACACAACTTTTTCCAGACATAAAGTAGAATTTTTGTGCGTTTGTTGCTACTGTTATTAGTTTGACATGCAAGGCGTCGAGCTAGTCGATAAAGCAAGGAACTTCAATGAATAAGAACTTAGATTCTTTCATCAGAAGTGAAGTCACAGAACTTCAATTTTTTAAGTGGGTATTCAGAGTGCTGCATTTGTAATGGACATACAAAGAGTCAACAAAAGACTTGTAAAGGCTCATGCAAAGTCATATTTAAGTGGTAAATGGAGTCACCTCACACACACGACAAAGAGCTTTCGTTCCAAAAACTCACAAGGCCAACACTCTCGAGTGAAATTGCTCAACGAGAAATAAAAATGCTGCGAATTTTGCATAGAGATGCTGCCCATTATTCCTAAAGATTCATTACCATCTTTGAACTCTTTTGTGGATTACACTGCTTAGAATTTAAACTATGTCCTCACATAAACACGCATGAGCCAGAACTTTAAATTTAAAGTAAGTCCTCACATGAGCAAGGTTGGTTCTAGAAAAATTTTGGCATGACCTTGCTGTTTTTGGTGCTAGCCCGACGTCATAGCGTCTCAGTCAACAATCAACAACAGGAGGTACAACAGCAAAATGCATATTCAGACTCACACAGAGTCATTCCCGTCCTAATTACCCTTGCACAATCAAGAACCCCCGTCGGAGTCATATTCATCCTATTTATCAAGTGCAATCAAAATGAACTTTTGAAATCTAAATCAAGCTTTAAAGTTCATGTTTCTAAAGCAAAACAAGCATAACTATGGCATCCACTAATTTGATCGACATGAGCACATAATGTTTTACAAAAACGGGCTTGGAATCAAAGAATCGTCATCCTCATCTAGTCTAATGTTATGAACAAGCAAAATGAAAGGGAAAGCCTAAGTGTCTAATGTCTAATGCCGCTTCTTAGCATTCTTAGATGGATGGTCCGTATCCATGTCCTCCTCTGCATCTTCCTCCTTATCAGTGGTAGTATCATCATCCTCTTCCTCTCGGTTCCCATCCTCATCATCACCCTCAGAGGAAACCATGGGAGAAGAAACTTTGGAACGCTGCTTGACTGTAGCTTTCTTGCCACGGTAACCCGGAATGCCACGTCCATGAGTTGTAGTCCTCCCACCCCGAGTCTAAACCGGAAGACGCTGCATCAAAAATGAAAGGAAATGTATGAGAACTAGGGATTGCACGTGACGTAATTTGAGCTCAACTAATTTCGCCCAATAACTAAACCAAGAGCTAATGTAAGAATCCTAATATTTTTTAATGGAAAAATCTACTTCAAAGTATACTTTCGGGGCCAATCACCATTGAGGAAATGCATTTTACCTGAACGCACTCTGTAATAATTGAGGCTACAAACATCCATACCTTACCCTCAATGAAAAGGGCTACAACATGATACATATTAGATGTTATTTTCACACTAAAATGAGACATTCCACCAAAAAAAGGAACTTGTATGGCCAATAACCAGTCAAACTGATTGTTTCATGCTTTAGCTACTCATCAAACGCTTAGTAATTCTTTTTAACTAAGAGCCCACTTGTAACAAAAAATACAACTTCACAAATATTAAATGTAATTAATGAAAATACACTAACCAATTCTTCACGACCTCGAAGAAAACTAAATAACCCAAAATTTACCTAATGAGCGCTTGGAACTTCTGGCAAACCACCACGCAATAACGAATAGAACCTGAAAAAAGAATTAAAGAGATTAAGAAAAACAGATTACATAGCTTTCAAAAGAATTATCTAAAACAAACTTAGAGTGATCGGGGAGGAGCTGACCACAAAGGTATATCATTTTTGGATACAGAAACACACCAACGCCGTTAGCCAAAAGGCCGAAGCAGAGGGACAACAACCGATTAACGAAGAAAAATAAAAACCTGCATTCAGAACGTCAAACTTTGCAAAAGGTAAAAACTATACCGATTCTTCTATCATAGAGTGATCGGGGACCAAAATTTTCATAATTGCGGATAAAATAACAAAAAGGTAAAGATAAAAAAACTCATTTTGGTTGAAAAACCCTTCCATAGCTCTATCATCATCATAATTTAAAAATTATCTAGCAAAAACCGAAAAGAAAGAAGAAGAGAAAATGAAATCAAAAGAAACATGTTATAATATTAAAAGCTTAATTCTTGGCCTGTTAAAACAACTATGCAAACCACGGGAGAAGGAACTTTGGAACACTGCTTGACTAGCTTTCTTGCCACGGTAACCTGGAGTGCCATGTCCACGAGCTGCAGTCCTCCCACCTCGGGTCTGAACCAGTGGATGCTACATGAAAAATGAAAGGAAATGCATGAGAATAATTGATCAATCCAATCTTAGTTCTTGAACTTTTGTTAAACCAGTATCAACCAAATCTCACTCTTCGGCTTAGCATTATATATTTTCCCTTGTAGCCTATAATTGATCAATTCAATCTTAGTTCTTGAACTTTTGTTTTGTAGCAGCCTTCAACTTGTGTGCCACTCATCTGAACTGAAGATTTTTAACAGGAGAAGAAGGAAAAACATAAATCATAAAAATGTTCTACCTAAAAGTGATTACTGAGAACTTGCAAAAACGATGGAAGAAGCAGACACAACTATTACAAGGTACATCCTACAAACAACTAAAGCAGTACACATATATGAGTTGAGGGGAGCCTATTTGAAAACACTAAACCAGATTATGTAGAAGACCTAACCCTTCCATCTCCTGTGCAAGCCAATACTCGTGTTCTTAAATAGCTAAAGTAGACTCTGACCTACATTCTGTCCAATTTTTACCAAATTTTAACCAAGATTGATCACCACAAAGTGTCAAGAATTTATGGGGATCAGCGAAGCCAGATCGCCACAAATGGTCATCAAATAGAGTGAGGTTACCACCGTTACCTACATTGATAGGTGGATGCATTTCTGATTGCGGTGACATTTCACTTAATCGCACCAAAGTTTCAGCCAAACAAATCGAAGTTACATCTAAAGTTCTGAAATCAACCAACCTACATACAATGTTTTACCAATCAAAATGTGTGCAGAGAGCCAGAGACCATATAAGAAGCAAAAATTCAAGCTTGGATGAATCTCCAAAGTGCTAAAGCAGAAGCTCAGTCAAGAAAGCTACATACAATGCTTTGACTCAATACTTTGACAATATGATTGACCATTTAAAAACGATTCTTGGATGATTATATCTACTTAAAAGGTAACCAACACATGTTGTGGTACTGAAACGTAAAAGGAAGTTAGGTTCTGGGATATACTAATAAGTTAGCAGAATTACGTGGACTATAGTAAGTTCTCCTCAAATTAGTAAGTTCTAGAGTTTTGAACTGCAGTAATTGGATGCGTATCAGTGATGCGGCTATGTGTCAGCCGATATCAGACCATTTTCGGCAATATACAGGTAAATACTCTCACACATGGAAATCTGAATTAGGTTGCTCTTAGTATATTTCAGATAAGTGAAACGAATATGCATATTTTTCAAGGAGTTCAAAGTACAAACATTATTATGAATGATAAACAATTAAACACATGTAACTGCGTTTACATTCAAGGTCCTCCATAACTGGAGACAGCTTAAGCAAGTTGAACACTTTTAAAACCATCGGATCCTAATAAGCCCAAATGGTAGTTGAGATCGATATACCTATTCCAGTACTAATCATGATCTAAGGAATATTCAACTTCTTTTAACACAAGAATCTACAAAGTATAGCATGCAAGACAACACAAAAATTAATCAGACTTCTCATATTCATGGGAAAAAAAAAAAAACCCGCAATAATATTTTGTGCTTTGCTGGGCAAATAATGAAACCCTAATAGATCTGTGCAAACCCCAATAGTTCATTACGTTTCACAAACTAAAGAGTGAAATTAAAGCCCTAGTCTGTATTTGGGCAAGTACCAAGGAAAAATCGAGTGAACTTGGTTAGGGCTTCTCCTTCCGACGCCTTTTCACTTCAATTGATGCAATAGGTTACGATAGTTTGCTTCTTTCTGAGTAGAAATTAGGGTTGGAGTAGAGAATTAGGTAACTAAGCATAGAACAAATCACGTAAAGAAAAACTCACCAGTCACCACGGCTCACGAGTAGAAATTAGGAATCTGCCCATTTGAAGCCACCAAAACGAATTAGTAAGAGTAGGACCAGTGGCGACTCCAGGATTTTGGAAGTGGGGGGTCATTATAAACATCAAATACCTTTACCAATCATAAATAAAAGAAAATATCATAGTAATGGCAACTAAAAATTTTGTTCAAATAAAAATTACATTTAAAGCTCAACCTAATGAACAAAAGATATCATCAAAAAGCATAAAACATTTTCCTCTATTTACAGTTTTCACCACATACAAAAAAAAAAAAAAAAATTACACAAGCTTCTAGAATTGCATTCAACATGGTCTCGACATACTATCAAATAATCCCTCCATCCCAAATTGTTGCTTCTGCTTCACTTTTTGAATCATTCAAACAATTATCTATATTTTATAATCTATAATTTTTCTATGATTTTAAAATATTTGTTCGATAAAATTAATTGAGATCCATCAAACAAGATTCATATTAGATATATAAATCATTAAAAATCTAACGATATAACAATTTTTTTAGTAACTAGGAGCAACAATTTGGGACGGTAGGAATACTTCCTTACCAAGACAGATCAACCTCTTCATATCAAAAGAACAAAACGAGTAACTAAGATTCAAATAAGCCACACAAAAGAGGGAGGATGAAAGTTGGAAAATTATCCAGTGGTGTCAACCCTAAATTTATGGGGGTTCATCTATGAATTTCCTAAAAAAAATTAACAAAGTAGTAGTATTTTTTTTTCCCGCCGTGGGGTCGGTTGACCCCCCAACCTCCAATGTGGCGTCGCCCCTGAGTAGGACGGAAAACTGTGTGCCACTTTGTAGGAGGAACAAATTGAAATTTTTTGATATAGTCAGAATTTTGAGGCGCGCGCGGGAGAGAGAATTGCAATCAAAATTGATGCAATATGTCGTGGAAGAGGGTTAGGGTTTGGAGTTTGGAAGAGAAGGAGACGAGAGAGAGAAAGAGAGAGAGAGAGTATGTCCTGCGTGTTTGAGAAGGAAGGGGGGGGAGAGAGAGAGCGAGAGAGAGAGAGAGGGGTGCTGTACAGTAGCAATTGTCGGCGGTAAATTAGAAATTTGGGGAAAATTTAACTGTTCCCGTGTCGCAGAATCATTGTGTACAAATTGTAAACTTAATCGGCGAAAAGATTTTCGGAATGATCGATCTGAACCGTTAGGATTTTACATCCTCAAAATTTCATTCGCGGCACAAAAATCAGAAATCATCAGATATTGAAAACTATTTGATCACACGACATTTAACACATCAGTTTAAGGCGTCCCGATGCATTGAATTCTTACGATGTGCCGATTGGGCCCCACCCAATATATTTTACGTGATCAGGAATTTTCTATACTTATATTACATGTATTATATCATTTTCGTACCAAGATGAAGAAAAAAGAATTTCGCAACATACTTAATCGGGCGTAAAAACTTATTTTCTCAATCAAATCGCATCCCGATCAAGGACCTTTCTAAAACCGAACATGCCAAAATTTTAGGACAATGGTTCAATTAATATGCAAAACATAATAAACGGTCTCGATCGACGTGATTGTGTCGCGGTTTTGTGGCTACTTAACATTCAACAACAGCACAAGACTTAGTTGGCTAACAATTATATTGAACGAATAGATTCTAAAGGTCATTACGGAGTCAATTTTTGCAATGATCGATCTGAACCGTTACGATGAAACGTCTCGCTGATTACGTCATCGACACCAAAATTGGAGATCATCGGATATCGGCGATCGAGTCATCGGATGGTTCCAAAATCATTAAAGACTTATATTGAACAACCCGAGCACCACCTCAGTTTTTTTTCAGCGATCGAAACCGTCTATCCTTTACATATCGTGGGGAATATCATTCGTAGCCAAAATAAAGTCCATCACGTATAGATAGGCATTCAATCGAAAAAAAAATATCAACCAAATAAGGGAGTTTTTCTCTATCGAGGTCCTTTCTAACAGTTTCGGCCCTCATACTGGCCCTATTTTGTACGAGTATGATTTAATTAATAATAAGAATAAAATCAACGGCCTCGATTGTTGAACAAAAATTCGTATTACTTACATCCCGTACCTAGTTGCATCGAACAATATTTTTTCGATACTTTAGAGTATAATTTTTTTGTATTTAACAAGGATTTTTATTGCTTTAGTTTTATATTACATTGTGTGGCTTTGGTTATGAGATTTTCTGGCTCAAACTATGAATTATTGTTCTCAATAATCGATATGAGATTTTGTGGTTTGAGAAATGAATCTTTTTGGAAGAATATATGAGTTTTTTGTGGTCCACTACGGTCCAAAATTTGTGACAACTATTGTGACTTTAAAAATGAGTGTTTGTGAAAGAAAATATGAGAGTTTTGTAGTCCACTACAGTCCAAAAATTGTTAATAAATTTTATGGATTTCGATATGAGAATGTGTGGCTAGAGTATATGAGATTTTGTGGACCAATATACGAAATTGGGGAATATGATTAAATATGCGTTCTTATATTTATTTATGTGGGTGGGTATATGAGACATGTCACTATCAATACATATGAATATTTTTGGACTGTAGTGGTCCATAAAAAACTCATATATTCCTCCACAAATACTCATTTTTAAAACCAAAAAGTCTCATATCAAATGACTTTTATATGAGTGGTTCTTTGAAGCATATATGAGATTTTGTGGTAACATTTCGTAATGACTCAATGTGGCACCTTATATGTATTTCTGTGGCACCTTATATGAGACATGTCACATCAATATATATACACACAATATGTATCACATTTTCACTACAGTCCAAAACTATCATATGAGATTTTGTGGCATGTTTTATGAGGTTGACTTTTGCCAATATGACATTTTGTGGCTCTTTCAAATTTTTGTGGTACTTTTTATGAGCATTTGTGGCTTCAAATATGAGATTTTTGAAACCCAAATGTTATATGAGAAGTCACCCAAGGTTTTATGAATTTTTTTGACTCTTCATATGAGATAAAGATGACCGGTATAGGGGGTCACTTTTTGCATATGTGGCGCAATCTCGGCTGTCGATCTGGTCAAAGTTGCATATGGTATGCCCTTTCATATTTTCAGCCACAAAAACTCATATTTGACCCACAAAAACTCATATTTGTTGTCACAAAATGTCATCAGGTCACCCAAAAGAGGGATGCACATTGTAGCATGCCTCAAAAGTTAGTCCAAAATCAGCGGGATGGAAGTTTCCAGCTTTGTTCTAATCAAAGATGCCCTCTGCCCTCTTCAACAATGTATGGCTCCCAAGCTTTGTAAGACTTGTCTCGCATCTTGACTTGGACCTATTGGTCTCTCTCTCTCTCTCTCTCTCTCTCTGAGATTTATCAAGCAGCACTGTAAACACATCTTCAAACCATTTCCCTAAACAGAAACCATGGCCGCCTCCATGTTACTATTCATTCTTCTCCCTTGCTTCTTTGCCTGTGCCATGGCCTCGACCAGCCCCCAAATCTTCCTCAACTCAAGCGAACCCAAGTCGTGGCTCAACGACAACTCGATCGACATGAACGTAAGCAGCACGGACGGATCAAAAGTACGCGCAATTCTATCAAGAACAGGAACAAAGAGACTCGGCTTTGTTTGCGGATTCTACTGCACCGGCAACTGCGTCGATTATTATTTTGGCATTACCATTGTTGGCGGAGTCAATCCGGTCCTGGTATGGTCAGCAAACCCGGACAACCCGGTGAGCGAGAACGCGAACCTGACACTGACTCAGGGAGGGGATATACAGCTTCAACATTCGAACGGATCGATCGTGTGGTTGTCCGAAAAGGCAGGGATCTCTGCTGTGGGAATGAACTTAACAGAATTGGGAAACTTGGTTCTGGTTAATGAGACAGGAGCTGTTGTTTGGCAGTCTTTCGATCGACCCACTGATACATTGTTGGCGGGGCAACGGTTATACGAGGATAAAAGGCTTGTTTCGGGTTTGTACTCAGCCAATTTCACAATGGCCTCTGGACTAGCTGCATTTACCAAAGTGGGTAATAATGGGTCCCAGATGTACTACAAAATGGAACCAGACCGAGATTCAACCGATCAAAGTTCACAGAAAGGCCGTTGTAGGCTTATAACGAGGAATGACATCAATACCTCGGATTACACAGAGCTCCAAACCGGAGGATTCCTAGTGAACATGGGAACATCTCAAGAACCGTTTGGTTCGAACCGCTCTAACCTGCCGTTGGAATCGTCTATTGAGTACGTACGACTTAATAGCGAGGGGCGGTTGAGTTTATACAGGTATGAACCAGCAAGAGGACCAAATGAGGTTGTCGATATGGTTACCAAAGATCTCGGAGTCTGTCAACATCCTCGTGTCTGTGGGGATTACGGCGTCTGCAGGGAAGGGAAATGTGGTTGTCCCAAAGAGTTTCAAGATGCCAACGGTGAAGGGAAATGTAATTGTCCCAAAGGGTTTCGAGATTCCAACGGTGGATGCTCCAGGACTACCCAATTGTGCCAAGCTCCCCACGACCTGATCCTGATGGAAATGAAAAATGTCAGTTACTTCAATGTGATTGATACAAGTGCAGCAGCTCCAGACATCAAAGATGTAGACAGCTGTCAAAAAGCTTGTCGAGAAACTTGTTCTTGTGGAGCTGCATTTTTCAGGTATGAGAACAACAAAGTTTCAAATGGGCTCTGTTTTATGCCATCCGAGGTCTTGTCTATTAGAGAAGGAGAAATTCCAAACTCCAATTTCACATCAATAGCATATATTAAAGTGGAGGCACCAGGTGGGGCACCAGGTGAGGCACCAGGTGAGGCACCGGGTACACCAGTTGGGTACCTGGTGCCACCAGGTGGGGGTGAAGTTAAACCACATAAAAAAAGAAACAGACTAATAGCGATAATAGCAGGCTCCGGTTCTGCTGCCCTCGTGGTTTTCTGTCTCTTGATTCTGATATTCTCGACGAAATTTAGCAAGACGAGCACAGAGGATGTGGAGGATTATATACGGCAAGTTCCGGGAATGCCTGTTATGTTTACGCACGAAGAAGTTCGTTTGGCAACAAGGGATTTCATGGAGAGGCTTGGTGGTGGTGGATTTGGCTCGGTGTTCAAAGGAGTGTTACCAGATGGCACTGAGATTGCAGTGAAGCGGCTACATAAAATGGGCCGAGCAGTAAGGGAATTCTTAGCAGAAGTTGAAACAATTGGCAGCATCCACCATTTTAATCTGGTGAGATTGGTTGGGTTTTCTGCAGATAAATCTTGCCTTCTCGTATACGAGTACATGAGTCATGGGTCTTTAGACAACTGGATCTTCTATGGGGACCGAAAACCTTGTCTCGATTGGGAAACCCGTAAGAAGATTACGCTACAGATAGCCAAAGGGTTGGCCTATTTGCATGAAGAATGCAGACAGAGAATCATCCACCTTGACATAAAGCCACAAAACATTCTCCTGGATGCAAATTTCAACGCCAAAATCTCAGATTTCGGGTTATCTAAACTAGTAGACAGGGAAGATAGCCAGGTTCTGATCAATTTGAGAGGAACTCCTGGATATATAGCTCCAGAGTTCGGCCACTCAAAAATCACAATAAAAGTTGACATCTACAGCTTTGGGATCGTTCTCCTCGAAATAGTTAGCGGGAGGAGAAATTTAGATGGAACTCGATTAGAATCTAGCAAACATCTACTCACTTTGTTTCAGAATAAGGCAAGGGAGGATCAATTACTTGACATTGTCGATAAATTGAACGAGGAGATGCCTGAAAATCGAGAAGAAATGTTGAGAATGATAAGAACTGCAGCTTGGTGTTTACAAAATGATCCAACAAAAAGGCCTCTCATGTCAACCGTTGTAAAGGTTTTGGAAGGAGTGATGGAAGTGGATCCCAACATCAGCTACGAGTTCACCCACGCAATGGGATCTGCACCTAACGCCATTGACCGTGCTTCTGCAACACTACAAGCATCAGTTCTTTCTAATCCTAGATGAAAAGCAGCAAATTCAGGTAAAATGCAAGTAGACTTCATGTACACCAAGTTAGCGCTGAATTACTTGCAGAATTGAATTCGTGATTCTGTTTTTTGATCAAGTACTCGGAATATTCTTGTGTTTGTTTGTTCAGATGACATGCCCGTACATGTTTAATTGGCTCTCTTTTTTCGACAAGTGACTCTATTTTTTCACCTTCCACAACATAAGAATTGGTCAATTCAAAATCTTCAATTTCAACGCAACATTGGGGCTTTTGAGCCAATTCATCAAAATAGTCCCAACTCTCTTCGGCATCTTTATTAAAAAATTCACCATTAGACATGATATCAACAAACTTGCGCGTCTTAGAATTTAAACTTTGGTAAAAAGTATTCATAAGGTGCCCAAGTTCACACTTAAAACGTGACCAAGAGAGTAGTAAACATTTAAACCGCCACCAACATTTTGAAAAAGGCTCCTCATCTCGTTGATAAAAATTTGAGACCTTTTGTAATAGCATATGAGTCTCGTACACAGGGTAGTAATCATCGAAAAACTGCTTTTGCATCTCAGCCCATGTACAATTTGATCTTAGACTCAAAGAACAAAACCAATCCTTAGCACTACCTCACAAAGATAATGGAAATAATCTGAGTAGGTCAACTTCATCACTTAAACAAAGGTCTTCAAGTTTGTCAATATGCTCGCATGGGTTTTCAGAGTCTAAGCCAAGAAAAATAGGAAGCGGATAAATAACTTCAGGCTTCAACTCAAGGCTTTGTGCACTAGGTGAAAAACTCTCGTATGATGGAGGATATGGTGTTGTTGTTTGCCAATAATTGGGCAAAGGTTCCACCGAACTTTGAAATGGAACTCCAAACTCTCCATAGTAATCTCTCAAATAACTCATTTTTTAAAATATTTTTTTAATGCAAAAAGAAAAAAAAATCTTTTAATGCAAACTAATCTATTGAAATAGGTAAAAAAAAAAAATAGAAAATAAAAAACTAAACTAAACTCACGATGCTATTGGCAAAAATTCCTTAACTGCATTGGACATCCTCAAACACCACGCAACTGTAACTTCAAATTCGACCTGCATGAAGTTAAGAAACCTGCACCAACGAAACAACTACAAAAAGAAATAAAATAATAAAAAAAATACTACTAATAAAAAAAATTATAAACTAAGAATCAAACTAAAAACAAATTGAAAATACGCAACCGTGTTTTTACTCCCCGGCAACGGCGCCAAAATTTGGTATGTCGTTTCTGTACCAAAAATATAATTTATAAAACAAGGAATTAACTATTATTCTGAAGAACAGTGGTTAAGTCCGAGATCGTCCACGGAGAGTAAAAAGCTAAGTCGCAGTGCCTTCAATTAATTTCTAATTTAATTCTGAGAACAAGGGAAATTTGGGTTGGATTTGATTGAACTATTCATTAAACTAAAATTAACTAGAAAGCGATTAAAGTTGAGAAACAAGTGAGAGAAGGGACTAGGGTTTCGATTCAATCTCCCCTCGCAATATGATTGTGATGAAATCTAGGGTTCTCTCAACATATGACCAGATCACCGACAGGGTAGCAATTCCTATCAATAATCCCCAAAAATATAATCAAGACTCGTATTCCGTATAGACTATCTCAACACGGCACGGATCGTCTCACCGGACTTAACGGGCGGCACGACCCGTCTCACGTCGTATAATCTATCTCAGAAACTATCCCGAAACATTAAAAACAGTTGCACGACGGTGTTTGATATCATGAGTACAAACACGGTATGAAGATAAAACAATTAAAACTTTCATAAAAATAATGAAACATCCATTGTTGCACAACTAATGTTGAACGCAAGACCCTAAAAATCTATACAACCATATTATTCAGAGAGATATCCTCGTTACCCTAACCGGAGAATTAGCCACTCATGGAGTTAAACTCCAATTTCCAGCCGCAGCCGTGTGCGGCTCTTCTGTTGTTCGTGACTCTGATGCACGGCTTCCCCCCTAGAAATCCCCAAAACCCTTCGTTCCTGCTGCTTTTATAATCCTCACTAACCGACTTATGATAAGGCCAGCATATAAGGCTTCTTTGAATTGAAACTAATGGGCCCCAATTAACTTAATATGCCGAGATTAGTATCACAAAGGCAATTCCTCTTTTCACTTTTATGGCCCCACCCAATTTGGCATTAGTAAACTATGGGCTATACTTGCACTCAATTCACACATCACTTGAATTGCAAATTGGTCCGTAAATTCTTATTCAAGAATTTGATTCGGTACTTCTGGGCATTTGAAATCAACAATAAGCTTGGCTCTATCTCTCAATTAATTTGATCAGCACCGTATAAAATTCTCAATTTAACATCATTTTCCATTCAATTGTTCCGCAGGTCCTGAAACGAGAAAAACGAGTATCATCCTCCAAGTAATATAATAAATGGGCTTAAAAATAATAAATTAGGGGCCGCTAATGGGCACATTTGTGCCCCTATCACGTGCATCGATCAATAAGTTTTCTCCATACTTCTATTTCTATGTAAAATATTATCTCGTCAATTGATTAATTGGTGATATTGTTGTCTCCTAGTATTCGTTTTACAGAATATCTAACGAATATTTCCATCATAATGGACATAAGAACAAGGATAAATGCATGGGACAAATCAATTTACTAAAACTTAACGCAAATCAAGAATTCGATCAATGTCAACCTTGACGTAATCATCAGAGATGTTCTAGGCTGAGTCGTTTACGATCTTGTTCTTTCAATTTTATTTTCCGTAGTTGTAATAGGGTGGCTCATGCTTTAAGCAAACATGCTTCGTTGGATGTTCGTTTGATGCCTGGATTAATAAAGGTTATCGAATTAAAAAATAAAATAAAATTAAGGGCCTAAGAAGGCACGGGGTCTTGAGAATGAACTTTTTTGGATATAGCCAAACAGGAGTAATAAATTGGGGCGGGCGGCCCCAACATAGGCACCTCACGTATAGAAGTAGTCACATGACTCACACCACCACATGATATAGGGTGGCTTGGGTTAGCTTGGCATGCACCACATGGTACAGGTTAGGTTGGCGCGACACGTACTTAAGTATGTATGTCGGGTTGGGCTGTCGTTTTGGATCAATTATTTCATGGTTTTGGATACCGTCACGTGATCTACTAATACCTTTATCCATCACACATTCTTTTAGGGCCATGTACAATGTGCGGTCGATAAGGGTGTTAGGGGTATGGAATAATTACTTGTCATTTTGAGACATGCATCAGAGGCACAACACAATAATTACTGTATTCAAGGCCAGCTTTAGGGTTTCTAAATTTTGGCCAAATAATGAGGTCCAAAATTCAGGAAAACATTACTATTAAATGTTGTGTTATGTACGGTATGTCATTAACTTTTCAGATAAGCCTGTAGTAGTTCAATGGTTCGATCCTTGTCTTACATCCCTTCGGTCATGATTTTTGTCAGACTGTTTTTCTGCAATCTCTCATAAAACTAATTAGTGTTGGGAACGTCTTCAATTAAGTCGTTTATGACATTCAAAATCGCACCCGCAAGTCTGTTTTTAGAGCGGTCGCAGGAAGTGAAATTGTTTAACCAAATTAATAGGGACACTCCGACCCCAACAATTTTGAGCCCTCCCACCACCATCATTTTTTATGCCTATATATTTCAAACACGTACCAAAAGACACTGGCTGTGAAAGTGGAACCCATGACCTCACAGTCCAAAATGCCATTCTTTGCACACTACGAGATGATTTGAATCTTTGTCCCGAATAACTAATATAGTATATACAAATGCTAAGGGTTCATTGTCAAAACTTGCTCAGGGCTTTGAAAATCTTAGAGCCGCCTCTGACAGTACTCGGGATTTTTTCTTTAACTAGTACAAGTATATGATTCTAAGTGCACAGTGTGAAAAAAAGTGATTTAATTGAAGCGTGAAACTCATAAAATAGTTGTTGGTGCAAATACCTTATATTTGTTGGAATTCGATAAAAATGGAAGACATAAATGGTTGCTTCAACGCACATTCATCGGCACTTTCTTTAAGATAATATTCGCTCCCAACAATTCTTAAGAATCTGGTGTCCACATATATAGTTAACAACGAGTTAATTTGACTCCAAGATACAATAAAACTCAGCCTCAATTGAGCGTTTGTCCAACTTCGTCATGCACACACCAAGAAAACCAGAACATCTTTGGATTTTATACAAGTGGCTAAGAACGAGTATAAGGGAGAGGAGTTCTAGTGAGAGAACCGATTGTTTGTGTTCTCTTCAATATGTTTTGGGTGAAATTCTTATCCTTTATAGAAGAACAAATATGTGACCGTTGATAGTTGTTTGAACGAAACAGCCATGTCTATTTATTTGACCCTAAAATAGACACACCCTTGGGTTTAAATCCCTTTAAGAGCAAAAACAAGAAGTTGGGTAAAATTTTGGCCAAAACACCTGGTGTACAGTGCATATAGCTAGCGTGTCACTCTCAACACTCCAACAATCCTATCTATTTTACCTTATCTTTTATTAGAATATTATTTTTCCCTTTATATATATATATATACATACACACACACAAAAGACGCGACTGTTCATCGTCTTTTTCGCCGTTGCCCTCTATCACCGTTGCTGTCGGTCGGTCGCCCTCTATCGCCGTCGTCGTCGGTCGCCCTATATGGCCGTCGCCGTCGATCGCCGTTTCTGTGGATCGAAAGCTTCAAACACTGTGGATTGAAAGCTTCAATCATTGCCGTCAGTCGCCCTCGATCGCCATTGCTGTCATCTGCTCTCCCGTCGTCAGCTTCAATCACTGCCGTCGCCGTTGCTGTCGATCGGTGTTCATCGTCTTCACTGGCGTAGGTAGAGGAGGGGGGAGGGGGGGGGGGGGGGGGGGGGGGGGGGGGGGGAATTTCGGACACGACACGAGAACACGACCCGAACACGACACGAAGTTAGCGGGTTAGGGTCAGCCATTTTTGACACGAAACATGAATATGACACGACATGAGAACACGAAAAGTTAAACAGGTCGGGTTAGGGTTAAGAAAATTCTGACACGAACACGAGATAACACGACAAACACGACACGAACACGACACGACACGGGAATTTATGGAAAGACACGAATGACACGACATGAACCCGACACGAAGTTAGCGGGTTAGGGTTAGCGATTTCTGACACGAAACACGAATATGACACGACACGATAACACGAAAAATTAAACAGGTCGGGTTAGGGTTGAGAAAATTTTGACACAAACACGAGATGACACGACACGAACACGACACGACTCGATGCCCACCCCTTGGAGAGAGAGAGAGAGAGAGAGAGAGAGAGATAATAATAATAAAAGGACTTGCTGATGAACATTGCTTGTGTAGAAATAGACAAGTACTGTTCATATATGGATGGTGTACAATGATATACCCAATTTGCTGCACCTCCATTTTTGCCGTTGTCTTGTCCATTTTGCCCAAAAATGGGTTTTAGCCCAGCTGCCGCTGATGCTTTAACAATTAGAACATTTAATGTTTACTAGTACATATTTTGGGGATTTTCCAACAATAGTGAGTATTGCATATTTATTCTGTTATTTTATTTGTAGCTATTTTTCAACTGGCCATTTCTTTCTTCGATCAACACCACAGCATAAAATTAATAAGCAAATAAACCACGGTTAAACATGCATCCTAGCTTCTCTTACCGATTCGCAAAAGCCGTGGTGGCAAGTGCGTGGATGAAATATCCAATTAGGCACAACACAAAGTAAGTTAGCTAGGTACAAAAATAAGGGGTTAATCCAAAAATTGACTTTCAGTCAAGAACTGACTTAAGTTGATTTTTTAAGTTGATGTATTGTGAGAGAATTATGTCTCGTAAAACGTAACAAGTTACTCCCTCCGTCCCTTTTTAAGTGATCCACTTGGGAAACGTGTATTTTTGCGGACGTTAAAAAATGTACTTACGTATAACGTTTTTAAATTTTTTTTGCACCAAATTAAAGTACTCAATGAGCACTTTAATTTGTATAAAACAAATTAAAAAGTTATATAGAGAAATATGTTTTTTAGGGGGTTTGAAATTGCATGTATTTCCGTATGGATCATTTAAAAAGGGACGAAGGGAGTAATTTTTAAGTCAGTTTAGAAATGAGTCAGATTAGTACGGTATGACCTTTTTTTACACCACTGTTAAAGATGCAAAACCGAAAAAATAAAATAAAAAATGGTTTCCCTGTACTCCCGTGTCTAGTATTGCCCTTAGGTGAAATACTCTAGTCTCGAACCCATTTTTTGTTTCCATCTTTACGAACTTAATGACTATAATTTGTGGGGGAAATATTTTACATCCAAACAAATGGTGTCTTTATGGTTTGGCTAAAAAGTGGATTATGGTTTTTTGGTTTTGTCTTTATTCAATTTTTTTTTTGCATTTGTTAGTTTCACGTCAAGATTTTGTAGTTTTTAGATTCCACTCGGCGAGACGAATCTAACAAGTATAAAATTATGGTCAAAACTCAAAATTTTTTGAATAAAGCCAAAATACTTAGATTATTGGCGAATAATCCAAGTATTTTGGCTTTATTCAAAAAAATATTTGGTTTGACCATAAATTTATACTTGTTAGATTCGTCTTGCCGAGAGGAATCCAGAAACCACAAAATCTTGACGTGAAACTGACAAATGCAATTTTTTTTTGAATAAAGACGAAACGAAAAAACGAAAAAATCATAATCCACTTTTTAGCCAAACCAATGACTTCGGGCGTGAAGGGTGGGTTAGCTGTGGTCAATTGATAACTTTGCAAATGAAAAGTCGTTATTGAATGAGGGTGGGGTCTTCGTAAAGGAAAAGTATACCCTCACTATTTAAGTGTTCAACACGGACAAAGCGATAATTCAATGCACTGGGGCTAAGGGTAGGGGTGAAAATTTAACCGGGAAAACCGAACCGGCCGGAAAAAACCGGCCGAAATATTCGGTTCGGTTCGGTTTAAGTATTACAATCGGTTCGGTTCGGTTTTTATATATAGAATATTTCAAATTCGGTTCGGTTTTCGGTTTTTATGGGGTTTAAACCGGAAAAAACCGAACCGAACCGGATATAGAATTGCTGCCCTTTAAATTAAATCGTAGCCGTCCGTTTCTATTTAATCCTAGCCGTCAATCACATGTTATCCCCTTACCCTAGTTCACGCCGCACATAGCAGATCTAAGATGCCCCTCTCTCTCTCTCTCTCTCTCCCTCCTCTTCTCCGTTCTCTCACCCAAAAAGAAATCAATTCCACCATTGAAGCTCACGCCTTTGAAGCTCTAATTAACCAGAAGCCCGTTACTCCTCTCTATTCAAGAGCCATCGATGTTCATAAGCAGTCGAAGAAGAACTCTCCCTGTTCGAGTCGCCAAGCAATCTGTTCAATCGGTTTTCCGACCAACGTTTAACTCCCAGTCTCCCTCGTCAGGTGCTACCGTGCTAGTGTGTGATACAGTGATAGATCCAACTTCCCATTCTTGTATACTTCTCTGTTCCGTTCATTCTGTTTGCTTTTAATTGTACTTTTTATGGAACTGGGCAAGTAATAGATAAATTAATAGTATAATTCTGCATTTTTCGCCAAATATATGTGTTGTTTCATTCTTTTATTCCATTTTCTGAAGCTCAAATAAGCCCAAAACGCAGAACCGAAAAAACCGAGAAAACCGACCGAAACCGAACAAACCGAAACCGAGAAAACCGATGTCATTGTCGGTCGGTTTCGGTAGGTAAATAGTGAAAACCGAACCGAATATTTGGTTTTTGAAAACCGCAAAAAACCGACCGGACCGAACCGCTTTCACCCCTAGCTAAGGGGATGTATGAGAGTCTCATTTTTAACTTCTCATTTTTTATTTTTTGACTTTTTGGCTTATTGGCTTTTATTTATTATGGTCATAATGTATTTTGAATTTAGTAGGAGTGTTTGAGAGAAATGTGCAGAATACATTTTGCAAGTTGTTTTGTGAATCAAAATGGAAAAAGTGAAAAATAAGAAGTCAAAAAGCTCCTCTCAACCTATTTTTGACTACTCTTCTCTAGACTAAAAAAACCAAAAACTCATTTTTGCATAATGTGTTTTTATTACGGTGTGCCAAACACCTAAAAGTAGAAAATGCCAAAACCAAAATGCGAAAAATAGGTGTCCAAACATCCCTGAAATATGTATTGCGGTAGAGAAATAAAGTTGTGACTAGACTGTATTAGGATCATGAATTGGTTGAGGGAAAATATGTGAGAAAACATAATTAAAAAAAACAAAATTTTTTTTTTTGCGTGATAGCTCAATTGGTTAATTTACTACAATAGGCTAATGTTGTTCTAGAGAAAATATTATTTCCACCGCCGGTGGAAACAAATGTTTCCTCCAAATCAATCACATTGCATGACTACACAATCACACGGACCGCTGTGATTGATTTGGAAGAAACATTTGTTTCCACCGCCGGAGGAAAAAACTTATTCACGTTGTTATATCAACTTGAACTTGAGAAATTAATACTTTTTCTTTTTTATTCTCACTTGCGCTAATAATAATACTCCCTCCGTCCTTTATCTTTAGTTCAAAATACTACTTTTTGTTATCCTAAATTTTTGGTCCTAATTCAAAACTAAGGAGGCATTAGCCAATGAAATTTCGTTTTTACCCTTTCTTTTTAGAGTAATGAAAGAAAGAAAAAGTATGAAAAATATAATGATTATATTTCCCTAATTAGTTGGAATCCCTAAAAGGGACCACTAAATTGAGATGGAGGGAGTATATCCAAACACGACTAGAAGAACTTTTCCAAAGTTTTTACGATTCTCTAAATCCGGAAAATGAATGCAAAATTAAAATGAAAAAATGATTTGACAATTTCTATCCGGAAATTATATATGGTTCAGGTTTTTGAAATGGGTCAAACACCCATTTTTCACCAAATACTTTCGGGAAGTATTATATCGAAATTTAGAGAATTGTTTTCATGAAAAGCCTGAATAATAACAATGTGGTGTAATATATATATATATATTGTTTCCAGACACCACATTAAATAGAAATGAGAAACAAGTAGAATGAGAATATCAATAAGGGGATCCGGAGTCCTAGAAATTACCCCCTGAAAATCGCCCAAAACGACGTCGTTTTGGGCGACTACCACTAAGTCCACTTTTGAGAAAATAATTTTCACCGTGTCAAGTTGGTTTTTTTTCTTTTTCATTTCAAAGTGCTTAAATTCAAAGTGACTAAAACCTAAACCCAAAGTGCCTAAACTCCCAAACCGTATGAAAGTAGCTAAAACCCCAAAATCCCATGAAAGTGCCTAAATTTCTAAAACCCTATGAAAATGTCTTAACTCATAAACCGTACGAAAATGCTTAAACCCCCACATCCCGTATAAGTGCCTAAATTTCTAAAACTCCATGAAAATGTCTAAACCCATAAATACGTATTTCTAAAACCCATAAAAGGGTGAGTTTGGCACTGGATTTTCAGTTGTTTTCTTAGGCGTTGCAAGATTTGAGTCAAATTTTTACATCATACTATATATTTGCTGAACAAAGATGATAAATCGTATCCGAAAAACTTTTTTAATTTAGTTTTACCTTCTTCTAAATACCGTGCTAAAACCCCCCTAAAAAGTTAGTCCAAAATCAGCGGGATGGAAGTTTCCAGCTTTGTTCTAATCAAAGATGCCCTCTGCCCTCTTCAACAATGTATGGCTCCCAAGCTTTGTAAGACTTGTCTCGCATCTTGACTTGGACCTATTGGTCTCTCTCTCTCTCTCTCTCTCTGAGATTTATCAAGCAGCACTGTAAACACATCTTCAAACCATTTCCCTAAACAGAAACCATGGCCGCCTCCATGTTACTATTCATTCTTCTCCCTTGCTTCTTTGCCTGTGCCATGGCCTCGACCAGCCCCCAAATCTTCCTCAACTCAAGCGAACCCAAGTCGTGGCTCAACGACAACTCGATCGACATGAACGTAAGCAGCACGGACGGATCAAAAGTACGCGCAATTCTATCAAGAACAGGAACAAAGAGACTCGGCTTTGTTTGCGGATTCTACTGCACCGGCAACTGCGTCGATTATTATTTTGGCATTACCATTGTTGGCGGAGTCAATCCGGTCCTGGTATGGTCAGCAAACCCGGACAACCCGGTGAGCGAGAACGCGAACCTGACACTGACTCAGGGAGGGGATATACAGCTTCAACATTCGAACGGATCGATCGTGTGGTTGTCCGAAAAGGCAGGGATCTCTGCTGTGGGAATGAACTTAACAGAATTGGGAAACTTGGTTCTGGTTAATGAGACAGGAGCTGTTGTTTGGCAGTCTTTCGATCAACCCACTGATACATTGTTGGCGGGACAACGGTTATACGATGGTAAAACGCTTGTTTCGGGTTTGTACTCTGCCAATTTCACAATGGCCACTGGACTAGCTGCATTTACCAAAGTGGGTAATAATGGGTCCCAGATGTACTACAAAATGGAACCAGACCGAGATTCAACCGATCAAAGTTCACAGAAAGGCCGTTGTAGGCTTATAACGAGGAATGACATCAATACCTCGGATTACACAGAGCTCCAAACCGGAGGATTCCTAGTGAACATGGGAACATCTCAAGAACCGTTTGGTTCGAACCGCTCAAACCTGCCGTTGGAATCGTCTATTGAGTATGTACGACTTAATCGCGATGGGGGGTTGAGTTTATACAGGTATGAACCAGCAACAGGACCAAATGAGGTTGTCGATATGGTTACCGAAGATCTCGGAGTCTGTCAACATCCTCGTGTCTGTGGGGATTACGGCTTCTGCAGAGAAGGGAAATGTGGTTGTCCCAAAGAGTTTCAAGATGCCAACGATGAAGGGAAATGTAATTGTCCCAAAGGGTTTCGAGATTCCAACGGTGGATGCTCCAGGACTACCCAATTGTGCGAAGCTCCCCTGATGGAAATGAAAAATGCCAGTTACTTCAATGTGATTGATACAAGTGCAGCAGCTCCAAACATCAAAAATGAAGAGAGCTGTAAAAAAGCTTGTCGAAACACTTGTTCTTGTGGAGCTGCATTTTACAGGTATGAGAACAATGTTTCAAATGGGCTCTGTTTTATGCCATCCGAGGTCTTGTCTATTAGAGAAGGAGAAATTCCAAACTCCAATTTCACATTAAAAGCATATATTAAAGTGGAGGCACTAGGTGAGGCACCAGGTGGGGGTAAAGCTAACCCATCTAAAAACCGAAACAGACTAATAGCGATAATAGCAGGCTCCGGTTCTGCTGCTCTTGTGGTTTTCTGTCTCTTGATTCTGATATTCTTGCCGAAATTTAGCAAGACGAGCACAGAGGATGTGGAAGATTATATACGACGAGTTCCGGGAATGCCTGTTATGTTTACGCACGAAGAAGTTCGTGTGGCAACAAGGGATTTCACGGAGAGGCTTGGTGGTGGTGGATTTGGCTCGGTGTTCAAAGGAGTGTTACCAGATGGCACTGAGATTGCAGTGAAGCGGTTACATAAAATGGGCCGAGCAGTAAGGGAATTCTTAGCAGAAGTTGAAACAATTGGCAGCATCCACCATTTTAATCTGGTGAGATTAGTTGGGTTTTCTGCAGATAAATCTTGCCTTCTCGTATACGAGTACATGAGTCATGGGTCTTTAGACAACTGGATCTTCTATGGGGACCGAAAACCTTGTCTCGATTGGGAAACCCGTAAGAAGATTACGCTACATATAGCCAAAGGGTTGGCCTATTTGCATGAAGAATGCAGACAGAGAATCATTCACCTTGACATAAAGCCACAAAACATTCTCCTGGATGCAAATTTCAACGCCAAAATCTCAGATTTCGGGTTATCTAAACTAGTAGACAGGGAAGATAGCCAGGTTCTGATCAATTTGAGAGGAACTCCTGGATATATAGCTCCAGAGTTCGGCCACTCAAGAATCACGATAAAAGTTGACATCTACAGCTTTGGGATCGTTCTCCTCGAAATAGTTAGCGGGAGGAGAAATTTAGATGGAACTCGATTAGAATCTAGCAAACATCTACTCACTTTGTTTCAGAATAAGGCAAGGGAGGATCAATTACTTGACATTGTCGATAAATTGAACGAGGAGATGCCTGAAAATCGAGAAGAAATGTTGAGAATGATAAGAACTGCAGCTTGGTGTTTACAAAATGATCCAACAAAAAGGCCTCTCATGTCAACCGTTGTAAAGGTTTTGGAAGGAGTGATGGAAGTGGATCCCAACATCAGCTACGAGTTCACCCACGCAATGGGATCTGCACCTAACGCCATTGACCGTGCTTCTGCAACACTACAAGCATCAGTTCTTTCTAATCCTAGATGAAAAGCAGCAAATTCAGGTAAAATGCAAGTAGACTTCATGTACACCAAGTTAGCGCTGAATTACTTGCAGAATTGAATTCGTGATTCTGATTTTTGATCAAGTACTCGGAATATTTTTGTGTTTGTTTGTTCAGATGACATGCCCGTACTTGTTTGGCTCTCTTTTTTTGACAACTATTTCAGAAAGGTCTGTTGAAATAAACAATTCTCATTGTACGCCAAAAAGTTTTTTTTTTATGAATTTTGAAATTTGTCTTCGCACTAAAACAAACAACATGAAAAAATGAGTTCATTACGGAAAAAAACAGAAGGAAGAACCAAACACATAAAGCAGAAAACAATGAAATTGAAACATAGAAAGCAGGCTTATGGTGGAAAGTTTTTAAGTTAACAGAACCAATACAGTCAGTCACTGCGTATCAACTTGTTGGCTAATTTAGTTCGCCGTTCTGTTCAATGTCGTATTCGCCTCCCCCTTTCTCTCTAGCCTCCATCTTCCAGATCTGCCGCCTGGGGGGGGAGGCTCCTCCTTCCCTCCTCCCCCCGGGCTCTCCTCACGCTGCCCCACTGTTTCTCCTCCCTTTTTGGTCCTCCTTTCTCCTCCCTGCTTTCCATGGTCTCCGACCACCGTCAGTTACCTCTCCTGGAGTCTCCGATATGCTTAACGGCGTGGCTGGTTGGATCTATGGTTTGATTGTTGGTTTCTCTACGGTGGCTCTTCGTCTACGTTTGGTGTCCTGGTTCCGGCGACCTGGGCTATCTTTTATGGGGATTAATCGCGATCCTTGGTGGTTTTGGGTTTCCGGAATGTGTGGGATGCACGGCGACGTGGGTTTCGTTTGGTTTCCGGCAGCGTTCATGGCTCGTGCTCGTTTTGGTGGTCGGCGGCATTTGCGTGGTGGCTGGATCAATGGGTCAGATTCAGTTTGGTGTTCGGGTTTCACTTTTCAGTTTGGGCTTTCATTGTTTGATTTGGTTTCTTAGGCCGTTGGATGTTTGGGCTTTGCCCTTAGATGTTATGAACTTGTATTGTTTTATTCGGGCATTTTAGGCCCTCAGATGTTTTGTGCTTGTATTGTTGTATTCGGGCATTTGAGGCCCTCAGATTGGGCTTCGTCCCGCGATCCAACCTTGGTTGGATTCCCCTTTCCCCTTACTTGATGTACCCCTATCAAGTTAATAAAACTTATTTTTCCGATCAAAAAAAATAGCTACTCAGTCAGAACAAATCATATGTACATTTGAAGTATAACGACAAACTAAAGGGAACCAACCATCAACAACATAGAGTCTTGTCCAAAAGCCTAACTTTGATACCATGTCAAAGCATCCAACTCAAAACCAATTGACAATGAGTGGAGAGGCCATCCAAATTCATATAAAGCTCTATAGTCTTGATTAGTAACTGAAGAACCTGTATGAATGTTCTCTTACTTGAAAGACATATCACTCTCAGCATCATCCGTGCTGATAAGTCTGGTAGTAACATTTATAATCCAATCCAAGCAGTAACAAAATAAACTTCGTATACTATTTATTTACCCAAAAAAACAGTAAACTATTCCGGAATTGGCTCAGTTCAAGGTATCTAAATAAGTGCCTTTGAGGGGTGTAAAAAATCAAAATAACTATTCTCCTAAGCATATTTTCTTGTGAGGTTAAAAGGACATTACTTTTTGTATGAAGCAAACAAAAATGAACGATGAGAGTAAAAGGATTCAAAGACAGTTCAAAAACTCAAGTGTAAGATTATAACCTATAATCTAGCATAAAATGTTTTATGGCTCGTGAATTTCTGCGGCTGGAGATTTGATTTCTACTTGGCATAATTCGTGTTCCAACATATGAAACATATGAATTTCCGTGGTTCATCTTATGGGGTATATTACTGTGGTGCAACAATATGCTTTCATAAAAAATTTCGAATTCTAACACATGAATTTTGTGGTTAAAGTTGACGTCGAAGTTAAAAGTAAGCACAAGAATATGAATTTTATTGGTACAATAAAATAGCTAGGTTGATTGTGAAATTCTATGGTGAGATATGAGCTTTTGTGGTTCGAGATACAAATGTACACACGGTAGCCTCTTTTAGAATTAAGGTCCGGACCGGATTCACAGTTCCCCGGTTTTTTTGTGCAGCCCTACATAGAACATTCTTCATGGAATCTTCAAGCAAAGATTGGATATCTACTGTAGTGACTACTACTTTTTAGGTTTCAGTCCCATTTCCCTTGATAATATCAGATTAGCACGCGCGCTAATCTTTTGTATGCATCTACCATTTTATTTTTCCTCTCTAGCTAGCGTACCACTTTTTTCCGATGGATTTCTAACCGAGGCACCTCACAAGATTTGAATCTATAGAGCTGATCCAATTCTTTGAACGAAGGTGACATCGATTCGACTTCTGGATCTAGTATATGAAATTTGATCCATCTTAGACAGACGCAACATCATACCCACTAGTGAGACGTCAAGTAATTTAAGGTGTCGGATTGATCATCAAATCATTTTTGGACCCTCGTTTTGAATCGAAGCAACATATATTTTAGACTCATCACATAAAATTCGAATAAAATTTTAACAATTTCCATTACTACCAGGAATCACTTGTTAGTGACCAGTACAGCCTTCTACTAGGAACCACTATTTTCGATTTGATATCCTCTATTTATTAAGTGGTCTCACCATATTTATATTGAGGGAACATCAATCAAAAGGGGACTTATTTTCTCTAAGAAGAGCGTCGGATGCGTGCATCAATCAATAAGTTTTCTCCATACTTCTATTTCTATGTAAAATATTATCTCGTCATTTGATTAATTGGTGATATTGTTGTCTCCTAGTATTCGTTTTACAGAATATCTAACGAATATTTCCATCATAATGGACATAAGAACAAGGATAAATGCATGGGACAAATCAATAATTTACTAAAACTTAACGCAAATCAAGAATTCGATCAGTGTCAACCTTGACGTAATCATCAGAGATGTTCTAGGCTGAGTCGTTTACGATCTTGTTCTTTCAATTTTATTTTTCGTAGTTGTAATAGGGTGGCTCATGCTTTAAGCAAACATGCTTCGTTGGATGTTCGTTTGATGCGTGGATTAATAAAGGTTATCGATTGAAAAAATAAAATAAAATTAAGGGCATAATTAAGAAGGCACGGGGTCTTGAGAATGAACTTTTTTGGAAATAGCCAAACAGGAGTAAATTGGGGCGGGCGGCCCCAACACACATCTCACGTATAGAAGTAGTCACATGACTCACAACACCACATGATATAGGGTGGCTTGGGTTAGCTTGGCATGCACCACATGGTACAGGTCAGGTTGGCACGACACGTACTTAAATATGTCGGGTTGGGCTGTGGTTTGGACCAATTATTTCATGGTTTTGGATACTGTCGCGTGATCCTCTATTACCCTTATCCACTACACACTCTTTTAGGATCATGTACAATGTGTGGTCGATAAGGGTGTTCAGACCATGGAATAATTACTTGTCATTTTGAAACATGCATCAGAGGCACAACAGAATAATTACTGTATTCAGGGCCGGATTTAGGGTCTGTAATTTTTGGCCCAATAATGGAGTCCAAAATTCCGGAAAACATTATTAAATGTTGTGTTATGTACGGTATGTCATTAACTTTTCATATAAGGTTGTAGTAGTTCAATGGTACGATCCTTGTCTTACATCCCTTCGGTCCTGATTTTTGTCAAATCGCTTTTCGACAATCTCTCATAAAACTAATTGGTGTTAGGAACGTCTTCAATTAAGTCGTTTATGACATTCAACATCACACCCGCAAGTCTGTTTTTAGAGCGATCGCTGGGAGTAACATTGTGTAACCAAATCATGGGGACACTCCGGGCCCAACAGTTTTGAGCCCTCCCACCACCATCATTTTTTATGCCTATATATTTCAAACACGTACCAAAAGACACTGGCAGAGAAAGTGGAACCCATGACCTCACAGTCCAAAATGCCATTCTTTGCACACTACGAGATGATTTGAACCTTTGTCCCGAATAACTAATATAGTATATACAAATGGTAAGGGTTCATTGTCAAAACTTGCGTAGGGCCTTGAAAATTTTAGAGCCGGCTCTGACCGTACTCGGGATTTTTTCTTTAACTAGTACAAATATATGATTCTAAGTGCACAGTGTGAAAAAAAAGTGATTTAATTGAAGCGCGAAACTCATAAAATAGTTGTTGGTGCAAATACCTTATATTTGTTGGAATTGGATAAAAATGGAAGATATAAATGGTTGCTTCAACGCACATTCGTAGGCACTTTCTTTAAGATAATATTCGCTCCCAACAATTCTTAAGAATCTGGTGTCCACCTAATTAACAGCAAGTTTGACTCCAAGATATAATAAAACACAGTCCCAATTGAGCGTTTGTCCAACTGCATTATGCACACACCAAGAAAACCAGAACATCTTTGGATTTTATACGAGTGGCTAAGAACGAGTATGAGGGAGAGGAGTTCTAGTGAGAGAACCGATTGATTGTGTTCTCTTCAAAATGTTTTGGGTGATATTTTCATCCTTTATAGAAGCACAAATATGTGACCGTTGATAGTTGTTTGAACCGAATAGCCATGTCTATTTACTACAGTAGTACATATTTTGGGGATTTTCCAACAATAGTGAGTATTGCATATTTATTCTGTTATTTTACTTGTAGCTATTTTTCAACTGGCCATTTCTTTCTTCGATCAACACCACAGCATAAAATTAACAAGCAAATAAACCACGGTTAAACATGCATCCTAGCTTCTCTTACCGATTGGCAAAAGCCGTGGTGGCAAGTGCGTGGATGAAATATCCAATTACGCACAACACAGAGTAAGTTAATTTAAGTATTTTTCATTATGTTGATAGTGGATCATCCTTTATTACTGTCGCAACAATTAGCTGATGATTATGTACAGGTTAAATAGCCCAAGACTTCTTATGTTAAGTTCTTTATAATATCGCATGTTTACTAAAAAATGAAAAGTAAGTTAGGCAGGTACAAAAATAAGGGGTTAATCCAAAAATTGACTTTCAGTCAAGAACTGACTTAAGTTGATTTTTTTAAGTTAATGTATTGTGAGAGAATGATGTCTCGTAAAACATTTTTTTTTTGAACTGGAGATCATTCTCATAAATCAGAAGAAAGGATAGCACTAACCAATCGTCTCATAAACGTAACAAATTAATTTCTAAGTCAGTTTAGAAATGAGTCAGATTAGTACGGTATGACCTTTTCTTTTACACCACTGTTACAGATGCAAAACCGAAAATAAAAATAAAAAATGGTTTCCCCTGCACTCCCGTGTTCAATATTGTCTTTAGGTGAAATACTCTTAGTCTCGAACCCATTTTTTGTTTCCATCTATACGAACTTAATGACTATAATTCGTGGGTGAAAATATTTTACGTCCAAACAAATGGTGTCTTTAATCTCACATTGCAAAAACTCAATGACTTCGAATTGATGGGCGTGAAGAGTGGGTTAGATGTGATCAATTGATAACTTTACAAATGAAAAGTCGTTATTGAATGAGGGTGGGGTCTTCGCAAAGGAAAAGAATACCCTTCCTTTTCAAGTGTTCAACACGGACAAGGCGATAATTCAATGCCCTGGGGCTAAGGGCATCCCCATTTAGCTACTCAATTTAACTTTTAAGTTAAATTAGCGAGCCAAACCTCCAAAAATCAGGCTCTCTATTCTATCTCATCAAATTATTTTTGCTACAGTACCGCACCAAATTTGGTGCAGTACTATTCACGCACCAAAATGTTTTTTTATTGTTTTTTCCGGTTTTGCGTCAAAAGTGGGGGGGAGTATACTGCACCGAAAAGGTGGAAATTAGTGGGAAGTTTTTTTTATATAGATTTGAGGGGAATAGTTTAATATAGTAAATTTAAAATGGAGAGTCTGATTTTGTGAGTTTTTGATAAACTGACTTGCTAATTTATAAAAGGTGTTTTTGAAGTTAAATTTGGTGAAAATTTTGGTTCTCCTGAATAGGATGCTCTAAGGGGGTGTATGAGAGTCTCATTTTTAATCTTTTGGCTTTTTGGCTTTTTTATATTATGGTCATAATGTATTTTGAATTTGGTAGGAGTGTTTGAGAGAAATGTACGGAATGAATTTTGAAACAGGAGTAGTATTTGAGAGATATGTGCATAATACATTTTGCAAGTTGTTTTGTTAATCAAAATGGGAAAAGTGGAAAATAAGAAGTCAAAAAGCTCTTTTCAACCTATTTTTTACTACTCTTCTCTAGACTAAAAAACCAAAAACTCATTTTTGCATTATGTGTTTTTATTATGGTGTGCCAAACACCTAAAAGTAGAAAATGTCAAAACCAAAATGCGAAAAATAGGTGTCCAAACATCCCCTAAATATGTACTATTGCGGTAGAGAAATAAAGTTGTGACTAGACTGTATTAGGATCATGAATTGGGTGAGGGAAAAAATGTGAGAAAACATAATTAAAAAAAAAAAACAAATTTTTTTTTTTTGCATGATAGCTCAATTGGTTAATTTACTACAATAGGCTGATGTTGTTCTAGAGTAAATATTATTTCTACCGCCGGTGGAAACAAATGTTTCCTCCAAATCAATCACAGCGGTCCGTGTGATTGTGTAGTCATGCAATGTGATTGTGTAGTACACAATCAAACAGACCGCTGTGATTGATTCGGAAGAAACATTTGTTTCCACCGCCGGAGGAAATAACTTATTCTCGTTGTTATATCAACTTGAACTTGAGAAGTTAATACTTTTTCTTTTTTATTCTCACTTGCGCTAATAATAATTCTCCCTCTGTCCTTTATCTTTAGTTCAAAATACTACTTTTTGTTATTCTAAATTTTTGGTCCCAATTCAAAACTAAGGGGGCATTAGCCAATGAAATTTCGTTTTTACCCTTTCTTTTTAGAGTAATGAAAAAAAGAAAAAGTATGACAAATATAATGATTATATTTTCCTAATTAGTTGGAATCCCTAAAAGGGACCACTAAATTGAGACGGAGGGAGTATATCCAAACACGACCCTAAGCTTTCCGCATGATAATTGAGGTAATGCAAATCAGGAACTTCATTTTTTCAGAGTTTTTTTTTAGAAGTACTTTTCCAAAGTTTATACGATTCTCTAAATCCGGAAAATGAACGCAAAATTAAAATGAAAAAATGATTTGACAATTTCTATCCAGAAATTATATATGGTTCAGGTTTTCGAAAAGGATCAAACACCCATTTTTCACCAAATACTTTCGAGAAGTGTTATATCGAAATTTAGAGAAATGTTTTCATGAAAAGCCTGAATAATAACAATTTGGTGTAATATACTTTTTTTTTGTTGTGTTTCCAGACACCACATTAAATAGAAATGAGAAACGAGTAGAATGAGAATATCAATAAGGGGATCCGGAGTCCTAGAAATCACCCAAAACGACGTCGTTTTGGGCGACTACCACTAAGTCCACTTTTGAGAAAATAACTTTCACCGTGTCAAGTTGGTTTTTTTTTTTCTTTTTCTTTTCAAAGTGCTTAAATTCAAAGTGACTAAAACCTAAACCCAAAGTGCCTAAACTCCCAAACCGTATGAAAGTAGCTAAAACCCTAAAATCCCATGAAAGTGTCTAAATTTCTAAAACCCTATGAAAATGTCTTAACTCATAAACCGTATAAAAGTGCTTAAACCCCAAAATCCCGTAAAAGTGCCTAAATTTCTATAACTCTATGAAAATGTCCAAACCCATAAATACGTATTTCTAAAACCCATAAAAGGGCGAGTTTGGCACTGGGTTTTCAGTTGTTTTCTTATGCGTTGCAAGATTTGAGTCAAATTTATATCATATATATTTGCTGAACAAAGATGATAAATCATTAAATCGTATCCGAACAACTTTTTTAATTTAGTTTTACCTTCTTCTAAATACCGTGCTAAAACCCCCCTAAAAAGTTAGTCCAAAATCAGCGGGATGGAAGTTTCCAGCGTTGTTCTAATCAAAGATGCCCTCTTCAACAATCAACAATGTATGGCTCCCAAGCTTTGTAAGACTTGTCTCCCATCTTGACTTGGACCTATTGGTCTCTCTCTCTCTCTCTCTCTCTCTCTCTGAGATTTATCAAGCAGCACTGTAAACACATCTTCAAACCATTTCCCTAAACAGAAACCATGGCCGCCTCCATGTTACTATTCATTATTCTCCCTTGCTTCTTTGCCTATGCTATGGCCTCGACCCGCTCCATAATCTTCCTCAACTCGAGCGAACCCAAGTCGTGGCTCAACGACAACTCGATCGACATGAACGTGAACAGCACGGACGGATCAAAAGTACGCGCAATTCTATCAAGAACAGGAACAAAGAGCCTCAGCTTTGTTTGCGGATTCTACTGCACCGGCAACTGCGTCGATTATTATTTTGGCATTACCATTGTTGGCGGAGTAAATCCAGTCCTGGTATGGTCAGCAAACCCGGAAAACCCGGTGAGCGAGAACGTGAACCTGACACTGACTCAGGAAGGGGATATACAGCTTCAAGATTTCAACGGATCGAAGAACTGGTGGTCGTCCAGAACAGCAGGGATCTCTGCCATGGGAATGAACTTAACCGAATTGGGAAACTTGGTTCTGTTTGATAAGACAGGAGCTGTTGTTTGGCAGTCTTTCGATCGACCCACTGATACATTGTTGGCGGGGCAACGGTTATACGAGGATAAAAGGCTTGTTTCGGGTTTGTACTATGCCAGTTTAACTATGGCTTCTGGACTAGCTGCATTTACCCTGGCGGTTAACAATACATCCCAGATGTACTACCAAATGGTACCAGAGCCAGATTCAACCGATCAAAGTTCACAGAAAGGCCGTTGTAGGCTTATAACGAGGAATGAAGTCAATACCTCGGATTACGCAGAGCTCCAAACCGGAGGATTCCTAGTGAACATGGGAACATCTCAAGAACCTTTCGGTTTGAACCACTCAAACCTGCCGTTGGAATCGTCTATTGAGTACGTACGACTTAATAGCGATGGGCGGTTGAGTTTATACAGGTATGAACCAGCAACAGGACCAAATGAGGTTGTCGATATGGTTACCAAAGATCTCGGAGTCTGTCAACGTCCTCGCTTCTGTGGGGATTTCGGCTTCTGCAGAGAAGGGAAATGTGGTTGTCCCAAAGACTTTCAAGATGCCAACGGTGAAGGGAAATGTAATTGTCCCAAAGGGTTTCGAGATTCCAACGGTGGATGCTCCAGGACTACCCAATTGTGCCAAGCTCCCCAGGACCTGATCCTGATGGAAATGAAAAATGTCAGTTACTTCAATGTGATTGATACAAGTGCAGCAGCTCCAGACATCAAAGATGTAGACAGCTGTCAAAAAGCTTGTCGAAACACTTGTTCTTGTGGAGCTGCATTTTTCAGGTATGAGAACAACAATGTTTCAAATGGGCTCTGTTTTATGCCATCCGAGGTCTTGTCTATTAGAGAAGGAGAAATTCCAAACTCCAATTTCACATTAAAAGCATACATTAAAGTGGAGGCACCAGGTGAGGCACCCGGTGAGGCACCAGGTGGGGGTAAAGATAAACCATCTAAAAACCGAAACAGACTAATAGTGATAATAGCAGGCTCCGGTTCTGCTGCTCTTGTGGTTTTCTGTCTCTTGATTCTGATATTCTTGCCGAAATTTAGCAAGACGAGCACAGAGGATGTGGAAGATTATATACGACAAGTTCCGGGAATGCCTGTTATGTTTACACACGAAGAAGTTCGTGTGGCAACGAGGGATTTCACGGAGAGGCTTGGTGGTGGTGGATTTGGCTCGGTGTTCAAAGGAGTGTTACCAGATGGCACTGAGATTGCAGTGAAGCGGTTACATAAAATGGGCCGAGCAGTAAGGGAATTCTTAGCAGAAGTTGAAACAATTGGCAGCATCCACCATTTTAATCTGGTGAGATTAGTTGGGTTTTCTGCAGATAAATCTTGCCTTCTCGTATACGAGTACATGAGTCATGGGTCTTTAGACAACTGGATCTTCTATGGGGACCGAAAACCTTGTCTCGATTGGGAAACCCGTAAGAAGATTACGCTACATATAGCCAAAGGGTTGGCCTATTTGCATGAAGAATGTAGACAGAGAATCATTCACCTTGACATAAAGCCACAAAACATTCTCCTGGATGCAAATTTCAACGCCAAAATCTCAGATTTCGGGTTATCTAAACTAGTAGACAGGGAAGATAGCCAGGTTCTGATCAATTTGAGAGGAACTCCTGGATATATAGCTCCAGAGTTCGGCCACTCAAGAATCACGATAAAAGTTGACACCTACAGCTTCGGGATCGTTCTCCTCGAAATAGTTAGCGGGAGGAGAAATTTAGATGGAACTCGATCAGAATCTAGCAAACATCTACTCACTTTGTTGCAGAATAAGGCAAGGGAGGGTCAATTACTTGACATTGTCGATAAATTGAACGAGGAGATGCCTGAAAATCGAGAAGAAATGTTGAGAATGATAAGAACTGCAGCTTGGTGTTTACAAAATGATCCAACAAAAAGGCCTCTCATGTCAACCGTTGTAAAGGTTTTGGAAGGAGTGATGGAAGTGGATCCCAACATCAGCTACGAGTTCACCCACGCAATGGGATCTGCACCTAACGCCATTGACCGTGCTTCTGCAACACTACAAGCATCAGTTCTTTCTAATCCTAGATGAAAAGCAGCAAATTCAGGTAAAATGCAAGTAGACTTCATGTACACCAAGTTAGCGCAGAATTACTTGCAGAATTGAATTCGTGATTCTGTTTTTTGATCAAGTACTCGGAATATTCTTGTGTTTGTTTGTTCAGATGACTTGCCCGTACTTGTTTGGCTCTCTTTTTTTGACAACTATTTCAGAAAGGTCTGTTGAAATAAACAATTCTCATTGTACGCCAAAAAGTTTGTTTTTTATGAATTTTGAAATTTGTCTTTGCACTAAAACAAACAAGATGAAAAAAAGAGAGTTCATTACGAAAAAAAACAGAACCAATGCAGTCAGTCACTGCGTATCAACTTGTTGGCTAATTTAGTTCGCCGTTCTGTTCAATGTCGTATTCAATAGCTACTCAGTCAGAACAAATCATATGTACATTTGAAGTATAACGACAAACTAAAGGGAACCAACCATCAACAACATAGAGTCTTGTCCAAAAGCCTAACTTTGATACCATGTCAAAGCATCCAACTCAAAACCAATTGACAATGAAGCAAACTATTTATTTACCCAAAAAAACAGTAAACTATTCCGGAATTGGCTCAGTTCAAGATATCTAAATAAGTGCCTTTGAGGGGTGTAAAAAATCAAAATAACTATTCTCCTAAGCATATTTTCTTGTGAGGTTAAAAGGACATTACTTTTTGTATGAAGCAGCAAATTCAGGTAAAATGCAAGTAGACTTCATGTACACCAAGTTAGCGCTGAATTACTTGCAGAATTGAATTCGTGATTCTGTTTTTTGATCAAGTACTCGGAATATTCTTGCGTTTGTTTGTTCAGATGACATGTTTGTTCAGATGACATGCCCGTACTTGTTTGGCTCTCTTTTTTTGACAACTATTTCAGAAAGGTCTGTTGAAATAAACAATTCTCATTGTACGCCAAAAAGTTTTTTTTTATGAATTTTGAAATTTGTCTTCGCACTAAAACAAATAACATGAAAAAATGAGTTCATTACAGAAAAAAACAGAAGGAAGAACCAAACACATAAAGCAGAAAACAACGAAATTGAAACATAGAAAGCAGGCTTATGATGGGAAGTTTAAGTTAACAGAACCAATACAATCAGTGGCGTATCAACTTGTTGGCTAATTTAGTTTGCCGTTCTGTTCAATGTCGTATTCAATAGCTACTCAGTCAGAACAAATCATATGTACATTTGAATTACTTGAAAGACATATCACTCTCAGCATCATCAGTGCTGATAAGTCTGGTAGTAACATTTATAATCCAATCCATGCAGTAACAAAATAAACTTCGTATACTATTAGAGAGAATTATATCAAGTAGTCAATACAGTTAACTAACTAAAGGAACCTGTCAACGATAATGTGGACCTTATGTTCTTTACATTATGTGGCTAGATCATACAGTACTGAAACAACGTGGACTAAAAAGGAATCCAACAGTAAACTATTCATTTACCCCAAAAAACAGTAAACTATTCCGGAATTGGCTTTAGTTCAAAATATCTAAATAAGTGCCTTTGAGGGGTGTAAAAAATCAAAAGAACTATTCTGCGAAGCATATTTTCTTGCGAGGTTAAAAGGACATCACTTATTGTATGAAGCAAACAAAAATGAACGATGAGAGTAGAAGGATTCAAAGACAGTTCAAAAACTCAAGTGTAAGATTATAACCTATAATCTAGCATAAAAAGTTTTATGGCTCATGAATTTCTACGGCTGGAGATTTGATTTCTACTTGGTATGATTTGTGTTCCAAAATATTAAACATATGAATTTCCGCGGTTCATCTTATGGGGTATATTATTGTGGTCCAACAATATGCTTTCATATAAATTTTCGAAGTCTAACAAAAGAATATGAATTTTATTGGTACAATATATGAATTTCTTTGGTATTGATTGTGAAATTTTGTCGTCCAAGATATAAATTTCAGAGGTTAAAGATGCAAATTTTCTAGTATTGGATTAGGAAATTCTATGGTGAGATATGAGCTTCTGTGGTTCGAGATACAAACATACACACGGTAGCCTCTTTTAGAATTAAAGTGTGTATCATAACGGCTTCTTAAAATAGCTTGGTTGATACAATTAATGTGAAATAAGCAAAATACACAAATCCTCTTTGCAGCCTTAGTCGAGTGTGTGTCCCCCACCCTCTTTTATCCCATGTTTGTGTGAGACTTAGTCTTGAGACGAATATTCCAAAACAATTCTACATAGCTTCTCTCTCTTCTCTCTTCTCAATTCTCGGCAGTAGGGGCAAGATTAATCATTATCCAAAAGTATTAAAACAAATGAGGAATGGACATTATAACACGTATCCCTTATGTAGTCCCATGCACAAACAAACACAAGATAGGAATCTAATCACCCCAAATAGTCCTTGGACTATTTATTCTCTAGAATAATCCCTTCAACAATCCTTCTTAATCAAATCCCTCCCATGGCTCCCATCAAACAAGCCCAAATTGTGTATTGGTACATTTAGGCCTTGGACTATATATTTAGTCTATGTACTTACAATACAACTATTTATAGGTCTTATAATTCATAAAGGCTTATCATCACTGCTCACCAATATTTTTTTTCTCTCACCCCTTGCATTTTGTGTTTCCTCACATATCTTTTCCTATTTCCAGATTTCTATGAGTCCCTGTTTGCGAATTTAAAAAACCTAAAATTGTATATGATAGGTGCTCACAAAGATTTGTTCTACAATGGCTAGACAAAGGGCAAGAGAAGCACTTAACGGCTGATTATAGTTGGGCATGTACTGCCATATTTTATAAAAAGACATAGTAAGCTTGACATCTGGATTCCATCAAAATAATTCTAAATGCTTCAAATCACTTGATATTCATTGTTGGTTCTATTTCTAAATGCTTAAGAAGATCAAGAATGGTATCAAAGCTTTGGATTGTACAAGGTCTCGGGGTTCAATCTCTCCCTCGCATTTGTTTCCTGATTGCATTCTGTTTCTCAGCTTCTTTCTTTGTTTTTTCTTTTGAACTTCGGAAGTTTGCATTTCTACAAAAAGATGGGGTTGTATGTGTGCAGGAGTGATTTCTTGATATAAATTGTTGGGCTTGCTTCCTAAGAGCTTAAGCTTTTGGAACAAGTAGTTATCCGGGGTGGGTGCTATGCGGTAGGTGTTGTGCGGCAAAACCACGTCATTTTGCTTGTTTTTTGTGGACACTTCCAAAGCTTCCGAGGCCTTGTTTGGAGGAAGAAAAAACCATTACAAAGTGCCTAAACCCAAAGTGCCTAAAATCCAAGTGCCTAAAAACCCACTATACCTTACCCCAAAGAGCCTAAATCCCCCAAAATTAAACCCCTCATTTAACTCTCCAAACAGGGCCCTTAGATATACTAAGAAAATGAGCAAAACGACGTAGTTTTGCTGCACAACATGGCGCACAACACCTACCGCACAACGCCTCCCCCGGATTAAGTAGTTATAATAGCAACATAAAAAAAGAGTGATAAATCTAGAATGATTAATTTGCAGTATTGCCCCTGGATGTGTGAAAAAGGTGTACTAAAAAAGGACAATATTGTAAATTTCTGTAGATAAAGACAAAAAAAAAAAAAAAAAAAGAGTTTGTCCATTGTAGAAAGGGCAGTGTGAAATCACTTCCCTTTTAGTTTCACCAAAATAATCATATCTACTTGATGGCAGTTTTCCTGAGCTAGAACCATTTAGTAATGCCAAATAAATCGCAAGACCAATAATGTAAACCCAAGGAAACAAGTCTAAGCAAGAAGCTAAGCACAAACGAAAACTCAAATGTAATTCACAATTCGATCCAAGTAAAAGCAAAATTGAACGGATAAAGGAGGCGAAACAGAGATTCAAAAGCAGTAAGAAATATTGTAAAAAAATATGTAGGGACAAACAGATAATGAGAGAGGGAGGGAGTGAGGACCTGAAGAGCCTGAATGTCGGAGAAGACGAAATTGATTAGCTCTCCAGATTTATTAGCAGATGATGATGATGATTTGTGGCTATGCAACCTGAACATTTTCTCCCTAATCATCTCTCTCTCTTTCTCTGACTTCAATTGCTACTTACTCACCCTGCGCATACACATTCATTCAATTCTCATAGGCATACAGAGAGAGAGAGAAAGAAAGAGTGCGTTTGCGTAGTTGCCGCGACAGTGTTTTAGAGAGAGAGAGAGAGAGAGAGAGAGAGAGAGAACGGAACATCGTGAAAGTGGGGACATTGGCCGATGTTTCTTACCCACACTGCGTCTGGTGGCTTTCGTCGGCGTGTTTGCAGGCGGCGGTTGTCACAGAGGCGGTGATGGGGTGTTTTTTTGTTTTTTATTTTGATGTTTCCATTTCAATTTTTTGTTGTATTCAAGTTGTGCGCTACTTAAAAGAGTACTCCAAATACTCTACGTACCTAAGCTAACTAAGAAAAATTAAAAAAATACTCTATATTGTACAAAAATTGACTCCTTAAAATCCTAGGTGACAACCTTCACTTCCTATTACATTAGCCTTGGTGTGAACTTCCCTTTTTTGGGAACTTCTCTCTCTAGATGAGAGTTACTTAGGGTTTCATCCCTACCCTACTTTCCCACCGCCGCCCTCTTCCCCTTGGCACCACCGCCCCTCATCTTTCACTTCATCCATCTCTCTTTCTCCTCTCTCTCCTAGCCCTCTTCTGATCGATCCCTCAGGGAGGTAGGGCGGCCGCCTCTCGGCCCTACCTCCCTCCCTTCCCCGTCGCCCCGCCACCCTCTTCCACCTCCCCGCCAGTTGAAGTACACCCTCACCACCACAGCCACGTCCGCCTCTCCTCTTCCACAGATCCCTACTATCCTCATCCGTTGCTACCATCTCTGTCTCTACCGATCTCCTCCGCCTCTCTTTCCGCCTCCACTGCTCCGGTTGGATTTTGACCGACGCCGTGGTGGACTAGGGTGGTCCGGGGCTCTCCGGCAAATAAGATTCCAGATCCCGCAGGCGGCGGCTATGGTGTATTTAGTGGTTCTCTCCCGGAGTAACAACTCGTCCTTGCTCGGTGTAACTCGGACGACTTGGTGAGACTCAGCGTTGGGTTAATCGGGTTTTTCAGTTTTCCGGCTTGGATCAGTCTGTTTTTTATTTTGTTAGTTTATTTGTTTACTTTGTGGTTTTTATTGAGTTGTAATTAATCTGCTGTAGTTATGATTGGTTTTATCTCTTGTTTTTGCTTGCTCGATCGGGGACTGGAAGTCATGGCCGCCGTGGACGCGGGGGGCCGCCGATGTCCAATGAGACATACCCGCGTCCAGAGCCTCGCGTGACAGCGGAGGTTCTCGTATTCTTTATACACTCACGGCGGCGTTGGTATGGCTGCACGGTGGAGGTTTTCTTCACCGCCAGTTGTTGACGGCGTTAAGCCTTTTGTGATTTTCTAGTCCCTAGATTTAGCTTCCGATTGCTTGTGCTGTAATGTGTTTAGGGATTGAGCTGGGTTCCCTCTTTGGGTTCTCTTCTGCTGACTTTTGAGCGGATTCATCATCCCGTCCCGTAGGTGTCGGGTCTGCTCCGGCAGGTGTATCTAGGAGCCGGTGGCCTGTGTTAGCCTATTGCCGTGCTTGTTTCATCTGTTAGTAGATTTGGTTTCATTCCTATTTTTGATGTAATCGGTGCCGGATGGCTGTGCTATGAAATTTCTTGACGTGTTTCAAAAAAAAACCTTCACTTCCTAAAGTGTCCCAAGTCATTACCTAAATTTGGGAAAAGACTTAAGGGGAGAGAGAGAGAGAGAGAGAGAGAGAGAGAGAAGGGACAGAGGAGAGAGAGACTTCGAGGAGAGAGGGAGAGGAATGACTAAAAGATAATGAACATATATATGTAGCTCATTAAAGTGCATTATTCCTTAACTAGCTAACTAAGTTTTTAGCACATAAAATAGGATCCCATATGTGCTTAGGTGTACACTTTAGCAAACATTTTTTAGGTAGTGCACTAGAGATGCTCGTACATATATAGCTATAAATGAGAAAAAAAAGTGAACATAAGAGGATCCGCATTTGGTTTTTTGTAAAAATGTTCGTTATATGACAAAGTGTTAAAAAGTGGCACCCAAATAATGTGTGTTAGGGTGTGTTGAGTAAAGTGTAAAAAACTTTGTCCCATTTGACATTTTTATGAATTATCGAGTATATTTTATGGGTAATTAGCAATAATGCAAGGATTGAGAGTGAATACACACGTGGAATACAAAAAAGATACCCACACAACCACTCCCTCACAACACTCTTACATAGGAGGTGGGTCCCACACGTAGGCCTCACATGTGGGGGTCATCCCTATGTGAGAATGTTGTTTTTTTTTTTTTTTTTGGCCAAATTTTAGGATAGATTTTATAAATGGGAATCAATGAGAAACACATACATCAAATGGAATCCTCCTCCTCGATGAGAGGAGATTAGAGCCACGAGTCGCGCAGGGGTGACAAATTCCTCCGTACGGGTCCCTCTCCCTATCATTGCATCCTTGGCCACTAGGTGTGCCACAGAATTGCCACTACGTGTAACAAAACTTGTTCTGATCCCTCCAAAATCCTGCCACAATCGATGAATATCCTCAATCAATGTACCTGCATTGGTGTAGGCTTCTCTCGTGCTTTGAATCATCTGAATCACCTGTTATGAATCCCCTTCCAAATGTACCCTCTTCAACTTCAACTCTTGAGCAAAAACTAGACTTTCCCTAGCTGCCATAGCCTCGAGAACCGCTGGGCTCATCAGATTGTCAAAATGAATAGCTCTCACCGCTCTAAAAGATCCGTTAGAGTTTCATATTACAATACCCAACCCAACCCACTTGTCTTGGCTCTGTTGTCTAGTTCTCCGTCAAAGTTGATTTTAACCCAACCACTCAGAGGCTTCCTCCACCTTAATTGCCTGCTCTGCTGCCGGTTCGCCTTGGGTCACTCCCCTATTTTCGTGGTTGTTGCGGTTATCTTAGCCATCTTATTCGTAGTTTGATATCACCATTTTTGCAGTTATGTTATGTCTTCCAACTATGTGTTGTCCATCTTTAACCATATTGCTTGGAACTTTAATTAATTATGTTCTTCTATTGCAAATTCTGTATCAATCTGCTGCTGCTTGTGGTGTATCGATCAAACCTTGCCTCGTTCTGCTGCTGCTTGTGGTCTCAGATTGTTCACCAAATTCTGCTGCTGCTTGTGGTGTCTTCATTCTGACATGGTGAAGTTCGTCAGAGCTTATATGTGGTTTCCTCTGACCAGAGGTTCTGAATTTTCAAATTGGGCTCTTGGTATTGTAGTTTTCTCTTCTGAAACTCGTGAGCCCTGGTGCTATAATCCAAGAGGGAAATGCAAGATTGATAGCTCTTTATGGCTTGTATTAGCCTTCGGTTATTTTGGTTAACATAATCATAGAAAAATTGAACAGAAAATGCCAACCAAACAAAAAATCCTTCAATAAAAAAATGTCAATGATCAATGGATTTTTTTTTTGTTTATGCAAGTATTATGCTGACTTTGTTGAATTTTCCTAAAACCCTATTACGGCATTTGATAAAAAAAAGAAAAGAATTACATCATTTGATAAGAAAAAAGAAAAAATAATTGGGACATTGTGGTTGGAGAGAGAGAGAGAGAGAGAGAGAGAGGGAGATTCCATCGAAATTTCAACATCCTTTCTTCTATGCAAGATTCGTATCAAATCTCAACGTATGTTTGTAGGAGAAAACATTCACAATACAAACATTGGAAATAGTGGTATGTGGTGAAGCGTTAGTTTTGTGTGAGAGAGGGAGTGTGGGAGAGAGAGACTAGTGGCATCTTCCTTGGGCATATTCTGCTAGAAGAAGAAAATAAACCACCACCAGAAAACTAAGGAGGATCATAGAGAACCAGAGATTCCATCTTCCTGTAACATAAAAGAAAGAACAGGGATAAGAAAAAATGGAAAGGAAAGGGTCAAGTTAAGCAAAAATTTGATCAATAAAGTAGAACGACAAGTACGAATGAGAAACACGATTGAGGAAAAACCCTACTCATATTCTAAATGAATTAACTAACAGTCTAATACATTCAGCATATGTCATTAGAAATGATTAACATTCCCATTGTAGATGATAGTACTATATTTTTATCTCGACAATCATCTCTACTATTCGTTCGCTGAACTTCGATGTTAGATATACGTAAACCATAACTCCTATCCAACATGACAGCTTCTCCAATCAGATCAGAAGTTAAAAAGAATACGTAAACACTACTGTAAGAGAATCAGACCAGAGGCTCCTCACAGGGACTGCGTTTTGAATCCACCTTATCTCATTGAGTTTCATTCAAGAACAAAAACATCAATAGCCACAGTTACTTGCTAATCTTTCTAACGAGGGGCGATAGCTTATAGGTAAAAAGAAAAGAAAAGGAGAACAATCTAAGGATCACCTTCAACAATCGAAAATGGATGAATTGTAATTTTTCCAGGCTTCAAGGAAATAGGAAGAGCCATAGATGCAAAACTCTTCACGCAGAAACTCAAAACACAATTTTCCCATAAAAAAAAATATATAGAACTGACATATGTCATACATATATCAGAAAGGCTACATTAGCATCCAATAGTTCATGCGATGGTGGACAAGTTACCGGGTCTTGCACACAGCAATTACATATCCCCTACGGATTACTATGTTCAAGTAAACATCTATTCTAATTAGAAAGGGGCTACTTGTGTTGGTATGAACACTTTTGTGAAGCTGTGTCACAAAAGTGATTTCCGCCATTGTTCATATAAGAGAAAAAAATTACAATTACCTTCAGTATCATATAAATTAACTGGTAGGGGCAATTGCAAAGTGGTGAAATCATCAGGCTCAACTACCCCACTCTCCTACCCCACGTATTCGCACACTTGCACACCCGGACGTGTGTGCCTAACTGCTAGTAGAGAGGAAGGGATGAAAACTACTGCTTTTCTTATCATCTCATTCTCCTGTTTTAGAATTCTGTCTCTCTTCACATCTTCGCATATCCTGGTACCATACTTAATAAACATTTCTTGGTAGTTTCATGCAGCAGATCTCATATAAGTACTTAATCTTGGGATTGAATTATGGGATGACAAATGAACCTTTCAGCTTAATCAATAGTCATTGACATAACCACACATTTTTGCATGAAAAGACATCCTCAATATGAGGTCCTATGCAGGTTTTTTCACAGCAAAGACAGGCAGCACCAACAAGAGAAAATAATTTGATTTAACAACCGAATTTCTACTGTCAATAGTATTGGGGGTTCAAAATACTATAAAGCCAAAAGTTTAAAGTGAAACCTGTACGAAGCTGCAGTTTTCCTTGGTGGTATCTGCAAGAGTAACAAATAAGATCAAACTATGCTGACATAATAACTTCTTGTAATCCATCCTTACAAAGACGCGAGATATGACTCATCGAGGTCACATCTTTCAATCTGTGAACTTTCTTTGTGTTCATTTTGGCAATGCACCATAAAGATGCCGAACTCATTAGCATTAAGTTTTTTAAGTTTACCAAGTTGTGACCTACTGATTGTGGTGTCCTGTGTAAGAACTGATTGTGGAAGGTACCGAAAAGTTGAAAACGTCGACAATTCGACATAAAAAAGCACATGGAAAAGAGAGAACTTTAGATCCATAAAATAATTCAATTCATCAAGCATAAACCTTTGTAACATGGATTTACCGTTTTTGACATTGGAATACCTACTCTACCATATAACATAATGAACTCACAGCAAACTTCATTAGACAATATTCAGTTCCCTTAAACCCCCCAATTCATCAGCGAAGCACAAGAAAGCGGTTGCTTTGAATCCACATAAAGCATAAACCCTAAGTTATTTATTTTAGCAACAATTGCGATACGGAGAGGATAGCAACATGAGAAAAAAACTCAAAAACTATTAATTCAGACGGCCAAAATCAGCAAACCAACTCTGATTGTTTCGCCTCTATCAACCTCAACAGTATTCCGCATATATTAACAACAGATTGTCAATAGAAGTCAACTAATTAGTGACAAATCACTGATTCGAGAAACCAAAAAACAAATTGTAATGCAGGCATAAACACCTAGCATAATTTGATGTATACGTACACACACACACACACACACACACACACACACACACACACACACACACACATATATATATATATATAGAGAGAGAGAGAGAGAGAGAGAGAGAGAGAGAGAGAGAGAGAGAGAGAGAGAGAGAGAGAGAGAGGCAGAGACGTTGATCAGGGAGAGGAAGAGGAAGGAATTACCAAATAAACGTAACATTCAGGCACTTGAAAAAGAAGAAGCTCAATTGCTTCATTGTACTCGTTCTCAATTACGCCGCCATGGTTCTTTTCAAGCTCACTCGTTTCCTTCTGTTCTTTCTTCATGATCGCAGAGAGAGAGAGAGAGAGCGAACGAGTTTTGAGAGAGAAAGCTGAGATTGAGATCAAACAACAGAGGTGTTTTGACAAATCTAGAACTAGAACTAGAACCAGAACTATGCCACCTCAGAAGACAAGCTATTGAACTAACGGAGAGGAGACAAACGGCAGTTTACCTGGTACTTTCTCTCTCCTCCCCACCCTGTTTGCTGTTTGGATGTTTTCGAAACAGTAGTTCAAAATGGGTTTTGAATTTCAAATCTCCCGCTGGTAATTCACTCATGTATAAATACAAACTCTTTCTATACTCATTTCTACACAAAATCTCCCGCTGGATTGAATTGTCCTCTCTCTCCCCCCCCAATTTTCCTCTTCTGGGTGGGCTATTCTTTTGCCATATTGAAACCGAAACTCCGTCGAAGAAATCACAGTTACAGACCCAATTGTTATCTGCCTTTAATTCGATGATTTCAATCCATAATGCAATTGTGGAGCTACAGATATGCTGCAAGTTCTTGGCGTATTGATGTTGTCTTTTTGTACACTGTATTTTTTAACGCGTTTCTGCAATATTTTGAAGTATTGTGTAATAATTTTGTAATCGAAGTATTTGTATTTGCTCTGTCCAAAAACTAAAAGATGTTTATGTGCAGTTCTGTATTTGATGGTCCCTGTTAGTAGCTCTCTTGGGTTAATTTAGCCAAGCAATGTCAAGGATTTTCTGATTTTAATTTTTGCCGTTTCTGTCCAAGGAGAGCAAGATCTATGTTGTTAAACCAACTCAATTTTTGTTCATATTTTAAATCACTTTAAAATAAGTGCACTCAAGGGGGATCCTTATGGGGCACGGGGGTCACGTGACCCCTTGAAATTCCAGAAATCTTTTTTTTTTTTTTTTTTTGAGTTTGTGAAAAATCTGAGTCGTTCAATAGAAACCCAGCAAAAACAGGAAACAGGGTCTTAGCAAAAAGAAAAAAAGGAAAAAAAAAAAAAAAAGATTTGAAGATGAAGATGTCAAGCATTGTATCTTGAAAAGTCGAAATCTTAGAACATAGAAGCGATCAACCTTTGTTCATGAACTGAGGCGTTCACGTTCCAGATTGCATCATATTGATAATGGGGATTACATTATGTCCAAAACTTGCACTTTTTCCTCAAAAAAAAGAAAAAAAAGAGCCTCCATCAAGTTTTCCAGAAGATGAAGATGCAAGAAACAAAAATCACAAAAAATGATGTAAAATATCGAGATTAATTCTAGCCTTTACTGTCAACGGCCACGAATCCATCTTCTCACTCCGGCGGCTAGATCTTCACACGTTTTCCGTTTTTCTTTACCCGCCATTGGTTTTTTTTTTTTTATTTCAGTAACCCATTCGGTAGGAATTGCTGGTCTTGGAAGCTTTATTTATACCTGTGTGAAAAAGAAGCGGGTGTTTTGAATTTCGATCAAGAAATACTAGTATTAATTAGAATATGCTTTTATACTGGTTTCTTAAGTCAAGTCGCTACTAAATTTTCGTTGCACCAAAAGAAAAAAAAAAAAGAAAAAGAAAAAATCATATAAAGAAAGTCTACTAAACAAATACTAGTATTAATTAGAATATGCTTTTATAGAATATGCTTTCCATAAATTTTCGTTGTACAAGCCCACGGGTTACTTTAAAGACCTTTAGAGCCTCAATTGATACGTGATACAGGTTGGACAGCATATTTGTAGTCAGGAAGGATGGAAATTGGGATTGGTAAGACTGAAGAGGGATTAACAGCATATTTTGAAAGCACAAAAGAAAAAAATCATATAAAGAAAGTCTACTAAGGCCTAATTTGGCTAATTTGAAAAAACTGGTTTTTTGGTTTTTTTCATTTTGTCTTTATTCAAAAAAATTGCATTTGTTAGTTTTCGGTCGATTTTTTTGTGGTTTCTTGGCTTGTCTCGACGAGAAGAATCTAAAAAGTATAAAATTGTTAGCCAAACTTAAAGTTTTGTTAATAAAGACGAAAAATAATCTAAAAAACTAGTTTATTTTAGATTATTTTCGGCTTTATTCAAAAAACTATTACTTTTAACCATAATTTTATACTCTTTGGATTCGTCTTGACGAGATAAATCCAGAAACCACAAAATCTTGACGCAAAACTAATAAATGCAAAAAAAAATTTGAATAAGGACAAAACGAAAAAAACGAAAAAATCAATTTTTTCAATGTAACCAAATCAGGCCTAAATCGTAAGGTTTCCCACAACCACCATGACCTCCAAAGAAAGCTTTGAAATTAAACACCCTCAACCACAATTTGATTGTCACTGCTAAGAAAGAAGCAGGGACACATGGGGAAAAAAAGGAACAAAACGAAAGAACTTTTGAGAGCTTGAATATAAACTTACAAGCACCATCAATTCTTAACACGTTGAATTAGTTTTTTTTTTTTTTTTTGTTATATAACAAGTAAAGTTTCTTTCTTTGAAAAAACGACAAACCAAACCAAACCGAACCGAACCGAGCCTTATGTCCTAATCAATTGGGATTGGCTACATGAATCCTATTTTTCACTTTGCTCTGTCAAGGACTACTTGTTCACTTAGACTTAGTAGACTTATATCTTTGTCACTACGACATTTAATGTCAATTTGAGTCTTCCCCTCCCCGTAGCATTACTACCTAAAGCTATTCTATTAAGTCTCTTAACTATTGCAAATACTGATCTACAAACAATATCAAATAGTAAAAAATAAAGGTACAAATGCAATCTCCTTAGTCTCTCAATATTTTGGTAGCTGATGGCGACTAAGGAAACAATTTAGTTTAAAAACATACGAGATGTCCCTGTTCGTGTAAGAAACAAAAAAAACAAAACGCCGGGCAGGTAATTATGATAAACGACGGCTGGCCAGCCATTCACATGCAAGAAATCGCAAGCATGCATCCATATAAGAAGCCACCAAATAACAAACAACATCAGACATTTAGTTATCCACTTTTACCACTCTACTAAAACACTACAAAATATTTGTGGCTAACTAAAACACAAGTCAAGCGATACCTACCCGTTTTCATCTGTGTCAAGAAATAGCTAACTTTTTTTTTTTTTTTTCAATCTAAAGCAATACCTAACCATGGGACATACTAATATACACATTGAGGCCCATTTCTTAAATAAATAATATGAATATTACTATTTTTGAGTTTTGAGTGGGGTCACGCGGTGGCACCCATTTAAATGCATCCCTAGTTGGGTGTGTGCCTCTAGCATTGCCGAATGAATGGAAGTTAGAAATAGACTTGATCATTTTCCGTTAAGGTTTCTAAAAACGTTGGTATAGTTTAAGGGATGTAAATGGAAAAAACTCTTCTTGTAGTGACTTGCAAATTAAACAACTACAATTATAGGAGTGTAAGAAGTACATTAACTCTTACCTAGCGTCCTGGACCAGACCAGACCTGGTAGTACAACCAAAGACCACGTACAACTGTGTGCCCGAGCCCCAAAAAAATAAACCTCAACCTCCTCAGCGTCGGTCTCGTCAGGTCAGGGAAGAGATCCCGAATAGGACTCTCTGGCTGGTAGGCTACGTGTGTCTCCTGCAATTTAAACAACAATACTGCATGTTAAAAATAAATAAAATTAACATATGCCAACAAAAATTGACGAGGATTTTCTATTTTACCGGCAGAGCGTAGACGAACTCCTTTGGCTCAGGCGATGACCGGCCACAATCGTAAGTGGTCGTGCCATAAGAAGGTCGAGCGCAAAGGTCGTCGGACGACGGGCTCATACGGAACGAAAAAGGAAAGTGCCTCAGCAGCCCATCTGCGCTCAAACTGAAGGAGTCGAACACGTACCATGGCGCCTCCTAGAGCCAATCTGTCCAGAGTGTGGACGACTCTAACAGCTACACAAGAGATGTGAACCAAATTAGCTTCGCATACTAATTAACATAAGAACTAGTGCAAGGGATACAACTAAATTGCAGTTTAACAAAAAATTAGAATAAAATTGAAGTTGATGAAACGGGGTGAATTAGGATGAACCACTTATGGATGTCTGATAATTGAGGTGATCTCGCGAGGGGGCCCTTGGAATTTCAATCTAAAATGAATGAACGGCTCGGATCGTTCGTATAGGACCCAAAAGTGGGTCCTCGAGGCCATCTATACATAGTGCATAGATTAAACAGGCCGGGTTCGGATTGAACCTGCATAACCCAAAAATGACACGAATTAACCGATTCGTCTAATCGTGTCTCGACCTCGGTAACCCGAACCCGACCTAAAAATGACCCAAATTAACCTGTATGTTTTCATGCTCCGAAGTTGTGCATGAAGTTTTCTATTGTAATGGTTACTATGGATTAATAAATAAAAAAATCCACCATGCAAAAAAAAAAAAGTTAATCGTGTCAACCAGAACACGACACGATTATTAGCAGGTCGGGTTAGGGTTCATATTTTTCGACACGAGTAATTAAGCAGGCCATTTTGACACAAACCTGATTTGACACAAACATGGCTCAACACGGCACGAACACGGCACGACGCCCACCCCCAGGTACAACGGCTATAGCCTGTAGGTTCCGTCTACCCACACGTAGGTTCTCTCTCTCTCTCTACCAACCCCACATATATCTTAAGGTATCTTATGAAAGTGCTTAAACTACTAAAACCTATAATATGAAAGTGTACCATAAACCTAAAACTCCAAAAAAGAATGATTTACTTTAATAGTAATTAAAAAGAGTGATTTACCTTAGTGGTAATTAGATGCCTCTTTTCTAGACATAGAGGTAAAAATCTGGCAATTTAAACCCATTTTCGTGGACTCACTCAAACCCAACCAATTATAATTAGCCCAAACCCACCCATATCCTATGAATTCTTATTGGCCCAACTTATTAAACCCACTAATGTTTGGGTTTAGATGGGTGGGTAACGGGTTAGAAACCCATCCATTCTGTTTTTGTCCAGATCTCTCTCTCAGTCCGTCTCCAAGCCCTTACCACATTCAGCTTCGATCGATTTGGTGGGTCAGGAGGGAGGCCTTGGAAATCACCACCTCTATGCCACCTCTGCTAGCCTCCATAACCACCGCCAAACTTGCTACCTTTTTCCCCTTTCAAAAAACTTAGCTTATTCGTGGCCACCACCCACCTTCCACCTCCCATTGAACAACTTCTTTCACAAGCCGAAATTATTCATAATACTCTAGAAATCAAAATAAAATTGCCAATTAGAATGGAGAAAACTACCGCTTAATATCCTTTGTAGACCTTATTATGTTCCCCCAAAGCTACAAAGCAAGAGAACAGACGGGATTAACCCTCAAATCTAATGCAAGAAGGTCCTTAAAAAATGCTACATGGGCAACTTGATTTTCAGTTATTCTCACCCATAGAACCGAGATATCCATTGTTCTGGGCGAATTCTTTAATGTCCAAAATTAATACATTGACTTCCCAAAGGGAAATTTGTTAGAATATGAAACAAATTGTCAAACGTTTCAAGGCAAATTGGGGAAACCACGCCCAATATTAGTTTTGATCCAAGTGGGAATGGGTTTACATTGACACTAACTTGTACAAGATTACATTAGAAAATCAAACCCACGAAATTTTTCAGCAAGAGAGAAAAGTATGGGCAGTGGTGAAGGGGGACTTGTAATTTTTTTTTTTAATAACCTTTTTTTAACATCTAAAGGGAAGCTTATCAGTTGCTTTTGACTGAACTAAGTCAATACTCAAAGTCAATAGTCAATACTCAAAGTCAATAGTCAATACTCATTCAACGCATGACCCAAATTGAATTTGACTACCCAAATTCAAACCATGACCCGGCCAAACCCACCCAAATTTACCTGCTTCCGGCCCGATAAAGCTTGTGTACACGAAGGGCATTCTTTGAAGTGTGTGACGGTGAAATCCCACGTTCAAGACCCGGACCCATCTGGCCCGTTGAAGGAAGTGAAGTATATGAGGAACAGGGCAATCTGATGGAATTCCTGTCACATAAACCGACAACGAGAGCAACGAAGGGCGAGAACGATGAAGTTCTTGAGAGAGAGAGAGAGAGAGAGAGAGACATTCTTTAGTATGTGTCGAAGAAGACGATTCTGGAGAGAGAGAGAGAGAGTTGATACACTTTTGATATGGGAGAAAGAAAGAAAGAAGTACTCGAGAAGATCAAGATGTAGAGACGATCAAGATTTGCAGAAAGAAGTATGTGAATGAATGATAGAAGAATGCAAGAATTGGGAATTTTCTGGAAATGGTGGAAAGAAAAGAATGGAAATCGTCTGCAAGAAGTATGTGAACGAATGATAGAAGAATGCAAGAATTGGGAATTTTCTGGAAATGGTGGAAAGAAAAGAATGGAAATGGTATGGAATTTGAGTTTTGTAAACAATAAAAAGGGACGAGAGCTCCCAAACCTTTGTATACTGTAACTGTTCTTGAATTGAATAAGATTTCATACCATTTCCATTCTTTTCTTTCCACCATTTCCAGAAAATTCCCAATTCTTGCATTCTTCTATCATTCGTTCACATACTTCTTGCACACCATTTCCATTCTTTTCTTTCCACCATTTCCAGAAAATTCCCAATTCTTGCATTCTTCTATCATTCGTTCACATATTTCTTTCTGCAAATCTTGATTGTCTCTACATCTTGATCTTCTCGAGTACTTCTGTCTTTCTTTCTTCCATATCAAAAGTGTACCAACTCTCTCTCTCTCTCCAGAATCGTCTTCTTCGACACATACTAAAGAATGTCTCTCTCTCTCTCAAGAACTTCATCGTTCTCGCCCTTCGTCGCTCTCGTCGTCGGCTTATGTGACAGGAATTCCATCAAACTGCCCTGTTCCTCATATACTTCACTTCCTTCAACGGGACGGATGGGTCCGGGTCTCGAACGTGGGATTTCACCGTCACACACTTCAAAGAATGCCCTTTGTGTACGCAAGCTTTATCGGGCCAGAAGCAAGTAAATTTGGGTGGGTTTGGGCGGGTCATGGTTTGAATTTGGGTAGTCAAATTCAATTTGGGTCATGCGTTGAATGAGTATTGAGTATTGACTTTAAAGACCTAAGCCCTCAATTGGATCCGCTCAATCCGCCAAATTCGTCCAATCTGATCCGTCCGTTGACCCATCCGTGAATGTTTGGTTCGGTTCTGGATCGAGAATTTCTTATCTGGCGGTTCTGAATCCGGATCGGATTGGATCGGATCCGCTCGATCCGCTCAATAATCCTTCTTAATCTATCAAATCCGCCCGATCCGATCCGTGAATGTTCGGTTCAGTTCCGGATTTTAAAAACCATAATCCACTCTAAGCGGATCGGATCGGATCCGGAAACGATCCGTGGACACCCCTAGATAGCATATTGGTAGTCAGGAAAGATGGAAATCGGGATTGGTAAGACTGAAGAGGGATTAACAGCATATTTTGAAAGCAAAAGAAAAAATCATATAAAGAAAGTCTACTAAATCGTAAGGTTTCCCACAACCACCATGACCTCCAAAGAAAGCTTTGAAATTAAACACCCTCAACCACAATTTGATTGTCACTTCTAAGAAAGAAGCAGGGACACATGGAGAAAAAAAGGAACAAAGCGAAAGAACTTTTGAGAGCTTGAATATAAACTTACAAGCATCATCAATTCTTAACAAGTTGAATTAGTTTTTTTTTTTTGTTATATAACAAGTAAAGTTTCTTTCTTTGAAAAAACTACAAACTAAACCAAACCAAACTGAACCAAACCAAACTGAACCGAGCCTTATGTCCTAATCAATTGGGATAGGCTACATGAATCCTATTTTCCACTGAGCTCTGTCAATGACTATTTGTTCACTTAGACTTAGTAGACTTATATCTTTGTCACTACGACATCTAATGTCAATTTGAGCCTTCCCTTCACCATAGCATTACTACCCAAAGCTATTCTATTAACTCTCTAAACTATTGCACATACTGGTCTACAAACAATATCAAATAAAAAATAGGGAGAGTTGCTATAAGGTCCACTATAGCAATTACCTAACACTTATAGTTCACATGAGTTTTTCCTAATACATCCAGTCCACTCACACATTAAAATACGACAATACCCCTTCAGACTCAAACTTCTCCCCTATCCCATCCCATCCCATCCCATCCCCCTCTCTCTCTAAAAACACATCTGTTGAATAAATCTCTCATCCTGTGCAAAACCGCAATTAATCGGGGCAAACGGCGGTGCCACTTCCACCACGCGGCTCTATGCTGGTGCTGGAGCAAAACCGTCGACACATCGGTAAACCGACGTCATATGGCTTCTTGCAAGCGGTTCCAATCGGCGGCGTTCTGCAAGGAGATGTCAGCGCCGGCGCCGGCGAGGGCGAGGGTACCAGCCGCGAGGGAGTCGTTGAGGTGGACGGCGAGGTGGAGAGGGGCTTCTCTGTGGGCATTATCGCTACGGTCGAGGGTAGAGGAGATCTGGTCGGCGATTATTTCCTGAGTCAATGAGTCGGACTCGGTGTGGATCTTGGACAGGTCGGCGAGTCGGGGTAGGATGGAAATGATGCTAGAGAGGGTGGCGTGGTCGGAAGTAGCAACGGCGTAGTGGGCCGGGCTTTTCTTATAGTCTTCTGGTTTTATAGTCGTCGTTGACGACAACTTCGACAACAAACAAAACTGATGCACACCGTGCGGTGTGCAGTGTCTAGGCAAGGTGAAAAATAGGACTTCAAAAAGAGAAAGGAATGGTTAAAAAAAGAGTACCAGAGAACCTTTGAGTTGGGTGATAAAAGTTAAAGTAAACTAAATAAGAAAACAGGAGCGCTTCCCCAGAGACATATTGAAGTTGATGGAATCTTTTCTATTCTTCTCTTCATTGTTATTTATAAATAATAATAATAATAAGCGGGCCAGTTGCTATAGAGTCCACTATAGTTATTTCCTAACACCTTCAGTCCACCTAATATTTTTCTAACACATCCAGTCCACTTACAAATTCTATTAGCCAAATGGTGGTGGTTTTTTTTTTAAATAAAAAAATAGTAAATGCTGTTATCTTAAATAGAGTCCAGATAATCACATCTTATGAGTTTAGATAACCACCTCTTTTGAGTCCACATAACCACCTCCATTTTGAAAAAATGGTTTTTTTGTTTTATTCAATTTTCAGAAAAATTTCTAGTAAAATTTTATGTTAAAAGCAGAGGGTTTGTGCTGCTACCTTCTAGTGCTTGGGTGGTTGAGGACTTGATCCCAAATAAGTTTTTTAAACAAAAATATGCCCAGATAACCACATCTTATGAGTACAGATAACCATCTCTTGCGAATCAAGATAACCACCTCTTGCAATTCCAGATATGGTTATCTGCGCCAGCGACTTTTCTGGCGAAGTCCAATTTTCCGGTGACTTTTCCGGCGCCGGCCAAATTTTCCGGCGCCGGCGAACTTTTCGGCACCAGTAAACTTCCGGCAAAGTATGTTATGTATTAAATTTAATATGTGGGTATATTTGTCTATTAAAAATAGAGAGTGGACCTTACACCTTAGAAATTGCAAAAAAGTGGATTAGAGGAGTTATGAAACTAAGAGGTGGACTAGACATGTTACAAAAAGCTATAATGGACCTTAGAGTAATTCTTTAATAAAAGTAAAAATGCAATCTCCTTAGTCTCTCAATATTTTGGTAGCTGATGGCGACTAAGGAAACAATTTAGTTTAAAAACATACGAGATGTCCCTGTTCGTGTAAGAAACAAAAAAAACATAACTCCGGGCAGGTAATTATGATAAACGACAGCTGGCCAGCCATTCACATGCAAGAAATCGCAAGCATGCATCCGTATAAGAAGCCACCAAATAACAAACAACATCAGACATTTTAGTTATCCACTTTTACCACTCTACTAAAACACTTCAAAATATTTGTCGCTAACTAAAACACGAGTCAAGCGATACCTACTCTTTGTTATCTGTGTCAAGCAATAGCTAACTTTTTTTTCTTTTTTTTTTTTCTCTTTTTTCAATCTAAAGCAATACCTAAGCATGCGACATCCTAATATACACAGTGAGGCCCATTTCTTAAATATTTTGAAACAATTACTGCAGGCAATATTTACTACCAGATTAAGCTTTTGAAGCACTAATTGATTTCCTACTTAAAAGCCCATTTGGGAAAAAGGCCTCTGAGTCACCGAGTTCAAACATGTGGTGCATCCAAAACAGAATGCCAACATTGATAATTAATTAACAATTATATTCAAGTATAAGAAGATTTCCATTGGATCATCTTATTCTGATATACCATTTAGTACATGTTGCCATCATCGTATCGTGCATCCGACATAGAGTATGAGAGATTGCTTACTGGCCGTTCGGTGGTGGTGGAAGGGAGGCGCGGCGGGCTGTGGAGGTCCCCGGTGGTGATCACCGGGGTGGAGGGTTCTGGTTGATCCGATTCTTCTCTTCCCCTGGATGTAAAAATGAGGAGGAGCAGGAGTTTAGTTTATCGAAAAGCCAACACGAGTTTCAATCCATTTGCCTCTGGATATGCCATGTTTGTGGTTGGATGCAGCACGTATGTGGTTGGGTGCAACACGGATCTAGAAATCCAACTCAATGGGGTACTTTATTAATTATAATTGTGTAATTTTTTTCTAATCAACGATCTTGGCAAATTAAAATATTTATTATAGAATTAAAGTTTATAATGCATCCCTGGTTGGGTGTGTGCCTCCAGCATTGCTGGATAAATGGAAGTTAGAAATAGACTTGACCATTTTCTGTTAGGGTTTCTAACATAAGTTAGAAATGGAGCTAATAGATTACAATGTCATAGTTGAAGGACGAACTAAATGGTCGACCAAAAGTAGTCGTGCCTTAATAGATTACAATGCCTTAAGGTTGACCACAAACATGGCATATCCAATGGCAAATGGATTAAAACTTGCGTTGGCTTTCTGATAAACTAAACTCCTGCTCCTTCTCATTTTTACATCCAGGGAAAGAGAAGAATCGGATCAACCAGAGCCCTCCACCCCGGCGATCACCACCAGCGACCTCCATAGCCCGCCGCGCCTCCCTTCCACCACCACCGAATGGCCAGTAAGCCATCTCTCATACATTATGTCGGATGCACGATACGATGATGGCAACATGTACTAAATGGTATATCAGAATAAGATGATCCAATGGAAATCTTCTTATGCTTGAATTCTACATTGGGCCTCTCCTCATTTGCCACCTCAGGGTGGTGTGCATTTGGGGTGCACAAATGGTGTACCCAAATCATTTTCCAGGAGTCGTGCAAGGTGTGGAATGTGTAATTGTTTTCTTCTCTCTCTCTCTCTCTCTCTCCCCCCCTTCTTTTGTATCTCTTACTCCTGTGTACTTTGTAAATTGATCTTTCCTGTAAACAACTAGTGAAATGTCTGTGCCTAAAGACACTTGCAAACAAAATCTTACTTCACAAAATTATATTAACTACTCTAGCACGTGTAGATGAAAAAATTCTAGCAAAAAATATCATAAATAAAGATAATCTATAGATAATTCTTCTGTGAACCACCTTGTGTAACGACCCGCCCCCGCCTTGCACAATATTGTCCGCTTTGGTCACCCAAGCTCCTTGAACTTCCCAGAAGGTCACCCATCCCTGGATTGCTCTAAGGTGAGCACGCTTAACTGTGAAGTACCAATGAGTTTTGACGCCCGCACGGCTTTAAAAGGCCTTTTGCAAGTTAGGGCATGATCTATTCTCTTATATCACATAGCTCTGTTGCATCCAGGTGGGTCTTGGGCTGTCACACCTTGGCCCTTGAGAGCATGCTCTATAATTGACTAAACCAAGCAACTCATTATATGCCCTCCTGAATTGGCCAATTAAAAAAATCCATGGGGTAGTACATGCAAGACCCGAAGTAGCAACAAGTTTGAAGAGGGGAACTGACAAGATAGGACATGAACAAATGTCCCAATAAAAGTTGGCCTTGCCAAAAGAATTAACCCAATTTAACAAATCTTGGCTTTTGAAATTTTGAACTTTCTCTGATTTCAACTTTTCGATTGAAGGCCAAGATTGTGAAGCAAAGTTATATATATGGTTGAGCAACGTAACTGTCCTTTTTCATTACCAAAACCAATAGTAGTAGTAACTTTCCTTTTTCATTTTTAAATTCTTTTTGGTAACAATCTAAGCCTAATTTGCCCAAATAAACAATCTAACCCTAATTTGCCCAAATAAACAATCTAACCCTCTAAATTGTCACGGAGGACAGTCGTGAGAGAGACATTTTGCAAAACCACTTTCCGTTGTCATATAAATTCTTGCTTGTAATTAGATTGATATTGATAAAACCCAAGATTCCAATTGAAGTTTCTTCTTCATTTCCCATTTCTAGTTCTTGAGTTTATCACCTCCGCCCCCAAATTTTAGTCTACTACGAAACTACGTGCAATGCTTAAGCTTAAAAAATAATGTATTTACCAAAAGAATTTTATGTGCAATATAGATATTGTTTGATAGATCTCGATAAAATCTATTGAATGGTGTAAAAAATCAAAAAATGATTTTCATAAATACATAATTTTTAAATTTGAAAATTACACGTAATTTTGTAGTGGACCAAATTTTGGGGATAGAGGGAGCCAAGTAGAGGTGGCAATTCGAGGGAAATTTACGGGCCGGTACAGCCAGGTCTCACAATTGACATCCAAGTACAGAGGCAACGTCACAATGCACGTGTAGGTACAACGGCTATAGCCCGTAGGTTCCGTCTACTCACATGTAGGTTCTCTCTCTCTCTCTCTCTCTCTCTCTCTACCAACCCCACATGGACACAATTTCTCTCTGTCCTCAACTCCCCAAATTGTATGAAAGTGCCTAATCTTAGGGTACCCTATGAAAGTGCCTAAACCTAAATCCTAAGGTACCCTATGAAAGTGCCAAACCACAAAAACCTTATAATATGAAAGTGCACTCTAAACCTAAACCCAAAAAGAGAGTGATTTACCTTAAAAAAGAGTGACTTACCTTAGTGGTAATTAGATGCCTATTTTTTTAGACCTAAAGGTAAAAATTTGGCAATTTGAACCCATTTTCATGGACTTGCTCAAACCCAACCAATTATAATTAGCCCAAACCCACCCATATCCTATGAATTCTTATTGGCCTAACTTATTAAAACCACTAATGTTTGGGTTTAGATGGGTGGGTAATGGGTTAGAAACCCATCCATTCTGTTTTGTCGAGATCTCTGTCAGTCCGTCTCCAAGCCCTACCACATTCAGCTTCGATCGATTTGGTGGGTATTTGCGGAATTGGTTTGGTAGGAGGGAGGCCTTGAACAATGGAGCGTTCAATGTCGGAGAAAGAGGTTTGACAAACTCTAGAAGGAATAACTAATAATTAAAATTGCTCATCAAATTCCCCAAAGAGTTTCTCTCTCAACTTTTAAACTTCACTTGTTTATTAAAGAAGCTTAGAACTCGAAATCAAGCTTCAATTGCTAAACAAGTTGAGTTGCCTCTCCTTGATGTGTCTAAGCTGTACTGATTTGAGTGAGTGAGTGACGAAAAAGGTGGGAATTGTAGACAATTCTTGAGAGAGAGAGAGAGCGTGTGTGTCAATGAAATGAATGAATGTGTGAAAGAAATTTTAGAATCGGCGGTGAGTAGCATTTAAAGGTTCGGAAATGCTAGAGGCCCACACCCAACTACATACCTGTGGGTCCCACGATTTTACTACATACTCTTATAGGAAAAGGGAGAAAAAAAAAAAGAAATTGCATAACTCCTAGCCCTTTTCATTTTAACGATCTATAGAGTGGGGAAGGAGAGTATTTTGTAATTGCACTTGAACTTAAAAATTTTTTTGGCTTGATATAAAATGGCTTGGAACCCATCTCTATTTATAATACTCCATAGAAGACTCTAGTCCAAAGATATTTTCATATAAGATAAACTTTGTGGTAAATTCTAGAATTAGAGATGTGACTAATTCTTACAAAAACCTCTAGATATTTCAGAAGGATATTTTTGGAGCTTCGAGAGCTAGATATTCTAGTGTTTCTAAAAGCTATATATTTATATCCACTTCAACAATATCTTCCATCTTTGGGCTTTGTCACTACAAAAAAATTAAGTTTTAGTGACACCCTAGTGACAACGACGTGTCACTAAAAATGTGTTGTTAAAGGATATTCATTAACAGTTTTTTGTACTAAGCTGTCACTAATTACAGAATTAGTTACAACACAAGAAAAAATTGTCACTAAAACTCTTTAGCAACACGCTTTTAATGACAACCTAGTGACAACATAATTGTCACTAATGATCAATTTTTTTGTAGTGTGTGTATTAGGCTTGTTTGGACTTTACTTTCTTGTACAAAAATACTAAATATATTTTATGCTTTAACAATGTTTATCATAATTAATATACAATTGAAAAGTAGGTACACCTAATAACACTAACAAACTATGCTTACATTAAAAAAAGATTTTAAATTGCCAAATTTCCAGTCTCTATTGTGGCCTCACATTAAGGCTTTCTAGTGCCTTGGTTAGGAGAAAAACTTGGGTGCAAATAGGGTACAGGTGACGTGATACTCGTTCGGTGCATCCGAGCCGTCCAAAAATGCATCCAAAGGCTCGGATTGAAATGCACTTTTTGTTTTCTTTTTTCTTTTTTTTTAAAATCCGGACGACACTTTTAATCCGGATCGTTGGTTGCGATGTTGGACGTACGGTCCGGATTCACTGAGAGGATACCACGTGGTACCCTCTCCGTACCCAAATTCTTTTCCTTGGTTAGAGAAAGAAAAGAAGAGCCCTTGTATGATTCAGACAAAACCTCAATGGAAGTATGGTTCTTTCTTCTATACAAGCTCTACATTTAGGTTGAATTTCTATCAAATGGTTTGAAAGATGTCATAATTAGATCAAACAGATTAAATTAATGTATTTAAGGTTCTGCATCTTGAAAGATGTCCATAAATTGTTAATCGCACCCCTCAGAGTATTGCGGAAATCAACTCCGTATTGATTTTCATGCTCCCTAAAATTAACAGCTTGGGGAGTGCGAAAATCACTCCAAATTGATTTCCGTACTCCCGTGTGAAGTGCGGTTAACAATTTGAGGGTGCGAAAATCACCTCTCTATTTTTTTTGGTTATAGTTATCCCTTCCCATTTCCTTTTAATTAGGACGTCCCCCATGTACACCGTGTACACTTTAAACTAGATCTCGGCTTTTGCAATAACATTACCATTTAAAAAAAAAAAAAAAACTAGTGGGCTTCCATTGAAGAGTAACACCCTCTATTCAAAATCGTCATCCCCCATTCCCCACCAATCTCACAATATTTGGCTTTATGATAGGCTTAGCCTTAGTTTTCCGTTTGATTTTAGCAACTCAATTGCTAAAATCAACCATGATTTTAGCAAATGAGTTCAGGTGCTAAAATCATAGCTATTTCAAATCACAAAATTAAGTGGTTCCGTTTATTTTTTTTGATTTTTTTTCACACCGAATTAAAGTACACGAGGAGTACTTTAATTTGGTGCCAAAAAAAATCGAAAAACAATACACTGAACCATTTCATTTTTTGATTTCAAAATCATGATTTTAGCACCTGTTAAACTCGTTTGCTAAAATCATGGTTAATTTTAGCAACTAAGTTGCTAAAATCAAACAGAAAACTAAGGCTTAGTAGAAATTATTACGGGTTCACATCCTACGTAAGTCTCATTGAGGAGTAAGCTGCGCACCTTTTTGGGTTTCATTAAGTTGATTTTTTTACTTTTTGAGTTTTTTTTAGGGGAAGTTTTCCATTTGCTAAAATGGGAATTTGCTAAAATCTTCCACTTGATTTTAGCAAATTCCCATTTTAGCAAATGGAAAACTTAGCGTTGTATATGAGAAAAATGACCTGTTTTGAATAGGGTGAAAATTAAAAAGCCAAAGAGTCCCTTAACAGAATCGGGCTTAAGTATTATCATGTTGTCATTTGTATTTCAAAATCGACAACAAATATAGTGGCTAACTTTAAGCGTTGACTTTCAATAATTCATTCATCTAATTACCAATGTTGGATAAAAGTAATGTTGCACCGACATGTTTTTTCAATGTGACTTACGAGCTGAAAGGTTTGGATAAATTTTATAGGCTCGACATAGAGCCAAAAACTTTGAGTTAAGCTTAACCCATGTGAACATATCCTCCACGTCTACTCCATACACACTAGCAGAAAATGTTTGGAAAACGTAAATATGTAGACTGTTTTTTTTTTTTTTGAACAACAAAAAGAATTTATCAATCTTGGGAAACAAATTACAAAGATTAAAAGGATCCTAGACTGTTGAAGTACTTCAGAGCACAATGAGGCTGAGTTTTTCATTTTTAGCATTTTTGTTTTTATTCAATTTTTTAGTTTTGTGCCATTTTTTGTCGATTATTGATTCGTCTCAATGAGAAGAATAAAAAATGTAATTATGACTTTTACTAATTTTTTTTGCAGCGACATTCAAGTTTCAGCATTTTTAGCAATGCAAAAGTGTTAAAAGTTGAATCCCCCACTCCCCAAAAAAAAAAGAAAAGAAAAACTAGCTTATAGTAAAAACACTTCTACTTTTCTAATTTTTTTTATCAAGACGAATCATCAATCGACAAAAGTGTGGCTTAAAACTAACAAATGTGATACGAACCCACGGGAGCAGCTTTTGCTAATTGTGACTACTACACAACCTTATTGGCAAATTGACAGTCTTGACGTATGGTCCTTGCGTCCCTGGAGACAACTAGCTTTTAATTTTCGATAAAGATAAGGGTACAGACAGAATTGTACCGAGAATGTACAGAGGGTGTATGGGGATCCACTTTTTGGTTCCATACGAGTGATCCGAACCGTTTATTATTCTTAGAACAATTTTCCGAGGGCCCCCACAAAATTTTAGCTCAATCGGACGGTTAGAAGTTCTCCAACCAAAGTCTCACCGTATCAATCATTTTTTTTTATTGATACGGTGGGACTTTGGTTGGAGCACTTCTAACCATCTGATTGAGCTGAAATTTTGCGGGGGCCCTCGGAAAATTGTTCTAAGAATAATGAACGGTTTGGATCACTCTTTTGGGACCCAAAAGTGGGTCCCCATTCACCCTTTGTACATTCTCGGTGCATTTAGATCGGTACGGGTAGCATTGTCCTTTAATTTTCTCAAGCTTCGCTTCTGTACGGGAACAAAACTCTCGTAAGCCCATCCATCCGGAAAATTATTAACACTCACCCCACATTTCTTTGTGGGGCCGGTTTCCCTTCACACTTAAAAAAATACTACATAAAAAACACACGATTTTATTCCGGGCTCCACTGTGAAGTTTTGAACCGTTGATCTTGTTTAGGAGGTCCTGCCAAAATTCAGATCAATTGGATATCGGTAAGTTCTTGATCCAAACAGTTTTGCAAAAACTGTGACAAGAACTAGTGTTTTTAAAACTGTTTGGATCAAACACTTACCGATATTCGATTGAGCTAAAATTTTGCAGGACCTTTTATTTTACTCACTAAAACAATATCAATGGTTCAGAATATCACAATGGGGTGTGTTTTTTAAGTGTGAGGGGAACCAGCCCCTTCTTTGCTGTCTAAGTTGTACTAAAGTATATGAATCTTACGAAAATGTGGGCACACGGCGCCTCAAAACTATTGAATAGTTGTTCCATCCAGAGGGACAAAGCCATGGCACATTAGATTTGTCTCGGGATTGTAAAATTGTGTCAATCGAAACAACTAGTGATACCGCAAAAAAATAATCTACTTTTTTTTACACCTTTTTACTGCATTACAAGGTGTCACCTTAATCATATAATCTTTCAAACACCCTGGACTTTTGCTTTCAATTCTCTTATTATTTTCGTGCTCTCATCTCAATCATCGCTATCGCAAATTTTTGTAGTTTGAAATATGATTCCGATTTTGAAAACACTTTCACACTTGCAGTCACAATACAATTCATACACGCGAATTACGTGACTCACTGAACCAAACGACCGCCGGCCTACGTAAAATGTCATAGGTACCCAGAGAAGAAGCTGGCAGTAGTGCCCCACTACTACCTATGATAAGGGAAGACAATTAACAACGTGACACTAGAAAACAAATTCAGGACATGAGGCCTTGGAAATTTAGGCCTTGTTCTTAAATGGATTCTGTAAGATAAAATCTAATTTTGATAAAATGTAGTTTTGTTTAGAGGTGTGATAAAATGACATTATTTTCTCAATAGATTAAATCTAGGGTTGATAAAGGTGTTTTGTAAATAATTTTGTGAGATAAAATCTAGTGTTGATAAAATCTAATTTGCTAAAATCCGTTGAGAATGTTAGATTTTATCAAAATTAGATTTTATCTCATAAAATTCATTCAAGAACAAGGCCTTAGGGTTGGTTTTCCAAAAGCTAAAATGGACATTTGCTAAAATCAAGGGGTGATTTTAGCAAATGAAATGGGGAGGTGATAAATGTCCAATAAAAGAGGATCGTATGAAGTCAGAGAAATCAGAGTACTTACTGAAAGCTACTGATTTATTGATGGTAGAAGAGGGAGGTAATTTACAGAGATTGTTTACAGTGGAAGAAGGGTTGAGAGAGGTGAGTGGAAGAAAGAGAGAGAGGGTACTGGTAAAAGCCTGCCTAACAAATGGCAGAGTACAGCTTTAAATAAGCGCTACGACCTACTGTAGCAATTACTGTAGATTAAAATATCTAGTACTGTAGAAGACGTCATGGATGACGTTTCTTCTGCTGTTGTCGTCTTGTGCCGACGGTTACTGCTGGTGACGTCATGGGAGACGATTTACTAAAACTTTTTCTTTCCCTTAGCTCTTTGCTGCTTCAATTCAATTAGTGAATCCCAAAGATCAGCTTCATCAAATTTCATTTCTTCTGTTTCGTTTGGATCTTGAGATTCTCCTCCAAGGCAGGTGAATTGACCATAATCCTGCTGTGAGGACATTGATGTATCGCTCTGAGAGTCTGTTTGGGGAGTACTGATTCCCTGTACTACTAGATACTGATCTTTGATAATTTCCATGAGCTTGATGTCTTGCTCATGCTCCGATAATTTCGGATTTTCACTACGGATCATCATCTTTATTTGTTGAACAAAATTTACTGGACCCTGTGTTGGGTTACTGCTTGAGGCTTGATCAACATATTCAGCCTTATACTGTTCAATGGTTTCTTTGATAAATGTCAAACATTTATCAGTCTCAAAACGAGACCACCATTTTACAAAGAAATTTCTTTGTATTTCTGGAATATTCAGATGATCCTCGGATATTTCATAACTCCATTGCCAAATCCAGGTGATTCTGAATTCAGTACAAAACCATAGTAGGTCTTGACCAATTGGAGATTTTACTGCTGTCATTCCCTTTAATTTCGGATGGTATTTATACCATGTAGGGAATTGATTCTGGAAAAATTTCAATTTCTGGTGAGTGATATTCCCACCAATGGAGAAACCATGTTGGGAAACCAACCTCCTTCTGAATAATCTCCGGATTGATTATAAAGAACCATGAATGGGTTCTTACCGGATTCTGATAATAGAGGGCATATGTCCAAGCATGGGCATAATCCCAATAGTTATATTTCTGCTCATTCAGTTTTAAAGTTCTGGTTGCAAATGTTGATAATCCCCATTCCTGCGGATGAATTACTCTAAGAATATACATTTTAGAGTAAGTAATTGGGGTTCTGCTGTTACCTTCTTCAAGGTAATGATGAGTAAGTTGTACTGATGAAGTTTCAGTAAGAATAGCTTCATAAATATAACGAAGTTTTCCTTCCTGAACAGGGAATTGCTGATTTTGTAGATACCTTTCTTTAAGGCTCCACGGATCCTGTGGTTGCAGATTTAGATCACCTACTGAGAGCGGGATCACTGGTTCTGTTATATTCTTTTTAACATATTGAGGACCTTGTTCAAAGGCCTCTTTTGCTGATTTTTGTTTCTGCTGACTGGAAGTTGCTCCCAGGGATGGAAATTCTGATAAGGAGAGAGAAACTCGACCTCTTCCGTACTGCTGAGATCCTGATTTTCTACCACCACGGTGACGGCCACGACCTCTACCTCTGTCAGGAGGTTCCATACTGTAAAGAAACAAAATACAGATTAGGCTCGAGAAAGAACCTCTAGGGCTCGATTTAGCCTTACAAATGTGATCCTCATATAATGACAAATATATTGGTCATCCTCATGACCATTATCTTCAAGCTTTTTGATATTCTGCTTTAGGGAATGAATCCAATAATGAAGATTAATCTTCGTATATGGACGGCATACAGATTGGACCCAGATACGGTGCATTTCTGATTTTATATGCTCACGCTGAGCTTCATCCATGCTGCAAAAATTCCCTAGTTAAGAAATCTGGTAAAGAATTCTGTTCACCTTTGATATACTCAATATTAAAATCAAAAGCAGAGAGTTCTGATTGCCATCTAGCAAATATCTGCTTAGAAACAAGATTTTTAACATCTTTTGCTAAAATAAATTTAGCAGAGCTACAATCAATACGAAGAAGGAATGTTTGATTCAATAAATCATCCTGGAATTTCGAAACACACTTTACAATAGAAAGCATTTCTTTTTTAATAGTGGAATAATTAAGCTGAGCTTTTTTCCACGATCCTGAAGTAAATCTAACCAACTCCTCTTTCTGGGTTTGAGGATTCTGCTGCTTAAGAATGCCACCATAACCAATATTAGAGGCATCTGTTTCAACAATTTTATGCCAGGCCGGATTGGCTAAGCATAACCAAGGCAATTGTTTTGCCCTAAGCTTAATACGCTTTACAGCTTTAGTATGATCCTCAGTCCAGGGAGGAGGATTCTTCTGAAGACGCTGATATAGAATGGCAGTATCCTGGGCAAGATTCTGGTAATAATCAGCTATATAATTTAAACTACCCAGAAATCTCTGAAGTTGAGTTTTCTCCCTAATCTCATCTGGAAACTTGGAGGCAAACTCAATACTACGGTCTATAGGAATAATGGTTCCCTGATGAATGTTATGACCTAAGAACCTTACTGTTGTTTGAAATAATTTCATTTTAGGGGCAGAAATAACTAATCCATTCCGTTTTACTGCTTCCTTTAATGCCCTTAGGTGCTTAAAATGCTGATCAATGGAAGATGAGAATATTAATATGTCATCAATATAAACAATACAAAACTCAGAATAGGGAGAAAATATCTCATTCATAATATTCTGAAATTCTGATGGAGCATTTTTCAAACCAAAAGGCATAACGTTCCATTCATAGTGACCAAAAGGAACCACAAATGCAGTTTTATACCGATCCTTTTCTTGAATTTGAATCTGCCAATATCCTGATTTTAAATCAAATTTTGAAAAAATAACTGCAGATTGCAATCTTTCAAGAAGATCTTTCTTGTTTGGAATTGGATATCTTATCCATTTCAAAACATCATTTAAAGGTTTATAATTGATAACAAGACGAGGAACTCCTCGTTCTTTTTCAGCATTTTTGTTTACATAAAAAGCAGTACAGCTCCAAGGAGAATAACTTTTCCTGATCAATTGTTTATCAAGGAGAGTTTGAATCTCCTTCTTACAAAGCTCCAAATAATCAGATTTCATCTGGCTAGGACGGGCTTTGGTGGGGATAAACTTCTCATTAAACTCCTGATTGTAAGGAAGAGAAACAATATGTCGTTTCCTTTCCCAAAAAGCATTCGGCAGATCACTGCAAATCTCTTTTAAAAATTGATTTTCAATCTCTTTGATTTTCTCTTGTAAAATCGGAGATTGAATTTTCTGGTTAATATCCAAAATCTGGATTTCCTTCTGCAGAAAATTCAGTTGTTTTTCCTTACTGTAAAGAAAACCCTGTAATTCCTGAATAATTCTGGTTTCAGGATCAGTCACAAAAGGATAAGTAATATCATGATCCTGAATACGACTATAAATGCCAGTTTGATCAATTTTCCTGATAGGCATAATCATATTCAAAAAGGGTGTTCCTAGAATCACCTGCTGCTGAAGATTTTTAACAAGTAAAAACATAGTTGGTAAGCAAGTACCATCATTACAGATCAAAACATCAGATAATTTATACTGAATATGCATTCTATTACCACCTGCAGCAGTCAAAGATTGAACAGTTTTCTGAAAATATTGGGTAGGAACTAATCCTTCCTGAATACAGTTCATATCAGCACCACTATCAACAAGTGCTACAACATCCTGAATCGTGTATTCCTGATTAATTACCAGATTAATCTGAATATACCACTTTTGATGGGTGACCTTACTGATGCTATTTAAATAAGTTGGAATCTCAGGTTCTTGAGTGGCTTCTGGTGGTTTCAGACTAAGTTGTTCAAGACTAGAAAGTCTTTGCTTTACTAAAACTATACTACCTTGCTGCTCAAGTTGAGAAGTCTTTAGTAATCTTAACTCAGATTTGAGTTCATTGACTTCTTTCTGGAGATCCTGAAGGGTAGCTGGTTTAGAACTTCTAGCTTCCAAACGGCTAAATACCTCATTAATACTGTAATACCTGGTGGTATTTGGTGGTTTTTCAGATGGTTCAGCTTCTGATATAGTAGAGTTAAGTGATAACTCTATCATTTTTTTACGGATTTCTGGATCTTGAATTTTATCTACAAGGTCAAGAATATCCTGCTGAGACTTAGACAAAACATTAAGACTAAGTCCATTAAGATTAGCAAAAACCTTCAAAGGATCCTGATGAGAAGAACAACACTTACCTGTGCAATCTTCTGGAGGAGAATAATCAGATTCTGAAGAGGTAGAATAATCCAACTCGTTAATCTCCTCACTAGACTCCTGTTCTGACTCCTCACTAGAATTGAGAAGCAATTTACTGAGTTGAAGGCGAAGACCTTCATCTAACTGAAGCTCACTAAGCTTCTTCTTAGTTAAACATCTATTGGCATAATGGCCAATTTTGCCACATTTGTAGCATCGAGCTTCTGGTTTAGATTTCCTTTTCCTTGGAACATAATGCTCTTTACCCTTTCCTTTGGGTTTTCGGGTTTTTGGTTTAGAATCCCTCTTATCCGGCCACTTCCTTCTATACTTCTTCCTATAAGGTTTAGAGGGTTTGGATACAGTCTTCCTATGGTGTTTCTTAGGATAGTTGGTAGGGATATCATAAGCAAATTGCTGACAAAATTCACCAATTTCTCTTTTTCCTGTGAGATTCTGCTTCTTAAGCTGATATTGCAGCTTCATGTCATTACAGATAGACAAACCTACTTGGACACAAACACTAATAAGGTGTCCATAAGTACAGCCAGTCCATTGGATGATATTTCCAACACTAAGGTCCATGAGTTTCTGACGAACCTTTTGGGCAAATAATGGGGGTAGGCCATCAATAAATTTGGCCTTCCAATGTTCTGAATTAGCATCTTTACGCTGCATAACCTTTGTAATAAAAACATCCTTATACCATCTAAAATGGGTTAAAGAAGGACATCTAAGGTTCTGTAATAATTCTCTATTGCGCTCTTGACGCTGGTCTACTGCTCCTATGAAATGGAGGATAATAGCCTGAATCAACGAATACACAGCATTAGGAACATTCGTGGTTCTTTGCTGTGGTAATGCTTGTCCAGAGGCTTGGTCAACAGTCATGTCAGTGATGACTTCCTGCTTAACTGCCCCAAGAATTTCGGTTTGCTGGCCTAATGAAAGATAATTATCCCACCAGCCTTTAAGACTACCGGTACAACCATTATTCAGAAAATGCTTATGTATTCACCTCCCCATTTCATTTGCTAAAATCACCCCTTGATTTTAGCAAATGTCCATTTTAGCTTTTGGAAAACCAAGCCTTAATAAATTTGTTTAATGTGTCATGGTCATAAATTGGTACCCATTCGTTACATCCTATCCGAAAAACTTGAATCTGTACTTTTAAACCGGTAATTCGATAATCGGAATCCAATTAATCGAAATGCTAACAGTATTGGATCCGGATATAATAGATCCAATCGAGTAAATATTTGAAACTGACACTAAAACAAAACTTGAAAATTGGCTCATTTTGACACCTCTACTTTATCAGATTACAGTACTTCTTCCGACCGGTGAAAGTTGGGTATTCTTGGGAGGCAAACGCCCAAGTTTCTCCATCAGCATCGTAGTGGAGGGCGAATTTACCTTAAGGACAAGGCATTTTAATACTCGCCTCGACTCGAATCATCTCTCGCCAATTTTCGATGTACTGAAATTGGCCCGGTACGTTTCCTCATTATTCTTAATTTCTGTTTTTGTCTTTTGTGGGGGTGATTCCCGCCGGAGTGAACTCTCTGGACCTCCTGGACTGGGGTAGGTGATGGTGAGAAGGTGATGCACGCCCGATCCTTTGCTGCTCGCCGGTAGTGGTGACCTGCACACGTAGACAACCACGTCAGTGCCAGGCCCGGACGGTGGTGGTCCGGGATGGCACTCCGATGGCTAAGTCAATCACCGGAGGGAGGAAATACGCCTGAGATCTAGAGAGAGAAGTGGAGTTAAGAGGGTAGTAAATGAGGAGAGAGAGGGATCGATCCCCATAGTGGTAGCTGCAGTGGAGTATTTATAGGCTGAGGGGCGTGCGTCCCACGCGTTCGGCGCCCCTCACACGCCTGTCATTCACGCTCGGAATGACAGGTGATATGACCTCCACCTCTGTCACAGACGCCATATCTCGGCTGACGTCACGGCACGTGGGTTCGAGTAGTCAAGTCACCTCGAGACATTCCCCATCACCCACGTGCTCCTGCAGGCGGCGGTGGCAGAGTAGGTGACCGCCGCATTTAATGCTCCATCGTGGAACGTGTAGCGTGCCCAATACGCTTCCACCGGACCAGGTAACCCGAATCCCCGCGTGACCGAAGTCGGTCGACTCGGCACGTGAGCGGCCCAGCCTCTCGGGCGCTCGGCACGTCGCTCGGCGGAGGTCCCGAGGGCGTTCCGAAGGCCAAACGGAGAATACAGTGTCCTCGACACCCCACGCTCGGCAAACGTCATTCAAATCCATATTCGTCAAAGACCGTACACCCTCGCTCCTTACCGAGGGTACCTGTCGCTCGGCACCTTCGAGACGGATCGGGCTGCATTCAGTTTTGCATATTCTGAGATAGTTGATCTTTTCAGCCTCCTTGCAATTGAGGCGAGAGTGCCCCTGCTGACCCCTGTGAACCCGGCCGCTACAATAGCCCCATCAACTTCCCGTGCCGAGGGACGATGAATGTGGGAGTTGATTCAACTGGGAACGGCGGACGGAAAAATAGGTTCGGCGCTGCTTCGTCACGGGTCGGAGTGTCGTGCTCGGCGGGCTGCTCCGACGGCCAAGCTGCTGGATCTCCGAGTCCCCTTATCCGAACGCTTGAGGGAGGTAAGCGTTCGGAACGTCACGTCGAACAGTAATATGAAGGGACGTCTGACGCATCGGTTCAGAGATTGATGTCGCGTGATGATGACCATGCCACGTGGCGGTGCTCGACTGGTTCGAGCGCCGTCGTCTGGATTCGCGCCCAAACGATTTGAACGAGTTGGGACAGGTGTCACCATCTGGGGGGGGGGGGGGGGTGACCCTTGGCCTCCCGAGCCGGTGCCATAATGGCCCCCAACCCCTTCCCTCTATAAATACACGGGATGGAGGAGAGAGAAAACACCGTTATTCTCTCTCACTCGCTCCAGAGCTGCTCCGCCGTCAACCACCGCTGCATCCAGCCGTTTTCTTCGCAAAAACCCCGTTCTCAGGCCAAGATCTTTACCGAAACTCAGGTATTTCTACTCCCCACCAGTTTTCCTGCATTTTTGTGAAGTTTTGTACACTTTTTGTTGCATTTTGGGTGGTTTTTTCGAAGTTTTTCACCTTTTGTTCTTCTCGCCTCTATCTTCGTTTGAGTTTTCCGGCGGTTTGTGCGGCGGAGCACGGCCGCCGGATTCTGGGCTTGAAGAACACTCAACGTGTTCTTCCGAGCGTTCACCCAAAGATCGCTCTGTCCTTCGCCGAGAGGTAGTGAGATATCCGAGCGCGTTTTTCCTTTTTAGGTCTTCCCGAGAGCTTGTAGGTAGGCATGGCTCTCGGATAGTCAACGCCGTGCGGGAAGCTCGGCAGGGGCCGACGCTCAACCCTTTGCATTTTTCTTGAACTTAAACCTGTGCATATCGCTGATGGTTGTTTCACCCGTGCACTGTAGGTTCTCACTTGGATGAGCTCGGATTCTTCGGACTCATCCACCGACGACGTTCTCGCCGACTCCCAGTACAGCGATTTCATCCGAAGCGTCCTCCTCCGAGAGCAGCTCAGGAACCTCGGAAGAGGTTATAAGACCCAAGCCGCACCCCTAAACATAGTCCCACTTCAAGCAATAACCCCCGAACGCTGGATGGAGATTGAAGAGGAAGCAAGACGCGCCGAGAGTGGTGCCCAAGCCTCCTCGTCTGGGCAGCACCCGCCTTCGATCCAGACCCCCGCCGCCGACACACCGTCCGACCCCCCTCAATCTCCCATAATAGACCCGTCCGAACTTCCGGACCTCTCCGAAGGCTAGGCTTCGGACCCGGAGGTGATTGAGATAGACAGGGAGACGGCGGGGTTCAAAGAGCCCGAACCTCCCATCGTCGTAGAGGTGGCCGAATTCTCAGTCTCGCAGGCCCAGCCCGCAGAGGGTAACCCCCACGCCGAGGGCGAGGACTCCTCGCACCACGAGGTGGAGAATGAGGAACAAGAACAGGCCGAAGACGCCGACGTCGACGAGGGTGTCAAGTACGGAGTCAACTGGGAGTCGATCCCTCTGCCGAACCCTAAGCACGGGAAGTGCAAATACGTTGATATGTACTTCGATGGTTCGGCGAACAAGCTCGCCGCGTTTCGGAGGGACTACAGCATCCCCGACGACGTGGACATCTCCTGGCCCACAGACAACAGAATCCACTACGTGGAAGGGCAGGTGACCGTGCCGCTGATGGCCATCACCGAGGGCGGGTTGTCCTTCCCAATGCCCCACCTCCTTCGTCAATTTCTGGACGTCTACGAGCTCGCCCCCCATCAACTGGCCACCAATGTGTATCGCATCATTTGCTCGGTGGTCAAGCTATCCGAGCTGCACAACATCCCCTTCCGCTTGACCGACCTCATGGCGGTCTACACTGTGGCGCGAAATAAAAGCTACGGTCGGTACTACTTCTCGAGGCGCCCCGAATACCCCCACCTGATTGGTCAGCTCTCGGATTCGGAGAGGCATGCCTGCGAGTTGGTCGTAGTCAGGGGGAACTACGAAAAAGCACCTGGTGAGGAGTCCAGGTGGTCCGTTCCCTAGCGTCGTAGGCATCCTAGTAAGCCGAGAACTCATACTTATTTTCCCGTGTATTTTTCCTTCGCCTTTCTCCCTTTATTACACCGTGTCGTGTACTGAATGCATTTGTTTGGTTCTTTCAGTGTGCAGGAAGGTGACGAAGAAGCTTGCCGAAGACGCAAACGACGACGTCATCGACCAGATCTTCAGCATCCAAGACCGCACCGCCCCCGCCATCCTCGGTTATGTGCCATCATACAGGGGTTTCCTGAAGAGAGGGAAAAGCCCCGTGCGGAGGACGGGCGAGTGTCGGATATGCCTCTTCGACCCCGACATTCAACGCGGCGACCTCACCGGCCGGGAGCGTCTACCGAGAGGCTCTCGCCATCCGCCCCGAGCCTTCATCGCAGGTAGCGGCGCCGAAGCCGATATGGCCGGATCTTCTGCCCTCAGGGAGGCCCAAAAGAAGGAAAAGGCCGAAAGGAAGAGGAAAGAGGCCGAGAAGGTGGCCGCCGGACAGCAGGGCCATACGCCCGAGGGCGATGTCCTTCAAAAGAGGCCTCGAACGACCGAGCCCACCGTCGTCGGCACGGAGGCTCCCAAAAAGGCCCCAACTGGTCCACCTCCTCCTCCGCGTGGCGCTCCGGCCGATGTCCCTATCACGGACAAGCAAGCCCCGACCCGGGCGCCCGAGGTTAGGCTCTCCCAAATCGACAAGGATGAGCCGTGGGTCCCCGTGATCCAAACCTCGCGCGGCGAGCCCCTGAAGAAGCTCGCCAGCGTTCGGGAGAACAAGAGGACGGCCGTGACCCTGCTCAAGGCCCTTGCCCTTCCGAGGGACATGCATGCCGTGTTGAAGAACACGGCCGACAATTACGCCGACCTCTGCGCCCAAATCGTGAAGGTAAAGAGCTTTCTGTCCTATGTTTAATTTTTCCAAAGTCTTCATTCTCGGGCATTGACTTATGTATCGTCAATTTTCCATCTTTGCCGGCTGGTCAGTCCGCCCTAGCTCTTGGCGATAAGGTCTACAACCTCGGGGAGGAGAAGGCCGATCTCGAGAAGAGGCTCGAGGCCGAGAGAAAGGGTCGGGAGGACCTGAAGAAGAGCGTCGAGGCTCTTGCCGCCGACGGCCTGGAGCTAGAGAAACAACTGGCCGAGGCTCGCCGCCTTCAAAGGGAGGCGGAGGAAAGGGTCGTGATGGCGGAAAGCAAAGTCACGGCCGCCGAGGAGAGGGCCGTCCAAGCCGAGAGGGATCTTCAGCATGCCCGGACCGAACACGACGAGATGATGGCTGCTGCTGATTCTAATGGCTATAAAAGAGGGTCGGAGGAGACCCTGGCGAAGTTTGCCCAAGAAGCCAACGACAACGAGGAGAAGGCCTTCAAAAAGGGCTACCTCCTCGGTCGTACAGACTGCTGGCCCGAGGCCTTTTCAGCGGCCTATGACATTGTCTCCGTCCCTGCGGGCTCCGCGCTTCGGACCTCCCTCCCTCCGCTTCCCGAGGCCGTGATTCCGGAGTTGCCCTCCGATGATGACGAGGACGTTCCCGAAGGCGGCGACGCCGAGGACAACGGGGCCACCGGTCCGTCTACCGACAACCAGAGCCAGGTCGCCGATCCCCCAGCTGTCAATCAGGGTCAGGCCCCCGAGCCCACCAACGCAGGGGCTTAATCTTCCGGACGGCACCCTCTTTTTTTTATTTTATTTTTTTTTATGTAATCTACAGGGCCGAGCCCTTCTCTTTGTTGAATGAATGAATGAATGAATGGAACCTCCTTTTGTGAATGTATTCTCGATTTTCTCATTTGTTATCTCAATACCTTCGTCTGAGTAATTTTACAAGTAATGGCCCTCGTGGGTGATAAAAATTGTAACAACCGGACCGTAACCACCAAAACTTGTGATGAATGAAAACTTGTAATGAATGATAGCCCCTGCTTCGGCGGGGTGCCGTTGCCACAACGGCCCCCAGCCGAAGCAAAAGAGTTGAAATTTTTTTCCGGCTCTGCCAAGAAATTAAGGAGAGAACGCGCCGAGCGAATAACCGAAACAATAGCCCTCAGCTAGTTCGATAGGTTGGTCCCGAGACCAGGGCCATTTCCCCGAACGCTTATACATATCAGCGCTGCTCTGACGGGCACAATCATTCGTTTTTCCGAACGCTATTGATTGTTTTGCCGAGCAGAGACTTTTGTTCGACCGAACATAATAGACCGCTCTCAGATAGGGTCGGGTCGTTCAACCGAACGGTAATGCTCTAGTTATGGCCCTTCAGCCGAGGACGACAACTTGTAAAAAGTGAGAACCAAAAGATAACAACTAAAGAAAGGATCTTATTATTAACATTTCAATTCCCAGGTGTTACAAAAAGCTACCGTGGGCACTAAAAAGTGAAAAATGATAAACATAAGATCCTAACCATAGAATTTTCGTAGCTTTGAGGCGTTCCATGGGTTGCTCACAGCCGTGCCGTCCATTTCGGCAAGCTTGTAAGCCCCATAGCCAGCCTTGGCCACAACACGGTAAGGACCCTCCCAATTGGGCATGAACTTTTTTTTGTTCTTCTTTTGGACAACCTCTCGGAGGACCAGATCGTCGACGTTGAACGGGCGGGTGCGAACGTGCTTGTTGTAACCCCGAGCGACCTCCTGCTGATATGCAGCATATCTGATGTTAGCTTCGTCTTGGAGGTCTTCAATTTGATCAAGCTCGGAGGCCAGATGCTCATCGTTAGTGGCCGGATGAAAGGCTTCGGTTCGGGCGGAGGGAGCCACAGCAGCAAGTGGGAGGACAGCCTCCATCCCATAGGCCATAGAGAACGGCGTTCGGCCGGTCCCTCGCCGAGGGGTTGTTCGGTAGCCCCAGAGAACCTTAGGGAGTTCCTCCACCCATTTTCCTCGCTTATTAGTAAACCGACGCTTGAGGCCGGACGAGATCGACTTGTTTGAGGCCTCGGCTTGGCCGTTCCCTTGAGGGTAGGCCACGGTCGAATTAAAAACGCGAATGTTCTTCTTTTTGCAAAGCGTTTTAACTGCCTCTGCGACGAACTGGGTGCCGTTGTCGGAGATGATAGCATAGGGCACGCTGAATCGAGAGATGATGTTTTTCCAGATGAATTGCTCGACCTCGGTGGCCGTAATGTGAATCAAGGGCTCGGCTTCTACCCATTTCGTGAAGTAGTCTGTGGCCGTGATCAGGTGTCGAAACCCGCCTGGCGCCGTAGGGAGGACCCCAACAATGTCGAGCCCCCATTGAGCGAACGGCCATGGGCTTGTGACCGGTTGTAGGGACATAGTAGGCTGGTGCAGAAGGGGGGAGTGTTTCTGGTACGCCTCGCACCTCTTGACGTATTCCTCGGCACTCCTCTTCATTTTTGGCCACCAGTAGCCCTGGGTGACGGCCCGCTCGGAGAGGGTGCGCCCACCCGAGTGGCTGCCACAACTTCCCTCGTGGAGCTCGCGAAGGACGTGAGGCACCTCGGAGTCATGCAACACACGTAGGTCAGGGCCGATGTAGGTACGGCGATAAAGCTGGCCAGTCGGAGATAGGAAATAGGTTGCGGACTGGCAGCGAATCCGGTGTGCCTCCTTTTTGTCCAAGGGGAGCGTCTGGTCTCGGAGGTAGGAGATCAGAGGGTCCATCCAGCTTGGGCCAGAAACGGCGATTGTCATGACGTCTGCGGCGCCTGGCTCGAAGCTGGGGATAGCGATCTCCTCGAGCGTGATTGTTCGCGTGCCTCCGAGTTCATTGCACGCCGATCCGAGAGCAGCAAGGGCGTCGGCATGAGCGTTCTTGGCTCGACCGATGTGGGAGAAGTGGACGGTTTTGAAACCTTTCTGCAACTTTAGGACATGGCTAAGGTATTTTAACATCCGAGCGTCTCCAGAGCCGTAATCGCTGTTCAGCTGGTTCACCACCAGCAGGGAATCGCTGTAAACCTGTAGCTCATCCACCCCGAGAGCAAGGGCGAGGCGGAGTCCCGCGATTAAGGCCTCGTATTCGGCCTCGTTGTTCGTGGCCGGGAAGCCGATGCTCATAGCGCACTCGTGGAGGGTCCCTTCAGGTGAAATGAGCACAATCCCAGCTCCCGCCCCTCGGCTGTTTGACGCCCCATCCACGTGCATGCGCCAAGACTTGCCCGTGTAAATGGTCGCCGTTCGGGGAGGGGACCGCTTGAGGACGAACCCGGATTGCTCATGAGTGGTGGCTTCCTCGGCCAGTTCGCCGCCGACTCCCTCGGCGGCAACCTTCTCCTGGAGCTCAATTTCTAGCCGCGGGGTGAGCTTGGCAATGAAGTCAGCTAACGCCTGACCTTTGATTGCCGTCCGAGGTTCGTACCGGATGTCGAAGTTGGCCAATTCTAAGGACCACTTGCAGATCCGATCCGAGAGCTCCGCCTTACGCATGACGGTCTTTAGGGGGTACGCCGTGATTACCACGATCGTATGGCTTTGAAAATAGGGTAGGAGCTTTTTCTTAGCCGTGACCAGCGAGAGTGCCAACTTTTCAATTGGCAAGTACCTGGTCTCGGCTGGGAGCATCGTCTTGCTCGAGTAGTAAATTGGAAACTGCTCCAGACCCTCCTGCCGAACCAATGCCGAACTAACGGCGTGGTCGGATACCGCAAGGTAGAGGTACAGATCCTCGTCCTCCCTCGGCGTGACTAGCAGGGGCGCTCGGGACATATAGCTTTTAAGCTCGGACAGTGCTGCGTCGCACTCGGCTGTCCAGAGAAAGGCCCTGCTGCTGGTCTTGATGGATTGGAAGAAAGGTCGGCAGGCATCAGACGACTTGCTTATAAAACGATTGAGGGCAGCAGCCATCCCCGTCAGCCGCTGGACCTCTTTGATCGTTGACCGCGCCCGGAGCTTCTAGATAGCGTCGAGCTGGCTAGGGTCAGCCTTGATCCCTCGGCGGGTGATGAGGTACCCCAAAAATTTTTCAGAGCCAACCCCGAATGCGCATTTCTCGGCATTAAGCTTCAGATCGTGCCTCTTGAGGATGGAGAAGACCCTGCCGAGGTGGGAGAGACGGTCTTCTGCGAATTTGCTTTTTACCACCATATCGTCGATGTAGATGTAGGCCTCCATGACGTCGCCGAGCTCCCTGGCGAACATCTTGGAGACCATTCTTTGATAAGTGGCCCCCGCGTTCTTCAGACCGAAAGGCATGACCTGATAGCAGTAGGTACCTCTCGGCGTAATGATCACCGTCTTCTCCACGTCCTTGACATGCATTGCGATCTGATGGTACCCTCGGTAAGCGTCCATGAAGCTGAGCCTAGCATGGCCAGCCGTGGCATCGACGAGCTGGTCTATTCGGGGCAGGGGAAAACAGTCTTTAGGGCAAGCGTCATTTAGATTCGTGTAGTCCACACATACCCTCCACTTCCCATTCTTCTTCTTGACCACCACGGTGTTTGCCAACCACGTGGGGTATATCACCTCGCGAATAGCCCCCGCCTCGATCAGGCGGTCAACTTCTTCAAGGACGGCGTCGGAGTGAATCGCCGAGGACCTCCTCGGCTTCTGCACCACAGGCCTCCTAGCCGGATCAACGTTGAAGGCGTGCGTGATGAAATCGGGACTGACACCCGGCATTTCATAGGGAGTCCACGCAAAGACTTCAATGTTATCCTTGAGGAAAGAGACCAAGTCGTTTCGCTCGGGATTAGAGAGATCCGAACCGATCATGAAGTACTTGGTGCCCTCGTCGTTAATGGGTACCTTGACCAGCTCTTCGATAGACTTGTCTTCGGCCTTGGAGCCGACGTCCTCGAGGACGGGAGTGCACTCGGGAACCTCAATCCACTGCACCATCTTTGGTGGCCTGCCCTCCCTTCTGTCCTTCTGCCGAACGGCATTGACAAAGCACCTCTTTGAGGCCATCTGGTTGCCTCGGATGGTCTCTTGCTTCCCAGACGTGCCAATGAACCGGACGCACTAGTGGAGGGTTGAGGCAATAGCTCCCATCGCGTGGAGCCAGCCTCGCCCCAGGATGGCATTGTAGGGGCTCGGGGAATCCACCACGGTGAATTCTATCTCCAGACGCATCGACCCCGCCCAGACTGGGAGGGTGATGCTGCCGAGCGGATAAACTGGAAAACCCGAGAACCCGACAAGCGGCGTATCGGAAGGGGTAAGCTCATCACGCGTCCGTCCAATGGCCTTGTAGGCCGAGTAATAAAGGACGTCGGCGGAGCTCCCCTGATCCACCAAGATTCGTCTGACATCCACGTGGTCGATACTCACCTCGACCACCAGGGCGTCGTCGTGTGGAAGTTGCAGCCCGTCCAAATCTTGCTCGGTGAAGTAGATGGTGTATGGGTCCAACGGTTCCTCGTGTTTTCGCTTCGGCACCCTGCCGAGCGTCATTACTTGCATGGCCGCCTCCATCTTCTGCAACTCTGTGTGCATCGAGTCGGCTCGGGCTTTCCCGACCGGGCCGTGGATAGTAGCGACCACCCCCGGACGCACTCTTTCACCCTGGGCCTGCTGCCCCTGCGGCGGTGGAATGACTTGCTGCTGGTTCGGCTGGGGGGCTGCCCCCCTAAGGATGGTAGGCGTGCGGCCGTGGTCTATCCATTCCTCCAAGCGCCCCTCGGCAACTAGTCGCTCGAGGTGTGCCTTGAATGGTCGGCATCCAGTCGTATAGTGGCCCACCTCATTGTGGTACGTGCACTTCCCTTTTTGGTTGGGATCCGAGCCCATCTTCTCCTCCGGCCAGTAGAACCAACGCTTTCTGCCGATCTCTGCCAGCAGCCTGTAGATTGGCATGGTGAAGACGGTGGTTTCGGCAATGTAGTCATTGTCGTTCCGGGGGGGCTTCTCCCATCCCCCTCCGCCTTTGTTGCCTCTGCCGGCATCTCTGGGACCTCTGTTCCCGAACGCACCACCTTGATCGTTTCTTCCCTGCCTCAGGTTGTTCACCTGTTTCTTTGTATCCTTTGGCATGCTCTTGATGGAACTTCCCTTCGACGCTCGGTCAAAGAGCAACTCTTCGAGCTCCCGAAAACGGTTAACCGTTTCCATTAACTCCACCATGTTCTTTGGAGGTCGCACCATGAGCTCTTTGAAGAGGTCGGAGTGGTCGTCGAGCCCATTTTTGAATGAAGTAGAAGCGATCTTCTGATCACAGCCTTCCACAAGGCTGTACACCTCCCAGTACCGTGCAATGTACTCCTTCAGGGTCTCGTCCGAGCCCCTCTTCATGTTAACAAGCGCGTCGAGCGTCTTCGGCTGTGTGTTGCTAGTCACAAACCGAGACGTGAACGCGCGCTTGAGCTCATCGAAGTCATTTATAGACCCCGGAGCGAGCTGGCTGTACCACAGAAGTGCCGTTGTCCCGAGGCTCATAGAGAACATTCGGCACATGAGGGAATCGCTATGGCCGTAGAGCTCGGAAACCAGGCGATATTGCTGGACATGCGTAATTGCATCCGTTGTTGGCTCATACTTGTCAAATTTTGGGATCTTGAACCCGCGCGGTGGGGCGGCTTCTACAATGGCTCGGGAGAATGGGGACCGTTTTGCCTTCTCCAACCTTGAGTCCGTATGAGCCGAGCGGTTTATGTCTGCTGTTTGGTGCTCTCCATGTGTACGCTTTGCCGGCCCGGAGGTTTGGTGCCACAGATCGAGCCCGCCCACGTGCTTGTTACTCCTCTCGGAGGACAACCTTTTGTTCCGGCCGCCACGCCCTTCGGCGGCCTCTGACTGAGGGCGATGGCGTCTGGTGTCGGGCTCGGCGTGGTAAACCTTGGTTTCGCCGGTCTAAGTATTAACAAGCACGATGCTGCCGCCGTCGTTCCGAAGAGTATACCTGTCTCCAGGCCTCAGACCGTCGTTTTCGTTGCGTTCCGGCCCTGCCGAGACTTCGATGGGGTCAGCGCCCTTGTTCCCGCGCGAGCCTTCTCCCAGAGCGTTGGGTGCGCCATTCCCGGCGCCACGCCCATCCTCCGATCGGGGATGACGCCGGTCACTTCCCCGATCCTCCGATCGGCGATGGTTATGGACACCCCCCCGCTCTTCCTGCTCTCGGTGCACTTGTTGGACGTTTGCCGGTCCCTTCCCTTTGTGGTATTGCCTCTCAAGCTCCCGTGCGTATTCTGCGTCCCCTCGGACATCTGGCGTCCGAGCGCTGGATGCCGTGGCACTGTCCTCGACGTGGTCAGTTCACTGGGACTGCCCATCGCGCCTATGTTGCTGACGTGATCGCGCCGTTTCCACTGGGACGACAAGTGCCTCGCCTCGGTGGTCCACCTCAACGACCTGCCCGAGTCGGGAAAACACCGGAGCCCGTCCCTCATCATTAGTCCTTGTGCTCGGCGGTGGCCTCCGAGTCCTCGTCCGACCGCCGGATCGTGACGTCGCGGGCTGATTTCTGGCCTGCTTTATGGCTAGTACTTCTTTTCTCAATAGTGCCAGTTCTGCTTCTATAGTGAGAGGAGGTGGGGGGGGGGGGGGGGGGGGGGGAAGAGCTTCTGTGCGTACTGGAGGTGTGAGGTTGTCAAGAGAGAGAACGTTTCCGTCCATGCTAAAGAGAATGTTGTTGGCTCCGGCGTTGCTGGGACCGGCGCCGTTGGATAAATCTTCACCAAATGGTTTCAATTTATGAACGACATCAAAACTAATATAAATCTTCTAGATTACATTACTAATTATTATAATAAAATCAATACTGTCACAAAAATTAGGTGGAAAAAAATAGACAACACTATTATAAGTTCAAGCCACCCACCTCTAGAAACATTACACTTAGATTATAAAGGTAATACAGTTGTTGCAAGTCCATTTAAAATTCCAAATGAACAGCAATCTGAAACTAAAAAATTAATTGAACAAACAAATTTCACCAACGAATGCCTTTGTATTATTGGTAAACAATTAGATAAAATAGAAACCAAACTAGATGAAGCATCAACTTCCACCAGCTCTCCTAACCAACCAGAAAAGTCTTTGCTTCATTTCCCTGAAAAGAAATTAAAACCATTACTTACACAAACTCAGAATATAGAGAAAATAGAACAACTACTTAACCAAATCGAACTAACACAGCAAAAACAAATTGACCTAACAAAACAATCTCCTCTCTCACTTAAAAATGAAGGTATCAATACACTTACCCAAATTCACGACACCTCCTCAGATGATGATATCAAAGTACTCGAACAACAATTTACTGATTTTCAAGTCAATAAGATATATGAACCAACCTTGCAAATAGTCCCTACCAAAAATTGGTATACTAAACCTAGCCCAGTAGACATCCAATACGAAGAACGATATCTTCACAAACAATTTTCTGTTTCCGCAAACAAATTATATGAATGGAATATAGATGGTCTAAGTGAACAACAAATTTTAGAAAAACTCAACCACATGTCCATGGTAGCCAATACTTACCTCAGTAATTATGACCATTCACAACCAGAAATAATAGACTTATTAACTACTGGTTTTACAGGTATGTTAAAATCATGGTGGGATAAATATCTTACCCATGATTCTAGGGAACAAATTCGAAATTCTATACAAATAGATGAAAATGGTTTCCCAATTTTTGATGAAGACATAGGAATGTCCAAACCAGACGGGATCAATACTTTAATTTTTACAATTGTCAAACATTTCATAGGAACACCAAGTAACATTACTACTCGAATTCATGATCAACTCAGTAACCTACGGTGTCCAACCCTTAGTGATTTCCGATGGTACAAAGATGTCTTTACTTCCAGAGTAATGTTACGAGATGATTGTACTAAATCTTTTTGGAAAGAAAAATTTATCAACGGATTACCAAATTTATTTGCGCACAAAATTAGGGATGTTCTTAGCCAACCTACAGGTGCCATTGAATACGACCAATTAACTTATGGTGATATTATTAGTACAATTCAAAAAGAAGGCCTTAAAATGTGTATAGATATGAAACTAAATAGACAAATCCAAAAGGATAAAATTAAAACAAAATATGAACTAGGAAATTTCTGTGAACAATATGGTCTTCCATCCATCGCCCCGTCTAGAAAAACCCAAAAGAAAGATCCCAAATTACTATCCAAAAAACAAAGTCCTAGTTATTATGATAAACCAAAGTATACCAAATCTAAAAATCACATCCCCACCACGAAACCAGCAAAAAATTCACCTCCTGACACTACCCATATTACATGTTTTAATTGTGGCAAGAAAGGCCATTATAAATCTGATTGTAGGATTAAAACAAAAATTAACAAATTAGAAATCTCTGAGAAAAATAAAATTGCAATTTTAGAAATAATCAAACTATCTAATTCAGATATCCTTAGTGATAGCGATACTGACACATCATCTTCAGATTACCTATCTTTAAAAACAGATTCGGATAACGACCAAATCAAATTAGGTTGTAATGATACTTGTTGTAAAACAATTAATACTAATGATACTTGTTGTAAAACAATTAATACTCTAACTACTGAACTTTCCGAAGAAGACTTATTAATAGACCTAATTAGCCAAATTGATGATACTACTCTCAAACAACAGTATATTAAAAAACTAAAACACATTCTAAAACACCAAATAAAGAAACCAATGGTAACTAAACAATTAGTAAATCTCAATACCACTTTAGAACGATTTAATACAAACATTAAATCGGATAATCAATTAACGCTTCTCCAACATGAGTTAGATTTACTCAAACTAGAAAATCAAAAATTACACTTACGTGTCACCACAATAGAAACCCAAATTAATATCAAAAACTTAATTTCTAAATTTGATGATACAACTTCTAACGATAATTCTGACAATGAAGAATACCCACAGCACCCCACCAAAATCAATTTATTAAAACAAATTCAATTTTCAAAATGGCACATTAAAATCGAACTCCTTATTGACACATTCAAAATTGGTATTGTAGCCCTCCTCGACACTGGTGCCGATCTTAATTGCCTAAAACAAAGTCTAATTCCTCCAAAATATTATCACAAAACAAAAGAACAATTATGCTAAGCCAATGGCAGCAAGCTCCAAATTCAATATAAATTACCCAATGTCATAATCCACCAAGACAGTATTTATTTTGAAACATCTTTTATTTTAGCCCAACATTTAACAGAAAATGTAATATTAGGCATTCCATTCATTTCTATTCTTTACCCATTTACTACTAATAATACTGCCATTACTACATCTCCTTTAGGGCAACCAGTATCATTTAATTTTCTTTCCACAACCAATTTAGACAGCTTAACTCAATGGCAACATTCTTCAATTTCTTCAAATTCCCCTACCATTCTCTAATCTCTGTGTATTTTTGCAGATGAAATCCACCAAATCCTTTGGCGAAATTTCTCTACCAATTTTTCCAACAGCTTCTACTTTTCGTTTTCCAAAACTCAAATACTTGACTAGCATTGATGATACTCAACAATGTCTTCTTGATAACTTATGGACCTGTGGACGGTCGACCTCCACGCGGTTCAGGCAATGGTTTTCGAAACGGTTCGAAAAACAAGGATTTTAGAGTCGCCACCCGGGTTTTGAGAAAGCAGTTTGGGACCCGAGAAACCAATTTGAAACACGATGATTTGAGAGAATGACTCATAAAACCAATTGAAAACCAGAGATTCGTTTTGGATCCGGGAGCCAGATTACGAACAGGGAAGGGTTTTAATGCACCCCGTTCGCCCGATTAAAAAAAATCGGTCTTTACTAAATATTTGTGGGATTTTTTAGAAAATATTTTGATGCCAAACCTTATTCAAATAAGCAATTAAATCATGAAAAACAAATAATTTAAATATTGAAATAAACAACAATTGATATGAGCAATCAAGTAACAATAACTAATTAAAAGGAAAAACCATATTCTCAAACTGTTTATAAAGGAAACTGATTTGAAATTCAAATTTGAAAAAGTGTGCCGTGCGGCACACAAAGTGTACCGTGCGGTACAGAAAGTGTGCCGTGCGGCATAGTTGGCCAGATTTCCAAAAGTGTACCGTACAGCACTCCAACTGTGCCGTGCGACACATGGGGAGTGCCGTGCGGCACTATTTCCTTCGCAAACAGTTCAAACTTTGGTTTTTCGATATGATTGAATATAGGCACATACAAGGTATGGAATATGATTGAAAATGGACTACTTTGAATGAGAAAACAGTATGTTCAAACGGGGAATGTTCCTCCTCATTGAATCGCTCCGTACGAGGCGATGTTTTCACCGTACGACGCGACCGGGAGGTATGAAATGAAGCTGATTTTGATATAACAGGGGTATACCGAGCATGGAAATGATACAAGGGATCATCCCATACTTGGTATCCCTCCCCTCAGGGTACCAAACTCAAGGAATTTGGCGAAACGGGTTTATACCTCGGTTTCGAAACTCTCGGATTGAGCTTCTCTCTGGAACTTCTGAGTATGATTTGAGCTTCCTTTGGACTTCAACTTCACAGTGGAGTAGTGACAAGGAGGATTGAAGGCTTTGGTTTGGACAAACTTGAAATGGCTACTTCACGGCTTTGGACCGAAAACAGGGGATCGGGTTTAGAATTGAGTTTTGCTTGGAAATAGGATTAGATTGATCTTCTGGAGATTAGGGATGGTAATGGAGGTGATTTGCAGTAGATATGGTGTTTTGACAAGGGGTTTAGAGGTAAGGTTTCATGGCTTCCTCTTCACCATTTTTTTTTCGTTCTTCTTCTTTCTCCGTTGGTTTTGATCTGGATTTATAGGCGAGAGCAGAGCTTGGCTCCCAAGTTTGCTTGATGCCTACCCATGGTAATGATGGCTAGGAGGTAGCCTTTGTCTTCGCCCGAAATCGTATTGAGCAGTGGGCTGCCACAGTCAACAAAAGGGGCTGCATTTGGGGCTGCATTTTATCTTCGCCCGAAATCGCATGACAGTGCCGTACGGCACAGTTCGGCGCACAAACTGTACCGTACGGTACACCAACTGTGCCGTACGGCACAACGGGCCGCCAAAATTCAAAAAGTTGTCGTGCGTGACTCCGGCTGTTCCGTGCGTGAGAGATGAGTGCCGTGCGGTACTATTGACTGAGTTGACTTTGAGAATTTCAATCCGAGAGTTCTTCCAGGCGTTTCCTTTCATCATTGGGGATTAAGATGCACGTGAACGCTCATTTTGGGGTGTCTACAGGACCGCTGTTGATTATCACCAATTCCAACTTAGCCTCAATGCTTTAAGTATTTATTTCCAAAACCAAAATTTTGACAAAACTAGACATTTAATCCTTTCCAATCGATTTGATGGAGTTTTGCACAACCCATCACATATTTCTCCTACTAACCCCAATTTAGTCCCTCCACTATATACAAAAATTCTACTTGACAGGAATTGTTACCTCCAGGACCAACTCAAAGCACTGCAGCAGCAAGTTCAGATACTTAAGGGTAAATCCTCTATTTTCCCACTGAAAATAGCTGAGAATGTGCAGTTATCCCCACTGGATAATGGTGATAGCGTGCGTATAAAATTTCCAACCAATTTAGAAACCCAAAAATCAATTTTCAGTATCTTTCCTCCAAAGATTGTTACTCATATTCAATCCAAAGCAAAAACCACTGGCCAACATTTCCATGAATTTCTGTTCCATACACTCACAAAATTAGCAGACCAACCACCATACAATTACCCTGAGATCCTCCCAGGACTCTCATTTACTTGGAATACCCTTTACCACCATCCCACAAAAACAGTCAATTGTCCCAAAGTAAAACCTCACTGCCAGCAAATTCCTTTAGAAAGACAAAATTGTGAATGCCAACTCATTTATAGCATCCCTCAAGTTTGTATTCATCTCGCCACATTCCATGATTTTCCTATCACATACCAAAATCAAACCATCCTTATCACACCAATGACTCTTCTTGATTATGGTTTCCTTAAACAAATTATTTTCACAAACCCTACTCAAACAGCCAGAGTCAACCGCAAATTAGCAATCTGCATTCAAAACCAATTCTCCAAACCGTCAACCACTGTCTGCAAAGTCATTATTCACAGTGAAATGCCGGAATGGACACCCTTTGGTTCCATTATTCCAGCCCAACACATCATGTATGTTACCTCCAACCACAATTACAATTCACATTTTTACTCGTCACAGTTTCAATTACTAGGATGTGAATTCCCAACTTGGATTTGTTCCAATCCAATTTCCCACCAAATTCGAGATTTTATTGCATACCAAATTGCAAGTCACATCGACGATACCAATCCTTTTACTCTTTACCAGAAACAGTTTCGATTATTTAGTGAAGATCCAATCCAAAAAATCAGAACACTCAATTATCATGGAGAAGTACCATTCACTTTCCATACACATCATACGACAGCAGTTCAATTTTTTGAAGAATATATAAAATTCGAGGAAGATTACTCCCACACAAATGATGATTTTTGGGATAATCTATCCAACAATGCTCTTGACAACTTAGATAATATTATGGAATATTGATGGGAGAACCAATTCCCACCGAAAGTAACAAACATGGGATTCTCATTCCCATCACCAAAAGTTAGCACATGGGAGAACCAATTCCCACCAAAAGTTAACATGGGAGAACCAATTCCCACCGAAAGTTAACACTTACAAAAACCCCCCGCAAGTTACGCCTCACATGGGAAGAACCACTTTCCCACCAAATGCCAGCTCAAGACCCCGCAAATTACGGAGTACTATTTTCCAATTTATCATGTTTGTAAACAGGGTTCCTTATTCTATAAAAGGACTCTCAAGTTAGTTAGTCAGGCAGAACTTGATCCCCCCATTTCAGAATTCCATTCCTCACCTCTCTTCTCCGAGTACTCACTCCTCCCCTCTTCTCTTTTCTTCCCCAGATATATGTACTACTCTTAGTTCAAGTTCTGTAACTCCAATTCCAGTTCAAGTAAGCCTTTTCAATTTAATGAAGTAGTTATCAATTTATTGTTTATACTTGTCTCTTACCATGGCCGGTTCTACCGCCCTTATTTACTGTTACAGTTCATGGCCGGTATAACCGCCTGTTTTATACTCTGATTTACATTTATAATTTAATATGTCTCTTAAGACTCTCCCATAAGGGACCCTGATGGAGCCCAAAAATCGCACCTCTTCTTCGCTGCCGTTGGATCATTACGGACGACTGTGATTTAAGGTACCCACTCACGGGTAAAAATGGCAACCCGGGTTGGATCCAACACCACACGCGGGTTATTTGCCTTATTCGGGTTAAAACAAAGACCCCCCAAAACCCAATCTTCCCAGACACGATTCAGTTCAAACGAAGAGAGAGAAAGTGAGGAGAGAAAACCACACGACGAACAAGAGACGACGACGATGAAGAAGAAGATCGATCGAACAGGTAACGTCTCTCTCCCTCCCTCCCTCCTTCGAAGTTTCGATTTCTAGGGCTTCGAACGTGAATTGAATCGATTTCAAATAACTTAGGTTTCCAGTTCGAACAAGAGACGATGACGATGACAAAGAAGAAGATCGAACGGGTAACGTCTCTCTCTCTCTCTCTCTCTCTCTCTCTCTCCCTCCTTCGAAGTTTCGATCTAACTTTGAGTTGGAATAAACCCTAGGTTTGAAAGAAGCAGACGAAGTAAGATTTTGAAGCCCTTAAACGAAGAGAGAGAAAACCAAACCAGACGACTGGAATCAGACGACGAAGAAGATGGATCCCCCAAGGTTGGTCTATCCCCGTGTGTGTATGCTCATTCTAATTCGAACTTTAATGATTGAAACCGTTTGCTTTATCTATGTTATTTATTAGTAGGAGATTATTTCGAAATTCAGCTCAATCAGGTATCGATAACTGCTTGATCTAAAAAACAAATTCTTGAGTCAGAGAATTTTTGAAGAGAAAAAAGAACTTATAGATCGAGCTCTTAAGATACCCAATTGAGTTGAAATTTTACATGATCTCCTATCAATTGAATCTAGACAAATTGAACAATTTTGATTGTCCAAGTGGGATTATGAATGAGCACACCCCTTGCTGAGGGTTGATAGATGCGCGAATGTTCATATTAGTGCTCCTTAATTTATGCTTGCTAAGTCCATTTATATTATTACTCGGCCCCTAATTTACAAGAAATTACTTTATTGCGGTTTGACTTCAATAATCGAACTCTATATAATTGTGTGAAAAAAATCCACTAGTCAACTGGAGTAATCATGGTCAATTGGGTTGGGTTTATCTTCATTCCCTATATTTCCTTACTCTTCAAAGTCTACTTTAGTCCTTTTTCCTCAAATAAAAGTTGCAAAAATACACGTCGGCAATGATTCAGTTTGAGTTGATATCAATGTGTTCATGCGTTAGTTGATGTTCGATCAAGTAACATTTTTTTGATATCAATGTGTTCATAATGTGGTTTTGCTTATCCTTCTGTGTCCATACTAATATGATATTACTGATCATTTAAACAAGTAGTGCTTAGTTTTACTATATGAAGCTAAAACTAATTCCTTGAATACTATTTACAGGAAACTAAAACTAATTTCCATACTGTTCATTTAAACAAGTAGTGGTTTTTTTTTTTTTTTTTTATCATCGTAGTTCTACTTGCCATGCTGATGGTTTCTAATTTTTTGGCTTCAGAATGTCGTCTTTGCGGGATGTACTATACTCACCGACACCATCACAACCCTGTGCATCATCTGGAGCTTCTTCCGAAGCTCTTTACACTCCTCAAGTGAAGGAGGACTTGATACCAAAGATTGACCAGGTGTTTGCTAGTTTGGAAGAAGCTCACAGGTTTTACAATGATTATGGTAGAGAAGCTGGATTCGGGGTTCGAATCAATTCAAGCAAGTTGGGGAAGGGCGGTTTAACTGTCAGGAATGAATTTGTTTGTCACAAAGAAGGGGTGAGGGCAAAAAAGTATACGCAAAATGTATCTGAAAACACTATACGGAAAAGGGGATTAACTAGAGAGAATTGTGGTGCAAAAATGACTGTTGTGAAACGGGGTGAGGGGTTTGCTGTCACACAATTTATCGCCACTCACAACCACACGCTTGCCACACCACGGAAGGTGCATTTATTACGATCTCATCGTAAAATGTCGACTGCCCAAAGGGCTTTGACAGACCAACTTGGCGATGCAAATGTGCCGACCCACCAACAATTGAGTATTTTGGAGATGTAAGCTGGAGGCCTTCAAAATGTTGGATGTTCTCAACAAGATCTCTATAATGCTCAAAGAGATAAGAGGAAAATGGTAGATGGCTTTGACGCTAGTTTGTTGGTTGAGTATTTTGAGGCCCAACAAGAAAAGAATCCCAGTTTTATATTCTCAATCTTGCCAGATGATGAGGGGAGTTTGTATCATTGCTTTTGGGCCGATGCAACCATGAGAAAGTCATACCAATATTTTGGGGACGTGGTGGTGTTTGATACAACTTATTAGACAAACAAATATTCATTGATCTTCTGACCTATTATAGGGGTTAATCACCACGGTCAAACAACATTGTTCGGGTGTGCTTTCTTAAGTGGCGAAAAAGACGATGCTTTCTAGTGGCTTTTCGATGCATGGTTGGAAGCAATGCCGGCTGGGGCTCCAAAAATGATAATAACTGATCAAGATCCGGCAATGGCAAAAGCAATCAGTGCTCGGCTTCCAAATACGGTCCACAGGTATTGCATTTGGCATATTGTGTCTAAATTTTCCGAAAAAATAAGTGCTATATACTATAAACAACATTATGATGACTTCCGTAACTGTATATGGAACTCCGAGACCCCCGAAGAGTTTGAAGGGAGATGGGGAGAGATTGTAGCAAAAGGTAATTTGTCCACGAATGAATGGTTAGATGGTTTATACCAAATTTGTGACAGATGGGTTCCTGCATATACGAGACACATATTTTCTGCCCATATGACCAGTAGTCAAAGAGCTAAAGGTTGTCATGCCTTCTTCAAGCGGTATGTGTCTGAAAAAAATTCTCTTATGGATTTTGTGACGAGGTTTGCTAGGGCTCTTTCACATATAAGGCATAAGGAATTAGATTCGGATCATAAAGATGTGAATGAGAAGCCACTCCTCGTAACAAATACACTGATGGAGTCGACAATGCGTGAAGTGTACACACACAGTGTTTTTCCAACAGGAACTATTGCATAGTGGGGGGTATGTCGTGAAGAGTATATTTAAAGATGATATGTGGGCTAAGTACAATGTTGTGAGGTCAACTCTGCCTAATTCAAGGGGTCTTGAGCTTGTGTTGGACAAGTCATCAAACTTTGTTAAATGTAGCTGTAAGAAGTTTGAGTCCGACGGAATTCCATGTCGGCATATCTTGGGCTACTTCACTAAAAAGCAGATTATGCAATTACCTGAACAATACATATTGCAGAGGTGGACTAAATCAGCAAAAGCTACTAGGGTTATGGATGATGGCACTGTTTCAGAAATATGTGACACTTCTATGTTAATGAAGAGAAATAGGCTTTTTCGACTAGCTAGTAGGGTTATTAATGCATGTTTGTTAAATGAAAATGAGACTGAAGATTTGGAAGAATATTTGGATTCAACTGAAACGCGGCTTGCATCGAAGATGAGTGACTTGAATATTCGCGAAGAGAGTAGTGTTCGAAAGCCTATTTCTCGTGGACAACAACCTATTCTCAAAGAACCACAACCAGTTAGATCAAAGGGTTGTGGTAAACGGTTGAAAGGAGGAAAAGAGAAGGCTATGAAGAAGAAGAGGCGTTGCAATGGTTGTGGGAAATTGGCGACACATGACAAAAGGAATTGTCCGGTACTTCTTGGAATGTACGTCTATGCATCTAAAAATATTCATTTATAATTTTTATGCTTGATTTTTAAAAATTTAATTGTCAAATTTGTTTCTAGCTCTAGTGGAGATGGTAGGTTGAATGACGAGGACGACGAGGATGACGAGGATGTTGAGCAGGCCACATGGACTATGACGACGAATGTAAGTGTTTGCATATTTAAATGTGCTCTTATGTGCTTATGTGCTCTTCAACTATCAACCATGTGCTTGAATTCATTCTCTTCTTTATCAAGCATGTTTCTGTAATTTGTGAGTTCAATGGGTATAATTGCTTCTATCAATCTATTAAGCAAATTAAGTCATTCTTCGATTTTTTTTAATCTGCTTCTATCAATCTATTAAGCAAATTAAAAATGGCAGCCTTATTAATGATTCATTAAGATTCTAATTGCATAAAAGGTGAGGATGAGCTGGTTCTTAATTTGAAACCCTGTTGTAGTTCATCAATTAAAGTGAAGTTTTTCTCAATGAATGACTCAAATTTGTGGCTGAATCAGTATGAAATGGGAGGATAATTTGAAATCTTTCCCTTGTATGTTTTTTTTATCACTGGTCTTCCAAAAATTTTTAGGTGTTTGTAATTTCTTAGCTCTTGCACTTTTTTTCAGGATGCGAAAACGACTCGTGAGAGGATGGAGACGGAAATGAAGAAATGTTGAGGAATTTTTTGTTGAAGTTTTATTGTACTGAATTGCGTTTATAGACTTGGTGCTGAATTCTTCATAGACTAGATGTTGAACTCTTGATAGAGACGAGCTTTGTTTTAATTTCTGTAACCTATGTTTATGTTTATGTTTAACTCTATAAAATTGAGTGACTGTCCAAATAGAGATGAGCATGTTTCTGCAGTTGCAATTCAATTGAAATTTCTTGTTCGTGGTTAACCGTAGTATGTGGTAGAAACTAGTTGGAAGTTAGTAGTAAAATGTATCTAAAACTTGTGGAACGCTGTATTTGAAACATGTAATTCCTTCATCTACTATTATACTGTAGGATGTTCTGGGTTTCTGGACTTGTTTGTGGTTAACCATAGTAGGATGTTCTGGGTTTCTAGAATTGTCAAACCAGCTTGGGTTTAGACAAACAAATATTTGAAACATGTCGTAATTCCTTGGTGTACTATTATTATGATGACTTCCTTAATTGAGTTTTTTTTACAGATCACATATTTCTGTATTGCGATGGCAACTTAAATGGTTACGGCAAATGCAACCATGTGGTATTGAATCTTCGAAACTATATTCCAGTTGCGTGGACATGTATGCAAAGTCTTGTCCTATCGGTGTCATGTTTTCTAATACTATACTCAAGACCTCCACTAATGACTGAAATTACTTGTTCCAGCGTTGTAGTTTTGTGTCATTAGTGCGAGATTTATGATTTGTGCCTGAAAGTTTTTATACAATCTGCTAAATGATATGAAGCCCATATTTCTCCCCTTGTAACTCTCATGCAAACTAGACAGCTTCTAATTCTGGTTGGGTACTTCATAGATGGATGTGTCAAATATCTAATGGTATGGTAGAAGAGCGTGTTAGAACACCCGATGAATTTTTATGAACCCTAGCATTGAAAACTCATAATCTTGAATTTTAATTTGATATGGGGTATGACCATTCATATTTATCTCCTCAGCTACTTCAGGGCGGAGAATTTGTGGTGGATCTGCTATTGGTCTCATCTCGATAATTCAAGCCGTTCACTTTTTTAAGACATTTACTATCGCGTCGATCTGACAACACAAGGAAAATGGAGAACAGGAATCGTAGGTAGCTCTAATGGCTACTCTAAGATTTCTTATGGCAGAAAGGATTATTGAAAATTTGCAAAGGATAGAGAATACAACACTCAAACAACCCTCTCTTCAAAACTCACATGCCTAATGGGCTTGTCTTTCTCTTTTCTTTTCTTTTTTTCCGTAACAGAATAGCCGCCAAGATTCATATCTTGCTACCAATCACGAGCAAGAAATCCTAAGCAAAACTTGAATTTTAGCTATACGGCTAGCCCAACCCCTGAATTGTAGACCCAACAGACTCAACATCATACTCGGTATTTTGCGAGTTGCTACGATACATGCCTCAAAGTTGTGAAATACTTAATGTTTGAACTCATCAGTTCCCATCATAGTGAAAGTCATAAATACAAAGGTGGTTAGCTGCCACTAATACAATTGTTGATCCTCCGATGGCACAACAATTACAACAAAACTAGTTAGCTGCCACTAATACACCCATGAGCACCATTACAATTTTGTTCATACACCAAGACTTTAACTTAATTATAGTATAGATTACAATCACTTAACAAGTAGAATTACCAATGCTATGGCAATCAAGAACATGAGTATATTGACTCTATATTTCAAATTGTCCAATGCAACTTGCATGCCCTGAACACTGTGGACGGCCCACGGAGATGGTTCTGTTTTACGTTTGAAAAGATTGTGATTGTTAGAGTCGCCACCCGGATTTGAGGTCCGAACCCGAGAAACCGATAAAAATATGACTCGTTTGCCCATTTGAAAAAGATTTCACTGATCATGGCGGAACCAAAGATTTCTCGGATTCGGGGGTTTGGTTACGAGAGGGGAAGGGTTTTACGGCACCCCTCTCGCCCGGTCCATGAACCGGTCTCTACTCGACATTTTGTGGGATTTCGAAAGCATTTGAAATTCAATTTATCCACGTAAATAGGGAATCGGGGATGGGAATCACATAACGATAATATATACAAGGGATACGATTTTACGGTGGATGCTCGTGCACGTGATCTACATGAGTGATAATGATGACAATAAAGAAAATTACTATGAACATTTGCAGGAATAAGAAATAACAGAAACTGTACAACAACACATGAGATTATGAGCCTGAGACTTAATAAACTGACTTGCAATCTGGATCCCAGAATAGGGGTTGAGCGCTCAAGGGTGACGGCTTAAGCGCTCAATCCTCAAGAACAGCTTGAGCACTCAAAGACATGACCTTGAGCGCTCAAGCCATAATGTGGCTTTCTGGTTTCTGACTTGAAAATGGATTTTGGGTGATTCTCAGGACCATAAATATACAGATTAAAGACGTTTGAAGTTGAACTATGAGATTTGCAAAGATTTTGATATTTGATCATCATAAAATAGTTAATTACACTCATGCATGTGATTTTGAGGTAGATATAGGCTGTTTTATGAGTGACATGAACATAATCAACTACTTAATGACGATCAAGATCAAGAGAAAGCACAAAAGTTAGCAGAACAGAGACTGTTCAGAACTGGAATCGAGCGCTCAAAGCCTGAGGTTTGAGTGCTCAACCCTTATTGTAATTGTAAATTTAAAAAGTGTTTTGTTTAGTTATTTTAGCCCTGTAAGCCCAATGCAAGTACAGAAAGCTTGCTTGGACCTACTGGTCTTCCTCAGAAAGACCAAAACAGTGAGGTTTTCACATGTTTGACTACCTTTTGAAAATGATTGTAACTTGAGCTTGATTCTTGGCTTGGTTGGAAGTGGTTGATTATGGACGTTTGGTTGGTACTCTGGGTGGATGAGACAATGTATGTGATAGATTGATGATCAAAGATCGAATTTAGAGTTTGAAGAGTGGTTTTTGTGAGTGGTTTGGATGGTGAGTGAGTGGTTTTGTAGAGAGAGAGAGAGGATGTTTTCTGGAGGAATTGAGAGAGCTGGAGTATGAGAGTTGGTAACCTGGAAACCATGGGTAGTGGGTGGTTTTTATAGGGAGTGAGTGGGAGAGAAGAAAGGAGAGAGAGGAAGTGGGTTTGTATTTGAAAGTGGGTTAGGAGTAGATTAGGGCAATGTAGGATGTATTATACGTGTAGAAGACGTATACAATCGGTTAGACGCTCCTCCCTGCATGAAATCTCATGATGAGATACTCTGCAGATTCCTGACTGGGATCAGAGTTGAGCGCTCAAAGCCATGGGCTTGAGCGCTCAAGGTGGAATTTTTGGGTTTGAGCGCTCAAGGGTACTGGTGGCAGGTTGATGGTTTTGCTTGGTTTGGTTATTTTTGGGTGATTTTGGACTGTTTTGCAATGTTTGGTTGATTTTGATCAAGTTCAAGCCATTCTCACAAGTTTCGGGTAGTCATGATTGGTCCGTTTCATCATCGGGAATGCTCGAGCGCGTCCCGGGTTCAAAATCGGGGTGTCTACAAACACGTTTGTCAAACTTGTTCATGTTATCACCTCATTCAACCCCTCATCAGTTTCTGGATGATACCCAATTGGATTGCACCACTTCCAATAGTTGCATCTACCTTCGTCTTTCGTCTCCTTTGGACACCCATAATAGAGCCTTCCAGGATTACGGTCTGACTTCGAAATCCTCACAACAGCTCTCATGCCACACCAACATGCTTTGTTGCGAAATTGAAGATAGTTATCTGCACAGCTACCCATGTTGCTTGAAGTAGTCATGACTGTTGAGGACCAAGTAAAAACAAAATTAAAGGTACAGAGATTTGATCGCGTGGATGTATAGCGTGCATAGAAACAGAGACAACTAATTCCATTTCGAATGGTTGGAGAAAAAGTAAAAACTTATTTCAAATGAAGATAGAAGATAGAGATGTAAAAATGAGTGATTCAAGTTAGACATGAATAATGAAGTTGTTGCTACTCTCTTTCCGAAGATAGAAAATCGCATGATATTGATCCACCCTCAAATCTAGTATTATAGAAGGTAGTTGACACCCATTTCAAGGACAGAAAAAGAAGCCATTGAAATGCATTAATAGTTCCAGAAAAATTAAGGCTAACAGAACCAATCAACACGAGCAGCAGCAGCAACATATGTAAATCCAAAATAACCAAACCACAGTGGTGTAAATCCAAAATAACCAAACCACAGTGGAACAACTCCAGCAGGACCAAGTAAAATGAGTAGTTCAATTGCGTCGAGAATATAGAATATAGACAATATAGAGCAGCAACAAAAGTATGTCCATAAAAACAAAACAATGAGTTTCAATTGCATCGAATAGTTCAACACAGGCACGTCTTTATAAATATTCACTCGCAAACATTAGCACTACTCATATAGAAAATCACTGACCAAAGTGTTATTCAACACAAAATCAAGGCCAATAATTAGAATCAAGGGCAATAATTTGGCAGAATGATGTTCTTGATTGGAGAAGTTACGTTAATTATTGTTTGACAGTATTCGAATGTGATAGATTGTTACACACTTATTAGTTTTCAACAAGAAGTCAGAAGCAGGTGGTTCGTTTTGGCCTCACACAAACAGCTGCAAATAAATAAACATTCAAATGAAATAAAAATTTCCCGTTAGTAATGGTATTGCAATGAGCTAAATTATAGGGTTTTGATTACTTATTTCTCCCGAAACCCTAGTATTTTGGGAAAAAAATCAACAGTGAAATACAAAAATGAAACCCTAGTTTTTCGAAATACAAATGATTAAATCGAAACCTTAGTTATTTGAATTCGAGATTGAAACCCATCCGAACTCGAAACCTTAGTCATTTGAAGTCGAGGTTGAAACCCATTCGAAATGGAAACCAAAGTATATGAAATCGATTCAGTTCACGTTCAAAGCCCTACAAATCTAAACTTCGAAGGAGAGAGAGAGAGAGAGAGAGAGAGAGATGTTACCCGTTCGATATTCTTCTTCGTCGTCGTCGTCTCTTGTTCAAACTGGAAACCGAAGTTATTTGAAATCGATTTAGTTCACGTTCGAAACCCTAGAAATCGAAACTTCGAAGGAGAGAGGGAGGGGGAGAGAGAGAGAGTGAGAGACATTACCCGTTCGATCGATCTTCTTCTTCGTCGTTGTCGTCTCTTGTTCGTCGTCTGGTTTTCTCTCCTCACTTTCTCTCTTTTCGTTTGAACTGAATCGTGTATGGGAAGATTGGGTTTTGGGGGGTTTTTGTTTTAACCCGAATAAGGAAAATAACCCGCGTGTGGTGTTGGATCCAACCCGGGTTGCCATTTTTACCCGCGTGTGGGTACTTTAAATCACAGCCGTCCGTGATGATCCAACGGCAGCGAAGAAGAGGTGCGATTTTTGGGCTCCATCAGGGTCCCTTATGGGAAGATTATTGGGTACATACATACATATAAAGACAGTTTTTTTTTTGCTCGAATTGGTTGTGTGTGCCGTGTGTGTGAGTGGCGTCTGAGCATGGGGCCGGAGATATATAGGGGCTGGGTGGCCCCAGTCCTTCCCAATTTATTTTGGAGTATGTATTGTATACTTTTTTTACAAATATTTTTTAAAAAGTAATAATTAAATAGTTTTAGCAATTTCCATTTCAAAAACTGATAAAAGATCCCTTGCAATGATGATACTTCGTTTGTCAAGTCATATGATAACAAAAATAGTCAAGATTAATTTTCTAATTTATCAAAACAGTCCTATTAAAACTCAACTAATAAGATTTAGCCTTGAAAGAATAATTTTTTATTTTATTTTTTATAATATGGCCCTCTCCGACTTCGATTCCTATCTCCGCCATTGTTTGGGCACAACAATGTTGGACTAAATCGATCCACCCAAGTTGATCAAACTGAGAAGCAGGGGATAATTTCCGCTTAGAGTGTCGGCAAGACATTGTTGGAGGTCGGAACTACTCCCCATCCATTCACACGGTTTGCCTTTAGGGCTCTGCTTCCTTCCCTTGTGTACATATGTATGAGCTTAAAGAAGGAAAGAGTGCGGTGTGCAATGTAGTTGTGAGGGCGAGGTCGAGTGAGAGGGAGCCGGAATGGCTCTCCGTGACAGCGATAGCTATTTATTGATTCGAATAAATCCAGTTTATGTGAATGCATAGTTACACGTTAGGGGTGGATTCCAAACCCCAGATTTTCTCTCTCACCGTCTTTGTCTAATTTAATTTCAATGTTCTTTAGTTAATTAGCTTTCCAAAACCAAATCTCAACCAATTGTTTTCTTAGAATTAATTTAAAAATTAATCGAAACCATTGTAACTTAGCCAATCTGTCCCTGTGGATCGACACTCGTTAACCATTGTTCTTCTGAAAAAGAGTTAATTCCCAGTTTTTATAAATATAATTTTGATACCGTACGACACGGTCAATGCACCAAACACATCACCGCCGAAAGTATGAGCACTATACCAAAAAGAAGAGCGTGGGGCCTCAAAGACATATATAATCAACTACTCAACTTTATTCTGGTAAAGCAAGGTGTATGGATTTACCAATACAATCAAAATTACCTAGTCCTCTCCACTACCACAAGGAAGACAAAAGAAAAGGACATGAAAATCTTGAAAGGAATCTTTGATGACTATGCATCTACCCAAATTATCATAACCAGGGACACCTGCCTCTATTATTGTGATTCTTTTTCAATTGAGGAGGACCACCTATGTAAATTATGTCAAAAAGGTGCACCAATCCAAGAAAATGAGGTGCTCTAGAAACACCATTTACCTGCTACCCACTAACTTTACTTTACACCTAAAGAGAGAGTGAGTGGTTGGTAATGTAAGCAATGACATTCAGGATATGCCCCAACGTCTATAAATGAGCTCTGAAATTATTGTAGAAGGAAGAATGTAAGAGATATCTTCCTCTACCATTTAGAAAGAATTTAGGCATTGTAATATGGCTTGTTAAGCTTTCAAGTGTAGTGCGATTATTTATCTATGTAACAAACTTCTAATTGTTTCAAAAAATTTCTATGAACGAAAGAGTGTTGTTTAGTTATTGCTTCCAATCCGTTCTCTCTTTGTTATCTCTTCTTCGATATACACCCTTAGTCGGAAATGTAATAGGGTTGTGGTTTACTGGGTTGAAAGGCTGTTACCCTCGAGCGCCTATAGTAAAAGATCCATCCGATCAGTAGCCACCCGGCAAAAGTTAGTGTAGTTCAAAGGTGAAAGGTGTGGTTTAGTGTAGTTCAGAGGTGAAAGGTGTGGTTTAAGTCATTACCAGGCATCTGTGGAAACACGGCTGTACACCAGAGCAGATACCGGATCCAGGTAAGCTCAAAGCGTCAAGGTATAATTCCTTTTTGTTTTATTTTTACGGAAGCATAGTGGACCCTTGTTTATATGAGAAACTTATTGAATAACTATGAAGAATGTTATATAGTAAGGATAACACTTTACATCCATCAAAACTAGTTAAAACTACTCAGATCACTTTGTTTTATGACTGATTACCTTATGTTTGGTTCATATCAATGCTTTGTGCAATATATTGATAGTCAAAAGGACATACTCCAGATAGAACTCTTCTTCAGCATATAGGTCATTATTCAGACATAACTGATAAAGATACTGAAGATTTAAGAATTTATTTAGAAAAGAATATTTACGCACGAACTCATATATTACTACTCCAGAAGAATTAGAAAAGATTAGAAAGTGAACCAATTGAACATTCCTCTCCCAGATCTCCAAACCATTGGTAGAATAGATATGATAAATAGATCAGAAATACTAGTTGAGGTAAAAAAGATACAAAGAAGAAAACAATATCTTAGAACATTACAATATATTTATATAGAAGAATTACTATAAAGTGAAGATTAATTAAATGAATTTATTATTAACGAAACATTAGAAACAATTATATCTGAAATAACATTTATAAATTCATTATTAAGAGTATTCCAAGATTACTTGAATTTTATAAGTAGAGTATAACCCATACTACAAATCTCTAGTAATAGAAGGACCTAGTTGCAAATAACAAGTCGTGTATTTGTCACATAGGATTATTATTTCAAAAGGAGCATACAGTTGAAAGTTGTGGAAAGTAGACGCGTTTGCTGAAAAGCAAACAATTTGTGGACTTTGAAAGAGAACCGCGTTAGGGATCAAAAAAAAGAGAACCGCGTTGTTTTTTCTCCGCCTTTTGAGGAAGAACAATTTGTCCCTTCCTTTTTTAGTGCCCCTCGTCTTTTTTTTTTAGTGTCGACATTTTTTTTTTGAATTGTCCCTTAATAAGTGTGTACTTTAAAAAATAATTGGGTAAAAGTTTATACAATATCATCTTGCCGTTGTGAAAAATCAGTAAGTAAAAAGTTAATGGGTAAGTGGATGATAATTTTAGGAAGTCGAGGTAAAAATTGATGTGAAAAGTGCAAAATAGAGGTAAAATTTTATGTAAAATTGCATTTGTTACTTTAATAAGTTGAATTTACGAAACAACACACTTAAAAAAGGGACGGAGAAAGTATTCAACACAGACGAGGAATAAACTTGTGACTACACTGTATTAGGATGAAGAATTTAGTGAGGGAAAAAAATGAGAGAAAAAATGTAATTCTAAATTTTTTTTTTTTTTGCCAAAAAGCTCAATGGGTTAATTTACTACAACATGCCGATGTTCCATCAACTCAAACTTTAAAAAATCAATACGTTTTTTTTTTTCATCCTCAAACACCCTAAGCTTTCCGCACGATAATTGAGGTAATGCAATCAGGAACTTCATTTCTAGAGTTTTGTTTTTCTTTTTTTGGGAAGCACTTTTCTAAAGTTTACTACTCCTATTCTCTAAATCCGGAAATAGAACGCAAAATTAAAATGAAAAAATTCAACAATTTCTTTCCGGAAATTATATATGGTTCAGGTTTTCGAAAAGGATCAAGCACACATTTTTCACCTAATACTTTGGAGGAGTATTATATCAAAATTTAGAGGAATGTTTTCATGAAAAACCTGAATAATAACAATTGGTGTATTATACCATTTTTGTTTTGTTTTGTTTTGTTTTTTTCTCCAGAAACCACATTAAATTGAAGTTAGAAATGAGTAGAGTGAGAGTATCACTAAGGGTGAGTTTGGACTAAATTTTTAGGAGCTTTAATGGCAAGGTATTTTCGGTTGTTTTCTTAATCATTGCAAGATTCGGGTCAAATTTTTACATCATATTTACTGAACAAAGATTTTTTTGGTAATCAAAGATGATAAATCGTAACCGAACAATTTTTAATTGGATTCACATTTGTGTAAATACCGTGCTAAAACCCCCCCTAAAAAGTTAGTCCAAAATCAGCGGGATGGAAGTTTCCATCTTTGTTCTAATCAAAGATGCCCTCTATCCTCTTCAACAATGTCCCGAGCTTTGTAGGACTTGTCTCCCATCTTGACTTAGACCTATTGGTCTCTCTTCTCTCTCTCTCTCTCTCTCTCTCTCTCTGAGATTTATCAAGTAGCCTTGTAGACAGAAACCATGGCCTCCTCCATGTTACTATTCATTATTCTCCCTTACTTCATTACTTGTGCTATTGCCCCGACCGGTCTCTCTAATTGCACTACTACTACTACTACCATCGGCCCTTCTCCGGGCACCGCGTATGCGAATGCTTCGTGCACCGTCGTTGTTAACTCGTCCAGCCCCATAAACAACCCAAGCAGCAAACCCCCAAGCAGCGAACCTTCGTCGCGGCCCATAATCAGCCCAAGCAGCGAACCCCCAAGCAGCAAACCCCCAAGCAGCGAACCTTCGTCGCGGCCCATAATCAGCCCAAGCAGCGAACCCCCAAGCAGCAAACCTCGTGTGGATAGACCACATAAGAACCGAATAGCGATAATAGCAGGCTCCGTTTCTGCTGCCCTTGTGGTTTTCTGTCTCTTGATTCTGATATTCTTGACGAAATTTAGCAAGACGAGCACAGAGGATTTGGAAGATTATATACCACACGTTCCGGGAATGCCTGTTATGTTTACGCACGAAGAACTTCGTGTGGCAACAAGGGATTTCAAGGACAGGCTTGGTGGTGGTGGATTCGGTTCGGTGTTCAAAGGAGTGTTACCAGATGGCACCGAGATTGCAGTGAAGCGGTTACATAAAAAGGGCCGAGCAGTAAGGGAATTCTTAGCAGAAGTTGAAACAATTGGCAGCATCCACCATTTTAATCTGGTGAGATTGGTTGGGTTTTCTGTAGATAAATCTTGCCTTCTCGTATACGAGTACATGAGTCATGGTTCTTTAGACAACTGGATCTTCTCTGGGTACCAAAAACCTTTTCTCGATTGGGAAACCCGTAAGAAGATTACGCTCCAGATAGCCAAAGGGTTGGCCTATTTGCATGAAGAATGCAGACAGAGAATCATTCACCTTGACATAAAGCCGCAAAACATTCTCTTGGATGCAAATTTCAATGCCAAAATCTCAGATTTTGGGTTATCTAAACTAGTAGACAGAAACTACAGCCAGGTTTTGATCAACTTGAGAGGAACTCCTGGATATATAGCTCCAGAGTTAGGCCACTCAGAAATCACAACAAAAGTCGACATCTACAGCTTTGGGATCGTTCTCCTTGAAATAGTTAGAGGGAGGAAAAAATTCGATGAAACTCGATCGGAATCTAGCAGACATCTACTCACTTTGTTGCATAATAAGGCAAGGGAGGATAAATTACTTGACATCGTCGATAACTTGAACCAGGAGATGCCTGAAAATGGAGAAGAAATGTTGAGAATGATAAGAACTGCAGCTTGGTGTTTACAAAATGATCCCACAAGAAGGCCTCTCATGTCAACCGTTGTAAAGGTTTTGGAAGGATTGATGGAAGTGGTTCCGAACATCAGCTATGAGTTCACCCATGCAATGGGATCTGCATCTAATGCCAAAGGCCGTGCTTCTGCAACAATAGGATCTGCATCTAATGCCAATGGCCGTGCTTCTGCAACACAACAAGCATCAGTTCTTTCTAATCCTAGATGAAAAGCAGCAAATTCAGGTAAAATGCAAGTAGACTCCATGTACGCCAAGTTAGCACTGAATTACTCGTAGAACTGAATTCATGATTCTGTTTTTTGATCAAGTATTCGGATTATTCTTGCGTTTATTTGTTCGGATGCTCTGGACCATGAATGAAGGAAGCATGGTAATGAGCATAGAAATTGATTTAGGTCTTTAGGCCTGCCCTCCCTGATGCCTTTTGGCTTTGATTTGGGGGCATGGTTATGCAGAAAAAGTCCTGTAGCTTCTCGGTTCTTGGAGGTTTAGGTGGGTTACTGTTTCAGTGGTTTATGAGAGCAGCCACTTTGTGCATATTGCCAAAGATTAGGTCTCTCTCCAATCATCCCCCGCTTATACACCCAATGATTGGGGACTAGATGAGTTCTATTATTGTTGTTATTGTTATTGTTGTGTTATTTGTTCGGATCAGGGATGGAGCCAGAGGGGGGCCAGTAGGGGCGGTCGCCCCTGCAACGAAAACAAAAAACCTCTACTATTACATAGAAAAAACTAATTTTCCTATGAATTATATGGGCTCGCCCCTGCAAAGTATTTTGGATAAAACATTCGCCCCTGCGTAATGAAATTCCTGGCTCCGTCCATGGTTCGGATGACATGACTGTACTTGTTTCGCTCTTTTTTTTTTTTGTGTCAACTATTTCAGAAAGTTCTATTGAAATAATAAATTCACATGGTACGCCAAAAAGTTCTTCTATGAATCTTGAAATTTATCTTCGCACAAAAACAAACACTACATGAAAAACAAGTTCATTATGAAAAAACAGAAGGAAGAACCAAAAACATAAAGCAGAAGACAAAGAAAACGAAAACAATAGAAAGCAGGCTTATGATGGGAATTTTAAGTTAACAGAAACTACACAGTCGGTGGTGTATCAACTTGTTGGCTAATTTACTTTGCCGTTTTGTTCAATGTTGTATTCAATAGCTACTCAGTCAGATAGAGCAAATCATATATGTGCATATACATTGGAAATACTTGAAAGACATATCACTCTCAGCATCATCCATGCTGATAAGCCTGGTGTAGTAACATTTTCCGTTAACCAAATTTGTATGGAAATCAGTTTAATTTACATTTATTTCGCATGCTAAGTTGATCATGCTTTGTTATAAGAGCATCAATTTAGTAGCTAAAAGGAAAGCAATTAAATCAAAAGCACCGAGATATGTTTTGAGTGAAATTCCTATCCTTTATTGAAGCACAAATATGTGACCGTTGATATTTGTTTAAACCTAATAACCATGTCTATTTATTTGACCCTAAAATAGATACACCATTTAGTTGAAATCTCTACATCAATTACAACATTTACTACCTATTTTGGGGATGTTCTAGAAATTGACTTAAGTTGGTTTTTTAATTGATATATTGTGAGAGAGCGACATGTCTCGTAAAATGCAATAGGTTAGTTTTTAGGTGAGTTTGAGAATAAATCAGTTTCTGGAATCAGACCAACATGGTACGACCTATTTTACACCATTGTTTCCGATGCAAAACCAAAAAATAAAAAATGATTTCCACCGTACTCCCATGTTCAATATTGCCTTTAGGTGAAATAATCCTAAGTTTGACTCGCGAGTGGACTAGATGTGTTAGGAAAATGTTAAGTGGACTAGAAGTGTTAGGAAATAGCTATAGTGGACCCTATAACAACTGGCCCTTAAAACAAAAGTCATCTTAGCAATTAAGCTAAACTCAACTTTTATGGGAAAACTCATTTTAGCATAAGAGATACAATGAGTCTCGAACCCATTTTTTTCCCATCTTAACAAATTTAATGACTACAATTTTTGGGTGAAATATTTGACGTCAAAACAAATGGTGCCTTTAATTCTCACATTCCAGTTGCAACCACAGAAACTCAATGACTACAAATTGGTAGGCGTGAAGAGTGGGTTAACTGTGATTAATTGATAACTTTGCAAATGAAAAGTCTTTATTGAATGAGGGTGGGGTCTTCGTTAAGTAAGGAGTGTTCATCACGGACAAGGTGATTATTCAATGCACTCGGGCTAAATATGTATTCCAGAAATATTTTCAATGCCAGGTGAGCACGGCCACCTGGTGCCAAGCGTAATATTACTTTTGGACGGCCCAGATTTCTCCCACTTTCTCCTCTTTTTCTCTTTAAAATCTGGGCCACACTTTTGGATGGCTGAGATCAAGAATTTGGTGAGGGAAAAAATGCGAGAAAACATAATTATAATTTTTTTTTGCCAGATAGCTCAATGGGTTAATTCACTACAACAAGCCAATGCTGTTCCATCAGCTTGAACTTGAAAAATCAAATACGTTTTCTTTTTCATCCTTAGTTGCACTAATAATAATGTCTCCAAACACGACCCTAAGTTTTTGGCACGATAATCGAGGTAATGCAAATCAGGAACTTCTTTCCAGAGGTGTGTTTTTTTTTTTTTTTTTTGAGAAGTACTTTTCCAAAGTTTACTACTCCTTCTCTAAATCCGGAAAAAGAACGCAAAATTAAAATGAAAAATGATTCGTCAATTTCTTACCGGAAATTATATATGGTTCAGGTTTTCGAAAAGGATCAAACACCCATTTTTCACCAAATACTTTCGAGGAGTGTTATATCAAAATTTAGAAAAATGTTTTCATGAAAAACCTGAATAATAACAATTTCTGCATTTTACCTTTTTTTTTTTTTTTTTTTGGGTTTCCAAAAAACACATTAAACAAAAATGAGAAACGAGTAGAATGAGAGTGTCACTGAGGGTGAGCTTAGACTAACTTTTTAGGAGCTTATTAGCGGGGTTTGGCCGAAGCCCTAGGTCCAAAAGGCCTGGCCAGGGCATCAAAAAAACCAAAATTTGAGGAGCACTCCCATAATTTTTGATATTAGACTTGAATAGGGGTCTTTTTGACCCAATAGAAAAAATAAAAAAAGGCCCAATTTGTTATTTTAAAAAAGAGGCAGGGCAGCCCATCTCACATCATTAGACATTTGATAGAGCCCAACTTAGTTTTAAAACATTAGCCCAACTAAGCCCAAACACAATAGAAATGAGCCCAAGTAAAATAAAAACAACTCACTCCAGCCTCTCAGTGAATGAAATAACTCACTCCAGTCCAAGCAAAATGAAGTTATCTATTTTCTATGATTAATTGAGATATATCAGATAAGGCTATCTCACCTCTAACAAATTTTATAATTGTCATTCAAAAAGAAAATATTATACCTCTTTTTCAAATTTTGTGTTTGTTGTTCAATATGGACTAAAATCACTATATAAACAAATTATTCCACTAAAATTGTTGTTTCATCGTAAAAATATGTAGGGCACCATTTGACGATTAGGCCTAGGACACCAAATACCTTGGGCCTGCCCTGCTTGTTGGGATAGTATTTTCGGTTGTTTTGTTAATCATTGCAAGATCGAGACAAATGTTTACATCATATTTGCTGAACAAAGATGATAAATTGTATCCGAACAACTTTTAATTAGATTTACATTTGTGAAAATACCGTGCTAAAAAGTTAGTCCAAAATCAGCGGGGTGGAAGTTTCCATATTTGTTCTAATCAAAGATGTCCTCTGCCCTCTTCAACAATGTATGGCTCCCAAGCTTTGTAAGACTTGTATCTTGATTTAGACCTATTGGTCTCCTCTCTCTCTCTCTCTCTCTCTCTCTCTGAGCCTTATCGAGTAGCACTCTAAACACATCTTCAAATCATTTCCCTAAACAGAAACCATGGCCGCCTCCATGCTACTATTCATTATTCTCCCTTGCTTCTTTGCCTATGCTATGGCCTCGACCAGCCCCATAATCTTCCTCAACTCAAGCGAACCCAAGTCGTGGCTCAACGACAACTCGATCGACATGAACGTAAGCAGCATGGACGGATCAAAAGTGTGCGCAATTCTATCAAGAACAAAGAGCCTCGGCTTTGTTTGCAGATTCTACTGCACTGGCAGCTGCACGGACTATTATTTCGGCAAATGAGGAAGTGAGTTAGCTGTCTTTCCGAAGGTCCTCCCCTGTTCTTCTGTCCTATAGGGGTTGGGTTTTCTAAGATGGAGGAGGAAGGACAAAACTCACTTCCATTTGTCTACCAGTTTTTGGGAAGTTGGAGCTTGTGGTGACCGGCCGTAACGGTAGTGTCTGTCTAGGGATACAAAGGTTTTGTATCTCCCAGTAGATTGGATTTCTGGAAGATTTCCTTGTTACCCTCACCAAATTAAAACTTCTGTAAAGCAACATCCATTTGAATTAAGGGTTTTGTCATCATGCCTACCTATCATTCAGTCTCTTGACATGTTCTGGTGGCAAGACAGAGAGCATCATATGATACATAGAGTTTCAAAGCTTAGAGATACAGGCCAAACAAACAAGGAACAAAATAAAGAAATACTTTCTAATCCCATTTTTCTTCTGCACCCATCACATTACTTAGGAGTATTATACTGCACTCTTCTTTATGACTAATCTGCTGAGCTCTAGGCATTGAAACTTCTGTGTCCATCATTGATTGAATTAGAAGAGGTTGAAATCTTTAGCACCAGCTTCGGCTTCCCTGAGACAAAGACAAAGACTGGAATAGGCACATCGTATGCTAGAGCTTAAACAACCTCCCCACCTACCGAAGTGGGCGTAAGTCCACCCGAACACTCAATTCTTAAAAAACTATAATAAAAATTACGCTTTGCCATGTCCCACTAGTCCATGATAAGAAATGTGTGGGAAAGAAAGAAAATGTGGTTGCTTTCACTTGGAGGAAGTAAATGGATGGATTTTCTGACTTTCCTCTAAGAATGCCATATGGTTCTTGGTTTCACATGGAAGAATTAAATGTGGTTGCTTTCACCTCTTTGTTCTTCTAGCCATACCATTTGTCATATCATCCACTAGTGTCGGGCCACATGCTTCGCACGTATTCTAAATATTTTTTTTTGCCAAAATGCTCAATGGGATAATTTACTACAACTCAAACTTTAAAAAATCAATACGTTTTCTTTTTCATCCTCAAACACGACCCCAAGCTTGATGTTATTGTGGAAACTCAAACTTGTGACGATAATTGATGTAATGCAATCAGGAACTTCATTTCCAGAGTTTTGTTTTTCTTTTTTTTGAGAAGTACTTTCTTAAAGTTTACTACTCCTATTCTCTAAATCCGGAATTAGAACGAAAATTAAAATGAAAAAATGATTTAACAATTTCTTTCGGGAAATTATATATAGTTCAGGTTTTCGAAAAGGATCAAACACACAATTTTCACCAAATACTTTGGAGGAGTATTATATCAAAATTTAAAGGAATGTTTTCATGAAAAAACTGAATAATAACAATTGGTGTATCATACCTTTTTTTTTTTTTTTTTCCCAGAAACCACATTAAATTGAAATTAGAAACGAGTAGAGTGAGAGTATCACTAAGGGTGAGTTTGGACTAAATTTTTAAGAGCTTTAATGGCACGGTATTTTCGGTTGTTTTCTTAATCATTGCAAGATTCGGGTCAAATTTTTACAACAAATATTTTTTTTGGTAATCAAAGATGATAAATCGGAACCGAACAATTTTTAATTAGATTCACATTTGTGTAAATACCGTGCTAAACCCCCCCCCCCCCCCCCCCCAAAAAAAAAAAAAGTTAGTCCAAAATCAGCGGGATGGAAGTTTCTATCTTTGTTCTAATCAAAGATATCCTCTTCAACAATGTCCTGAGCTTTGTAGGACTTGTCTCCCATCTTGACTTGACCTATTGGTCTCTCTCTCTCTCTCTCTCTCTCTTCAACAATGTCCCGAGATTTGTAGGACTTGTCTCCCATCTTAACTTAGACCTATTGGTCTCTCTCTCTCTCTCTCTCTCTCTCTCTGAGCTTTATCAAGTAGCCTTGTAGACAGAAACCATGGCCTCCTCCATGTTACTATTCATTATTCTCCCTTACTTCATTGCTTGTGCTATTGCCCCGACCGGTCTCTCTGATTGCACTACTACTACTCTGGGCACCTCTGCGAATGCTTCGTTCGCCGTCGTTGTTATCTCGTCCAGCCCCATAAACAGCCCAAGCAACGAACCCCCGAGCAGCAAACCCCCCGTCGTTGTTACCGCCAGACCCATAAACAGCCCAAGCAACGAACCCCTCGTTGTTACCGTCAGCCCAAGCAACGAACCCCCAAGCAGCAAACCCCCCGTCGTTGTTACCGCCAACGAACCCCCAAGCAGCAAACCCCCCGTCGTTGTTACCGCCAGCCCAAGCAACGAACCCCCAAGCAGCAAACCCCCCGTCGTTGTTACCGCCAGACCAAGCAGCGAACCTTCGTCGCGGCCCATAAACAGCCCAAGCAGCGAAGCCCCAAACAGCAAACCTCCGTGGCCCAACGACGATAGCAGACCAATAGCGAAAATACCAGATGTGGGTAGACCACATAAGAACCGAATAACGATAATAGCAGGCTCCGTTTCTGCTGCCATTGTGGTTTTCTGTCTCTTGATTCTGATATTCTTGACGAAATTTAGCAAGACGAGCACAGAGGATTTGGAGGATTATATACCACACGTTCCGGGAATGCCTGTTATGTTTACGCACGAAGAACTTCGTGTGGCAACAAGGGATTTCAAGGACAGGCTTGGTGGCGGTGGATTCGGCTCCGTGTTCAAAGGAGTGTTACCAGATGGCACCGAGATTGCCGTGAAGCGGTTACATAAAAAGGGCCGAGCAGTAAGGGAATTCTTAGCAGAAGTTGAAACAATTGGCAGCATCCACCATTTTAATCTGGTGAGATTGGTTGGGTTTTCTGTAGATAAATCTTGCCTTCTCATATACGAGTACATGAGTCATGGTTCTTTAGACAACTGGATCTTCTCTGGGTACCAAAAACCTTTTCTCGATTGGGAAACCCGTACGAAGATTACGCTCCAGATAGCCAAAGGGTTGGCCTATTTGCATGAAGAATGCAGACAGAGAATCATTCACCTTGACATAAAGCCGCAAAACATTCTCTTGGATGCAAATTTCAAAGCCAAAATCTCAGATTTCGGGTTATCTAAACTAGTAGACAGGGACTACAGCCAGGTTTTGATCAACTTGAGAGGAACTCCTGGATATATAGCTCCAGAGTTAGGCCACTCAGAAATCACAACAAAAGTCGACATCTACAGCTTTGGGATCGTTCTCCTTGAAATAGTTAGCGGGAGGAAAAAATTCGATGAAACTCGATCAGAATCTAGTAGACATCTACTCACTTTGTTGCATAATAAGGCAAGGGAGGATAAATTACTTGACATTGTCGATAACTTGAACCAGGAGATGCCTGAAAATGGAGAAGAAATGTTGAGAATGATAAGAACTGCAGCTTGGTGTTTACAAAATGATCCCACAAGAAGGCCTCTCATGTCAACCGTTGTAAAGGTTTTGGAAGGATTGATGGAAGTGGTTCCGCACATCAGCTATGAGTTCACCCATGCAATGGGATCTGCATCTAATGCCAAAGGCCGTGCTTCTGCAACAATAGGATCTGCATCTAATGCCTATGGCCGTGCTTCTGCAACACAGCAAGCATCAGTTCTTTCTAATCCTAGATGAAAAGCAGCAAATTTAGGTAAAATGCAAGTAGACTTCATGTACGCCAAGTTAGCACTGAATTACTCGTAGAACTGACTTCGTGATTCTGTTTTTTGATCAAGTATTCGGATTATTCTTGCGTTTATTTGTTCGGATGCTCTGGACCATGAATGAAGGAAGCATGGTAATGAGCATAGAAATTGATTTAGGTCCCTAGGCCTGCCCTCCCTGATACCTTTCGGCTTTGATTTGGGGGCATGGTTATGCAGAAAAAGTCCTGTAGCTTCTCGATTCTTGGAGGTTTAGGTGGGTCACTGTTTCAGTGGTTTATGACAGCAGCCACTTTGTGCATATTGCCAAAGGTTAGATCTCTCTCCAATCATCCCCCGCTAATACACCCAATGATTAGGGACTAGATGAGTTCTGTTATTGTTGTTATTGTTATTGTTGTGTTATTTGTTCAGATGACATGACTGTACTTGTTTCGCTCTTTTTTTTTTTTTTTTGGACAACTATTTCAGAAAGTTCTATCGAAATAAATAATTCACATGGTACGCCAAAAAGTTCTTCTATGAATCTTGAAATTTATCTTCGCACAAAAACAAACACAACATGAAAAAGAAGTTCATTATGAAAAAACAGAAGAAAGTACCAAAAACATAAAGCAGAAGACAACGAAAACGAAAACGAAGACAATAGAAAGCAGGCTTATGATGGGAATTTTAAGTTAACAGAAACTACACAGTCGGTGGTGTATCAACTTGTTGGCTAATTTACTTTGCCGTTCTTTTCAATGTTGTATTCAATAGCTACTCAGTCAGATAGAGCAAATCATATATGTGCATATACATTGGAAATACTAGAAAGACATATCACTCTCAGCGTCATCCATGCTGATAAGCCTGGTGTAGTAACATTTTCCGTTAACCAAATTTGTATGGAAATCAGTTTAATTCACATCTATTCCGCAAGCTAAGCTGATCATGTTTTGTTGTAAGAGCATCAATTTACTAGAGCTTAAACAACCTCCCCACCTACCGAAGTGGGCGTAAGTCGCCCCGAACACTCAATTCTTAAAAAACTATAATAAAAATTACGCTTTGCCATGTCCCACTAGTCCTTGATAAGAAATGTGTGGCAAAGAAAGAAAATGTGGTTGCTTTCACTTGGAGGAAGTAAATGGATGGATTTTCTGACTTTCCTCTAAGAATGCCATATGGTTCTTGGTTTCACATGGAAGAATTAAATGTGGTTGCTTTCACCTCTTTGTTCTTCTAGCCATACCATTTGTCATATCATCCACTAGTGTCGGGCCACATGCTTCGCACGTAACCGCGTTTTCATTGGTTATTTTGTCGTAATGGTAAGGCTAAAAACTGTGGAAAGTTAGCCAAGTCTGATAATGAAATAAGGATTGGTAAAAGAGAGACCGAATTAAGAAACTGCAATTTACACACCAAAAACTAGTTATTCTTTTTCTCCATTTGGAAGGTTGCCTCATCTTCTGCTGCGTCCTTCCTTGAGCTGTTGTTGGGCTCGCTGGCGGTCAATGTTTCCTTGTTTGAGTTTAAACTGTAGGAGCACGAGTTTCTAGTGCACTGATTTGGTGTGAAAATTAAAATTCGTATGCTAGAGCTTAAACAACCTCCCCACCTACCCATTTCTGCCTTTAATACAATATAAAAAAGAAAGCATGACGTCGTCATAAAGTCTGACTAGGTTATATTACTACAAAAATGCAACAAGAAGTCAATGTAAGAGTTATACTGGCATTGGAGAACCTAAAGATATGAGCAACAAGCCAGTGCAACACATGCAAAAGAGCCCCACCGTGTGATAACTGAATGGAACGGAAAAAATTGAAGAGAATATTGCAGGAACAAATAGTATTAAAATCAAATGCAAACAGCAACGATTTTCTCAAGTTCTAGGAATGAAAATATTATGTATGTCGTCAGGGGAAAAGTTGCAAATCAGCATCCAAGAAGAAATAAAGTGAAGTAAGTAGTATGAGAATAAATCAGTTTCTGGAATCAGACCAACATGGCATGACCTATTTTACACCATTGTTTCCGATGCAAAACCAAAAAATAAAAAATGATTTCCACCGTACTCCCATATTCAATATTGCCTTTAGGTGAAATAATCCTAAGTTTGACTCGCGAGTGGACTGGATGTGTTAGGAAAATGTTAAGTGGACTAGAAGTGTTAGGAAATAGCTATAGTGGACCCTATAACAACTGGCCCTTAAAACAAAAGTCATCTTAGCAATTAAGCTAAACTCAACTTTTATGGGAAAACTCATTTTAGCATAAGAGATACAATGAGTCTCGAACCCATTTTTTTCCCATCTTAACAAATTTAATGACTACAATTTTTGGGTGAAATATTTGACGTCAAAACAAATGGTGCCTTTAATTCTCACATTCCAGTTGCAACCACAGAAACTCAATGACTACAAATTGGTAGGCGTGAAGAGTGGGTTAACTGTGATTAATTGATAACTTTGCAAATGAAAAGTCTTTATTGAATGAGGGTGGGGTCTTCGTTAAGTAAGGAGTGTTCATCACGGACAAGGTGATTATTCAATGCACTCGGGCTAAATATGTATTCCAGAAATATTTTCAATGCCAGGTGAGCACGGCCACCTGGTGCCAAGCGTAATATTACTTTTGGACGGCCCAGATTTCTCCCACTTTCTCCTCTTTTTCTCTTTAAAATCTGGGCCACACTTTTGGATGGCCGAGATCAAGAATTTGGTGAGGGAAAAAATGCGAGAAAACATAATTATAATTTTTTTTTTGCCAGATAGCTCAATGGGTTAATTCACTACAACAAGCCGATGCTGTTCCATCAGCTTGAACTTGAAAAATCAAATACGTTTTCTTTTTCATCCTTATTTGCACTAATAATAATGTCTCCAAACACGACCCTAAGTTTTTGGCACGATAATTGAGGTAATGCAAATCAGGAACTTCTTTTTCCAGAGTTTTTTTTTTTTTTTTTGAGAAGTACTTTTCCAAAGTTTACTACTCCTTCTCTAAATCCGGAAAAAGAACGCACAATTAAAATGAAAAATGATTCGACAATTTCTTTCCGGAAATTATATATGGTTCAGGTTTTCGAAAAGGATCAAACGCCCATTTTTCACCAAATACTTTCGAGGAGTATTATATCAAAATTTAGAGAAATGTTTTCATGAAAAACCTGAATAATAACAATTTCTGTATTTTACCTTTTTTTTTTTTTGGTTTCCAAAAAACACATTAAACAGAAATGAGAAACGAGTAGAATGAGAGTGTCACTGAGGGTGAGCTTAGACTAACTTCTTAGGAGCTTATTAGCAGGGTTGGCCCAAGCCCTAGGTCCAAAAGGCCAGGGCATCAAAGAAACCAAAATTTTAGGAGCACTCCCATAATTTTTGATATTAGACTTGAATAGGGGTCTTTTTGACCCAATAGAAAAAATAAAAAAAACAACTCACTCCAGCCTATTAGCCCATCTCACATCATTAGACATTTGATAGAGCCCAACTTAGTTTTAAAACATTAGCCCAACTAAGCCCAAACACAATAGAAATGAGCCCAAGTAAAATAAAAACAACTCACTCCAGCCTCTCGGTGAATGAAATAACTCACTCCAATCCAAGCAAAATAAAGTTATCTATGTTCTATGATTAATTGAGATATATCAGATAAGGTTTATCTCACCTCTAACAAACTTTATAATTGTCATTCAAAAAGAAAATATTATACCTCTTTTTCAAATTTTGTGTTTGTTGTTCATTATGGACTAAAATCACTATATAAACAAATTAATCCACTACAATTGTTGTTTCATCGTAAAAATATATAGGGCACCATCTGACGATTAGGCCTAGGACACCCAAATACCTTGGGCCTGCCCTGCTTGTTGGGATAGTATTTTCGGTTGTTTTGTTAATCATTGCAAGATTCGAGACAAATTACATCATATTTGCTGAACAAAGATGATAATTTGTATCCGAACAACTTTTAATTAGATTTACATTTGTGAAAATACCGTGCTAAAAAGTTAGTCCAAAATCAGCGGGATGGAAGTTTCCAGCTTTGTTCTAATCAAAGATGCCCAGATCTGCTCTCTTCAACAATGTATGGCTCCCAAGCTTTGTAAAGCAACATCCATTTGAATTAAGGGTTTTGTCATCATGCCTACCTATCATTCAGTCTCTTTAACATGTTCTGGTGGCAAGACAGAGAGCTTCATATGATACATAGAGTTTCAAAGCTTAGAGATACAAGCCAAACAAACAAGGAACAAAATAAAGAAATACTTTCTAATCCCATTTTTCTTCTACACCCATTCACATTACTTACTATACTGCGCTCTTCTTTATAACTAATCTGCTGAGCTCTAGGCATTGAAACTTCTGTGTCCGTCATTGATTGAATTGGAAGAGGTTGAAATCTTTAGCACCAGCTTCGGCTTCCCTGAGACAAAGACAAAGACTGGAATAGGCACATCGTATGGGAGTAAGTCACCCCGAACACTCAATTCTTAAAAAAATAAAATAAAAATTACGCTTTGCCATGTCCCACTAGTCCTTGATAAGAAATGTGTGGCAAAGAAAGAAAATGTGGTTGCTTTCACTTGGAGGAAGTAAATGGATGGATTTTCTGACTTTCCTATAAGAACGCCATATGGTTCTTGGTTTCACATGGAAGAATTAAATGTGGTTGCTTTCACCTCTTTGTTCTTCTAGCCATAACATTTGTCATATCATCCACTAGTGTCGGGCCACGTGCTTCGCACGTAACCGCGTTCTCATTGGTTATTTTGTCGTAAGGGTAAGGCTAAAAACTGTGGAAAGTTAGCCAAGTCTGATAATGAAATAAGGATTGGTAAAAGAGAGACCGAATTAAGAAACTGCAATTTACACACCAAAAACTAGTTATTCTTTTTCTCCATTTGGAAGGTTGCCTCATCTTATGCTTCGTCCTTCCTTGAGCTGTTGTTGGGCTCGCTGGCGGTCAATGTTTCCTTGTTTGAGTTTAAACTGTAGGAGCTAGCACGAGTTTCTAGTGTACTGATTTGGTGTGAAAATTAAAATTCGTATGCTAGAGCTTAAACAACCTCCCCACCTACCGATTTCTGCCTTTAATACAATATAAAAAAGAAAGCATGACGTCGTCATAAAGTCTGACTAGGTTATGTTACTACAAAAATGCAACAAGAAGTCAATGTAAGAGTTATACTGGCATTGGAGAACCTAAAGATATGAGCAACAAGCCAGTGCAACACATGCAAAGAGCCCCACCGTGTGATAACTGAATGGAACGGAAAAAATTGAAGAGAATATTACAGGAACAAATAGTATTAAAATCAAATGCAAACAGCAACGATTTTGTCAAGTTCTAGGAACGAAAATATTATCAATGTCTTGAGGAGAAAAGTTGCAAATCAGCATCCAAGAAGAAATGAAGAGAAGTAAGTAGACCTCTGGGAATCATTCGCAAATGAAGAAATCGTCAGAGTATCTTTTCCGTCTTGGAATCATTCGCAATGAAGAGGAAGCTTACTGCAAATTCTGTCTTTCAGAGTTAGAAACTGTTGATCACTTGCTGCTCCATTGCCAACCGGTGTGGCAACTATGGTCTAAAATTATGTTCTGGTGGGGTGTGAAATGGGTTTCCCCTAAATCTGTGGTAGACCTCTTCTTTTGGTGGAAAGATTGGACAATGAATAAACAAAAAAGGTTGATTTGGGAAGCATTTCCTATGGCTGTTTTGTGGACTGTGTGGAATGTGAGAAACAAAATGGTGTTCGAGAATGAAGCTCCAAACTGGGACAAGACCTCTGATTTAATATTATCCAGAGTTGCTTTTTGGATTAAATCCAATGAAGGGAGTTCTGATTTCTCTTTGGACGACTTCCTCTTTAGGATTAACAGTTTATTGGAAGCTCTTTAGTTGTTCCTTTTCATATTTTCCTGTGATTTTATTTGGTTGGTACCTTGCTAGCCTTCTTCTTTTTCGGGGTCTGAGGTTGCTTTGTTGGCATCGTGTTGTGATGCTTTTTGCTCCTCTTCCCTTTTAATCTTTGTTCCCTCAGAGATTAATAAAATTCTTCGCCGTTCAAAAAAAGAAGAGAAGTAAGTAGTTTGAGAATGTGCAAGATATAAATTCAAGGACCTCCAGGGGGAAATCTATATTGCTATCATGAAGAAAGCCTTCAAAACAATTATGTAATTACAAGGGTTGAATGAAGTCAACCAACCTGCTCAACAACTTACTCAAGTTCATGACCCAACTTATTCAAAAGATCAGTGTAAGCATTTCGAATGTCCAGTTTTCCAATTGTTGTGAAATTTTAATGTACTCGCAAGCGCACGAATCGGATTGAAGTATAGCAATACAAGTGTGAGGTCAAACCCACAGGGACTTGTGATTTTTTTCGTAGGAAAACTAAATAAATTTAAACTGATTAAACCCTAACCTAGTTCCAAAAGCTGTGGTTGATTTTAAAACTAAAAATTAAACAAGCAATAAATAAAATTGAAATTGAACGAAACTGATAAAGGGAAAGTGACTAAGGTATCGGAATTCACACTCATGTATTCATAGCGACTACTCACAACCTCTTATTTATTTTCCGACTCTTCTTCACAATAATTTGGTGGCTAAACTCTATTACCATAGAAAATACCATCGTTAAGACCTTTTAGAAAAATAACTTATGTACGCTCCTCCTCGCCATAACGTTCAAGACCGAAAAATCATATGTATTCGTCTGCAAACAAATCACAAAAGATATCCAGTGCTTGAAATTAAAAACTGCATAACAGGGCTAAATAATTAGCTAGCAATCCCAAATCATGGAAAAAACATGATTGAATCCATATCCAAAATTACTAACTTAATTAATATGAGATTGGAGCGATTATTCGATTAAATCAAACGTTTAGAAAATAAATAATGAGTATGTAAATAATTACTACAAAAACATGAGGTTTCATCCTTAACCCTAGTCTAGAAATCTAGTCGCTCATAGATAAAAACAAATCAAGCATTCGACTAAAATCCATAAAATAATAAAAAGCTTACAAATATTTATTTTGCTCTTGTTCTTCAACTCCCAGCCGTATTCGGCCGCAGCCGCGGTCGAATAATGTTTAGGATGTGAGCAAGCCACAGCCGTGGTCTCTCTTTTTTTCCAGCCGAAGTGTCTATGCCAAAATATATAGTTGATGCAGTTCCAATTTTCCTAAACTATTAAGTCCTATTTCCCATTCTAGGACACCCCCTGTGAGTTCACGTTTTTCACCGGACATCCCCTACACAAATTTTACCTATCACGAGTAGAGGTGTCAAACGGGCCGGGCTAGCACTGGCACGGACGACACGTTTAAATGTGGCACGGCATGGTTTTAGATGGGCACGGTAGGGGCTCGGCACGGAACTGGGTCGGGCACGGCAGGGCACAGTCTAGACGGGCACGGCCTGAAAGTGGGTAAGACACAGCACGGGGCACGGCCTAGGGAACGACACAACAAATACTAATTTTAATGTACCACAACAATTAATTTTTAATAATAAATTTTCTAATTATATGTTATACAGTTTTTAATAAGTCAATACAAATATTTTGCAAGCTCAATATGCCGAACTCGGCTAGATTATACAAAAAAAAATTGAATTATAGGTTATATACTTTTTAATAAGTCAATATAGCCATAATTATTAGATATACAATTTTTTTTTCGATGAAACTTAGCTAGATTATACAAAAAAATTACGACGTAACTCGAAGATAGGCCAACACGGGCACGGAACGACACGGCACGATTACAAAATGGCACAGCACGACGCGGCACGATTAAGTAAATGGGTCGGGAAGACATAGCACGATTAAGTACTGGTTTAGAAGTTGACATATATCCCCTGAAAGTGAGGTTCTTGTGATACTTGATCATGCCTCCAGAATCATGATTGAATCGAATTCTGTCCGTACACAAGTTCCATCTTCCGCACACACTTTCCTAAAGCATTACAGGAATCATGATTCTGTCGTCTTTCAAAGCATGTAGATTTTGAGGTATTCAAATCTTCCTTGTTCGGCGTGAATTGCTTTCCGAACTGATTCAGTGTTGAGCCACAAAGTTGCAACTTCATCATCCTGTATATGAGGATTTCAGTGAAGATGGAAAAAAAAAAACTTCAATTGTACCCAAGCCTGAAAAGGCAAAGACAAACAACGTCAATAACCCTATCATGTAATACCAAATGGCTGCACATCACTTGATGCCATTATTTACAATTATGAATCAGTTTGTCTCTGTTCCATCCAAATATAACCAGTCTAGATGCATTAGCAACATGAAAAAGTTCCTTGCATGATAAAAATGCTATATATGGTTTCTCAAAACCTCATCTGAGATTTGAAAACCTCTGAAGCATCGAAAGTTAATGTAACCAAGGCAACAAAATTAGGTGATTAAAAAGGTCAAAAAGGATAGTAGCTTCAGTAACTTACAAAACATGTGACCTCTTCACTGTTGAGAATTTGTGGCCAAGTTGGAACAATTCCATCTCTTACCTTACCTTTAAAAGGCCTTGCACAGCCGAACGTTCTTTTCCTCATGGGAAGGGGTCTTTCAGTCTCACTGAATTTCCTGAAGCTGGATGACAGCTTAGTATTACGAATTATGGTATCTAGAGCTACAGTACCATTATAGCATGGTCCTAGTACGTTGTACACGTTAAGGCTTGCAACGTCCTGCGAATTGCCATGATATGAAAGCGGATATCAAATCTAGAAAGGGAATGATTGAGTATATCACATGTATGCACCACTAGCAAGTTCTTACCTTGTTAACTTTCTAAAGCTAGGTTTTCACAGTCGTCACTTGCTGGATTATATAAGTTCCCGAGACACTCGGCAGTAACTTCCTGCAGTATGGTTCACGAGGAATTAGGAATATTGTCCATGGTCCATATCTGGACTGTTGAGAAACTTTGAAAGTTTAGTCAACTACTTGATATTCTGTGCACACTCAATTGGTCATGGGCCATTATGGCCCTCCTAGAGAAAATGTAAATGAGCAGTAGGTTCAAGCAATAACAGCAGCAGTTACAGAGATGCTCAAATCCACACGGGATGGCTTACAATTGTAAAAACATCGAAAAGCCAAAAGTTCAAGGATAAATTTCCTCGACTTTCTTTTTGGCTAGTAAGTATTTTTTATTAGGACCGAGGAAACATGAAATAGTTAAGAAAAAATCCTATGCCAAAATCCCAAAAGGTGTAGCCTCCCTCACACAAGTCTGTAATCAGCTTTTTGTCATTCCCTTGGTTCACATTGGATGTTCTGATGTAATATCTGGACTAAAATTTGTGTTAACTCCCCCTACAGAAAAGTTAATCTCAACTCTCAAGGCTAAATCGAGGTGAAACATAGAGCAGCAACCAAACAACCTTAAGATCGCGTTTGACCATCAAACCTTACAGCGAAGGCCCTTCGCCTACGTGCAATTCCGCAGGCTCGAAGCAGGTACATTTTCCTCCCAACCATTTAGGGTTTGGTAAGTTTTCGAACCAAACATTTAGGGCTTGGTACATTTTCGGCCCAAACAATTTAGGGCTTGACGTTTATGGTCTGTCGTAACCCTCAGCCTAATAACAAAATGATAAAGTGCTTTACGACTCAAGCCAAAAAGGAGTTGAGTCTGCCCAATCAATCGTGCCCTGCCACGTCAAAATAAAAAAAGAAGTTAAATGGTCGATTTCTCTTTAAAATTTGTACCCTTTTTTAACTTTATTTTCTTGCTAGGTAATTGATTTTCACACTTCATTTATCAAAAGTAACAAGGACAACTGAAAATAGTGGTTAAATTCGTGTATTTCCTTCCATGAGTGATATCTAAAGTTAGAAAAGTTTGTTCTTGAAGCCAGAGCGGAGATTTCAGGCCATTATTTAATCTTTGCATAGCGCGACTCGTCTTACTTAGCATTGGATATTCCAATCACCAAAATCACAAATCAATAAGAACTATTGAATGATCGTGTTCAATGTAATGTCGTGTAAAAATATCAAACAAATTTTATATTATGATAAAACCTTTGTAAAGCTTTGAAGATTGGAATAAAAATCATGAGCTTATACAAGAACTATGCTACAATCTCTTCCGGCTTTTGCAATTATTTCCTCAAATTACAATTTCGTAACTTCAGTCAGGCATTTACTGGAGTTATCTCACACAGATACCAATGTGATTTCAAATTTATTCTAAATTTTGTTAAACTGCAATTTAGTTGTATCCCTTGCACTGGTTTCAAAAAACCTTATATTAATTATTTTGTGAAGCTAATTTGGTTCACATCTCGCTTGTACCTGTTAGAGCAGTCCACACTTTGGACGGATTGGCTTTACGAGGGGTCGTGATACTTGTTATGATCCTTGAGCTTGAGCTGAGAAAAGCCGCTCCGGCATGAGCCTTCTTTGTCGTGAACGAGCCCGTCCTCCAACAACCTCCGCGTTCGGCCTTCTTGAGGCATGTCCACCTACGGTTGTGGTCGTCGCCTGAGCCAAAGAAGCACTACTACGTCGTTCTAGTAAAATACGAAAATCCTCCTCAATTTTTGTGGTATATGTTATTATTATTATTTTTTAACATGCAGTACTATTTTTTAAATTGCAGGTTACACAGGCAGCCTTCTAGCCACAGAGTCCTATTAAAGATATTTGGTCTGACAGGATGAGACCTGTGGTGAGAGGAGGTTTGAGGAATGTTCTTGGCGATCTTGCACACATAGTAGTATGCATTGGTTGGGTGTATTACCAGGTCTGGTCCAAGGCCAAGTAGGCTAGGTAAGAGTTAATGTACTTCTTATACTCCTATAATTGTACTTGTTTTGCAAGTCACTACAAGAATAAAGATGATATCCAAAAAAAAAAAAAAAAACTACAAGAATAAAGACTATTTGCGTGGGAAGTATCTTCAAATAAATACTCTTTTTTGCCACTTTGCAACTCTCAAGTCGCAATTACAAGTCACTTGCGACTGGATTTGCCCTGATGCAAATACTTCCCACGCCAATATTCTTTATTCTTGTAATTTTTTTTTTTCGTTTTGTTATCAATTTATTCTTGTAGTGACTTTTAAAACAACTAAAATTGTAGGAGTATAAGAAGTACATTAACTCTTACCTAGCCTGCCTGGTCTTGTGCCAAACTTGGTAATACACCCAACCAATGTGCACTACTATGTGCACAAGATCGCCAAGAACATTCCTCTACCTCTCCACCATAGGTCTTGTCTTATTAGACCAAATATCCTTAATAGGAGTCTATGGCTGGAAGCCTCCCTGTGTAACATGCAATTTAAACAATAGTACTGCATGTTAAAAAGAAACAACAACAACAACATATACCAACAAAAATTTAGGAGGATTTTCGTATTTTAGAACGGCATAGTAGAGCTCCTCTGGCTCAAGCGACGACCACAACCATAGGTGGTCGTGCCTCAAGAGGGCCAAACGCGGAGGTCGTCGGAGGACAGGCTCGTACATGACAAAGAAGGCTCGTGTCGGGGCAGCCTCTCTCAGCTCAAGTTCAAAGAGCATAACCAGTATCACGACCTCTCTTAATGTCAATCTGTCCATAGTGTGGATGGCTCTAACAGGTACAAGCGAGATGTGAACCAAATTAGGTTCACATAATAATTAACATAAGGTTTTTTAAACCAGGGGAAGGGACACAACAAAATTGTAGTTCAACGAATTATAATAAAATTGAAATCACATACTGTAAAAATTATAATCATAAAAAAATAAAAATCACAAAAAAGATTATTATAATTAAATTATAATTACAAATTTTAAAAAGAAATCGATCATTTAACTTTTTTTTTGGGGTTTGTGTGTAGGTAATCAAATCTCCCTGTGACTATTTCACCGTTTTATTGACGTGGAGGACATGATTGGTTGGGTAGACTCAGGTCCTTTTCGGCTGAGTTGGAGAGCACTTAATCTCATTTTGGTGTTAGGGTTTGGGTTATGACAGAGCAGAAATGTACGAAGGCCTAAATTGTTTGGGCAAAAAACGTACCAAGCCCTAAATGTTTGGTTCGGAAAAATATCAAGCCCTAAATCTTTGGTCCGAAAACTTACCAAGCCCTAAATGTTTGGGCCAAAAATGTACGGGGCTGAGGAATTGCATGTTAGCGAAGGGCCTTTGCTGTAAGGTTTGATGGTCAAAAGCCATCTTTAGGTTTCGGGTGCATCTGGTGCATTCAAAGAATTGAAACAGGGCACCCGAGTGGAAGTCCGACGACATAAACAGAAGAATTGATTCTTTTGTAGTCCACTGAAGAACGAGAATAGATTGGAGGAAACTAATAATACATTATCAATCTTTTTCTACAATTTGAGAACTACCAAAGGTATGTATTGTTCCATTTTGAAGCCACATTAAAGAACTTCAAAATTTAGCAAATTCCATTCTTTATGTTGATAAGAATCACAAACATAACATGAGTCGGTTAAGACTTGCTGTGACACCAAGTGCATGTGTAGCCTGTAAGATAGGCGTGAGTAAGATTTAGCAAGTCATGCCAATAGCGCTTCTTCATTACTCCTTCATGTGGTTAACGCTGGCAAATTATAAAAATGAAACACTGTAAATACATTGAAAGTGGATAAAGTAATATGGAGTGTCCTGTAATTCATTTTTCATTTTTACCTTTTCAATTTCATAAAGTGCATGACGGTATCGATACTTGGCATGTAGTTTGCTAGAACATATTTATGTGAAATACGCGAAATTATTTGGAGGAATAATTTAGGATCGGGTGGGGCACATGACCCCATGAAAATCCGCTCATGCATATAGGGTTCATGATATCGGGTGGTCTTATCCGGGGCCAGGGGCAAAGCCAGACGATTCTGGCAGTGGGTTCAGCCCTTCAAAGTTCAAACCATGGCACTTTAGTACCTATTTTACTCTGAACATGAGCCCAAAAGATGAAGATGACAATGAAAAGATGAGACGATTATCAGAGTTAGATTTGGTGGCTAACGGTGGACGTGGTGGAGGTAGTGACCGCTTGTGTGAGATTATGTATTATCAGAGTTACATGATTTATCATAGAATTTAAAAAATCTTTTCATCAAGGAAAAACTAGCTAGGAATCATTGCCTCAGTTTTTTTGTGGTTTAAATTGTAACCAAAATCATGGCATCAATTTTCTATTGCTTAAACTGTAACCAATCATAAAAAAGTTATTATGTATTATAACATGCCATAAACATATATATACGATATACCATCTATACCGCCCATAATAAGGGAGCGACCCCAACGTATATAAAGTGAATTGATCAATTCAAGGGCGGAGCCAGGACATTTATTTACTCTGGGCTAACCTAAAATGCAATAAACTACTATATATTTATATATGTGTGTGTGTGTGTGTGTGTGTGTGTGTGTGAGATTATGGAAAAACACAAGGCTGGCATGTTGCCTACTCGCAACTGATCCCGTGGTGAAATTGCTGAAATGCTCGAACGGCGTATCAATAAATGAGCTAAACTTGAGCTCGAGTTCGGTCCGACTAAAGCAAGTCGAACCAAGCCACAAGCTGCGTGAGTAACTTGATTCATTTTCAGACCTAAATTAAACCCAACAACTTTTAAGGGATAAATTATGTTTGATAAATTTTGCGAACTTATGAATGAATAGAATTGATCCCGAATTGGACTGATATTTTTTTTTCCAAACTCTAAGTCTCCATTTACGGTTGTTAATTAACCGATCAAGAATCAGAACTTGCGATATAGGAGTATGTTTTCTTGCTTTTGATAAAAACGACAACTCGAACGTACCTATGCAAGACATGGTGCGAGTCAGGGGCGGCTCCATGTGTAAGGGAGCGTGTTCACTTGAACACCTAATTTTTTTTTCTTCGTTACCCCAATAAATTTGAGTTGTCCAGAAAATATTTTTGGACGGTTCGGATGCGCGATGAGTACCGCCACGTGGTACCCTATCCGCACCCAAGTTCTTCTCCACTTTCAAAGTCGCAAACTGAAAATTGTTGCTAGACGTCCGCAAACAACTAACGGAGATGAACCTTTAAGGGAAATAATTTTGGCACTCCATAATTGCATAATTAGTTAATTACACTTCATTATTTGTCTTTCAGTGATCAAAATATACATTGCACAATTTTCAAATTACACTAGAAGACAAATTATAGAGTGCGACTAACAAAAATATCAGCGCCAAAATCATTTCCCCTTAATTTAAGCAGGGAAGTGATTTCCGCACCCTCAAATTGTTAACCGCGCGCCTCACAGGGAGTACGAAATCCAATTCTGAACCCCACCAAAACCCTAGAATAATTGAGTAGAGAGGTGGTCAGTGGAGGCAGGGGTTACAGGGAGTATATGTATTGAGTCCTGTGGGCGTGCGCTAGACTCGGTAGACTGTCGGAAAATCTCTGTGAAGAATCCATGGCGCCCCAAATCATCAATTGATGGCATGGGTTAAATTGGGATTTTAAAATCAAACACAAGAGGATTCGAACGCTTATTATAGATTCAGATGGAAGCGGAGGGCCTGCCGTGAGGGGGTATGGCAGGTGCTGTCACCTCCAATCTGGGGTGCTGTCCATCTCGGCGATCAACGGCTGTGACTTCATTTCGTTCCAAACAGATCTGGACCATTAATTATCTGAACAGATCTGAGCTGTTAATTGCCAAGATGAAAGTCCCGGATGGAAGCGGTAGAGCCTACCGTACCCACCTCAAAGGAATGCAAATTGTTCAAACCATCAATTAATGGTGTGGGATTGGAGCCTAACTGAATAAAGAGCGAAACCGAAGACAAGAGCCCGAGACACAGAGATCATTTGTTCTAGCTTCCTCTTTTTATAAGCTACAGAAATTTGATTGTGGAGAGGTGGGGGATAAGTTGCAGAATTTGTTCACCCATGTTTCCATTCATCCTTTAAGTCAAAATAGAGGTCCGATCTTTAGACAATTTCAAGAAACTTTGCAAAAGCTTATTGTAAGCAAAAAAACAAAAAATGGATTATCAAATCAAACTTCTAATGATGTCTCCAAAAAAGAAACTGAAAAACAAAAACATATACAAAAATTACCCTGAAATTACCAATTTCAGAACTGTTGTGGCAACCAAAGAAAAAGAATCATGCCAATGGCTGGCAGCATCTGGCCAATAAAACATAGCGTCGCCGGATTATCACATAGTACCTTTTGAAATCTACTTTCGTGATCAAGGTCCTGAATGTACTTCCTATACCCGCACAAGGTGGTTGCTCCCACAATTTGAAGATCTCCTCGGCCAAGCATCGAATACAACAGATTTCCAACATCCACTCCTCCATTATGTCGTCCCCCTGGACACGATACCAAGAGGCAAAAAGCACCATAAGCGAATATTTTTAATAAATTAAAATGCAATTTATATGTAACAAAGTTTGCCCTGCACAACAGAAGAAAGTATGTGCATATATATCGGCGTACAAGAGTTTATCATTCATCCGCACTTAGTTTACTTGATCCGACAACTTTTGATGTAGCTTGGTTGGAGGTTCCAACAAGTACAATTGTAGATGGACCTGACTAACATGGACCAAGGCCAAAATTAAGCTGGAATCAGACTCTGGGACTAATTCTTGCAAAATCCAGAAAACATAGCTTGAAATCTAGGAGCTATGGGGCTCAAAACCAAGCCTTAAAAGACAGCACAATAAGGCTACAACAGAACACTAAAATTGTAAATCTTACTTCATCAAAAACTCTATCACATACATATTTACAGCCTATATGTAATAGATAATAGGTTAATTAGTGGTAAAGCACCAAAGATCAAAAACCAACAACCAAACAAGGAAGAGACAAGTGGCAAACAAGCAATCACCTTGTCAACAAGCAGTTTACAAAGTAGCAACCATTATTCTACGGAGTTTACTGTATTACCAAGAAAGCTAAGAGAAACATCCCTAAATGATCAAAATCATAAACTAAATAAAAGCTACATCCAAATATACTAACCTGCACCCACTATAGTATGGATCTCATCAATAAATAAAATGATCTGATCATTTGAAGCCGTGATTTCCTTCGAGACAGCTTCTAGCCTTTGTTCAAAATGTTCTCTAGACTTGGTACCTGCTCGCAGTGAATCTGTATCTAGCGAGATCAACTGCATAGTAGGAATGAAATTACTAATTAATGCCCCCAACAGACAAAACGTATAAAATTTTAACTTAAATCATCAACATATCATATTGTCCTACATTACATGGACTCGGCGCCAGTATCAGATGCGGGTGCAAGTCCAAGCGTCGGACCTTCCTAAACTAAAATCTTAGGATAGTTGGATATGTGTCCCATATTGGGTATGGGTACGGGGACACGTCCTGCTCACTTTTTCATAGTATATATTGTAAAAAAATTCAAGTTATGTATCATAAATAATAATATTCAAAGATGTATTTAAACAAGAAGGGGTGAAGCAAAATATGTTTTCACTATTTCTTGTCCATGCGAGGCTAGAATATCGCCTTTCTAGCGAATTGGATATTCTTTTATGTAAATATCATAGAGGGGATTAGAGTGTCAAAATGGATGCGGGTGTGAGACACATCGACATGGGTACTTTAGCCAAAATGAAGGATCCATGTAACATAGGTATTGTCAACAAGGTAAGTCTTGTGAATCTACCAAAACTGAAATTGGCCACGGCACAAGCCCTCGTGCAATTGACTAATACAACTCCACGTTTCTTCATCCGATGATAAAATTGGTCTGTTTTATATGGAAAATGAATTAAAACAAAGTTATACCTTTCGATTCACCAGGAGCTCAGAAACATCCCCGTGGATTATTTGTTGAGCTAACCTGCATAGCATACAAAACATATAATACCATACAAAGGATCCAGAAAACACAGGATATCTAGACAGGACCAAAGGATCCATAAAATAGAGTCGGGCGAAAATCATAGACACCCCCTCATCAATGGCTCTGTGTCATTTTGCACCCCTTAACTGATAAACAGAATAACAGAACTCCTCATCTTAGAATCATATCACTTAATTCCCTTCTATCACAGTTTCGTCTACAATTTGGACAGAAAACGACCAAAACAGCTTGGACAGCACAGTATTGACCAATGCTAACCTTGTTTTGGAGGGAAAATTTCCCTCCCTTCCCTCCAAATGGATCATTGATGTATAGAGCATAGTTGTCAAAGCCGCGCCTAGGCGAGAGGCGATGCAAGGCGCAAAAAGGCATGCTTCTTTCAAATTCAATCACAGCCCTAGGATTATGTTGTCTAGGTTAAATATATTACCCTGGCCATCCATCTCGAACAAAACAGAAGGTCCCTCCTTAGTCTCCAAGCCGCTGATCTGCATCTCCTCTCATCTCTCTCGCAATTAGTGGAGTTCGATCAGTGCATCTGCTCTCATCTCTCTTGCATCATCTTTCCTCTCTCTTGCGATCGTTCGACCCTCCTCCCCTTTCTCGTTCGCCTGACTCCCCTCTCCTCTCATCGAAGTATTCTCCCCTCTCTCTTCATATGCATATACTGAGGTTTGACGTTTTAGTTCTTGTCTATGCAAGAACTGTTAAGTATTTGACATTTTATAGATGTTCTTATGTATCTTTTGGATGGTATGCTGTCTAAAACTCATTGGCTTAGTCTCCAAGCCGCTGATCTGCATCTCCTCTCATCTCTCTCGCAATTAGTGGAGTTCGATCAGTGCATCTGCTCTCATCTCTCTTGCATCATCTTTCCTCTCTCTTGCGATCGTTCGACCCTCCTCCCCTTTCTCGTTCGCCTGACTCCCCTCTCCTCTCATCGAAGTATTCTCCCCTCTCTCTTCATATGCATATACTGAGGTTTGACGTTTTAGTTCTTGTCTATGCAAGAACTGTTAAGTATTTGACATTTTATAGATGTTCTTATGTATCTTTTGGATGGTATGCTGTCTAAAACTCATTGGCTTAGTGTTTATTCTTTGAAGTATTGGTTTATGCTATTTTTCTACCTTTTTACACCTTTTTACTGGCATTACAGCGTGTCATCCAATCATACTCCCTCCGTCCCATTTTAAATGCTCCCTATGTATATCCGTGCCATTTTCAAACGTCTATATCTTTTTATTGATAAGGTTTTCAAAGTTTTTTTAAATTTTGTCTAATAGAACTAATTGAGGTCTATCAAATAAGATCCATATTGCATATAAAATACATTACAACGTATAGAATGGGGGAAGAAAAAATGTTTATTATATATGCTTGAATAAGCTGTAAAATAGTTCTCTATAAACTAAATGTATAGATTGCCCTTAAAACTTGGGTAAGAAAATTTTTCATTTTAAGATTCTTTTGTCCATTTATGCTTTAACAACTTAAAATAAGAAAAAAAAAAAAAAACAAGATTTTTGTCAAGTCGCCTTACTTAACACACCCCCAAAGAAAACCAGTAAAAAGAAATAGTTGGGAGGGAAAGGTGTGAAAGTCATGGATGTAGCCAGTTCTACTAACTTCTGGTTTTTTTTGCGTTTTGGCTTTTTAATTGATGTATGTGAAAAGAATGACTTGCCCCGAAAAAAGCGTGAAAAGTAAAAAAAAAAAAACTCAGAAATCTAATAAGCGGAATGGCGCCTAGATAAAAATGCCTTGAATCAATGTTTGTCTACACGGATGAAACACGGCAAAAGTGCAATATGTGATATGTTAACAGAAAATAAAAGGAGATGGGACTGAATTTGCTCAAGAAATGCCAAAATGGGTAGGAGATAATTGAAATTGACAACAAACATAATAGGAATTCTGTTGAATAGTGCTTACCCATGAATGGGAATTTTTGCAGATTGGTATTTCTTTCCATTGCCATTGTTCATGTAGTCTGAGTACGTCGGTTTCCACCCCGGTTTTCTTGGATGATCCAACTTGTAAATTTCAAAATTTGCAATTCGTCTGCCCCCGAAATAATCTTCTCCGGAACACGATCCTATCTCCAGTCCATAAAATGGAATGGACGTTCAAGTTTTGATCGTTTTTGTGGTTCTTCGGGAGGATTTGGCCGGGTGCCTATAATGACCCTAGTCACTATAGAGACCTCAATTGTGGGCCCTCCATAATATGTATTTGGCATCGGAACCGTACAATTTGTCGAAAATGTTGAGTAGATCATTCATGTAAAAAAACAAATTAATAGAATATCAATAGCCATATGGTCGGATACAATTTATATGGATGGCTAATATTATTTGAAGAATACAATGTAAGACAAAATTTATCTCAATTATGTGTCTTTCAATCTCCAATGATCATAACTTTTTGTACCCATAATGCGCTCAATGTTCTTGAAAAACTGAATGGCTCTGATCCCAAATAAAGATTTCAGAGGGTCCACCATTAATAAGTGCTTGATAAAACTACTTGATTTTCAGTTTGAAAGTTCGGCAAGAATCTAAATTGAAAATATGTAATACTCCTATTCAAACAAGTAGTTACGATATCCGATTTTGTTTTTTTGTTTTTTTTGTTTTTTGCAAGTTTAGTTATAATATCATTTTCTAATAGAGTATATGAACCGTTATGATTGTCGAAATAAGAACGGAAACATGATGACAAATTTCTACCCACTTTTAAAAATGAGCAAACAAAATTTAACTTGCATGAATATGGTCGATCATGATTTGCTTTTACCGTGGAATTTGCGTCCAATGAATGATATAATTACATGAGGAAAACTTGGTTTCTATGCGGGGCATAGGTGGAAAGACAAAAGAAAAAGATGTCCATATGAGTTTCACGTACGTTTCATTTTTTCGTCAGGAGTTATTAATGCTGTAAGGATCGCAACAGAAGGGCTACATTGAACGAAAAGAAAGACAAAGGGACCAATGGCGAAATATACATTTCTTGATCAGTCACAAACAAACACATTTACTCAAAAGTTTGCTACTTTGATCATTAAATTAGATAATGAAAAATCTATGAAGTAGTGGATATGTTTTTCTTTTTCCATTGGCAAGATGAGAAGCTTTCACCTCTTCTGCTTTTAACTTTTTCAAGAAAGTTACATGGTTTTCGACGAGGCCTCTTTACCCAATTTTTGGTGTGCCCAATTGCCCATGTACCAGTCAAATGGTTTTCAGCCACAGAATAATGTGACTTTAAATCGGAGAATCTCTCAACACAATCTTGCGGCTGAGAAAATTGCTTGGTACAGAGGATCTTGAGCATTTCTACGTATTTGATTTTTCCTCTGTTTCTTGGGTAATTACAGCATTCAAAAAGAAACAGCTGATTTCAGGGAACGCCTTGTTGATGCAACAAGAAGGAACCGTTTCTGCAAGGAAATCACAATTCCAAAGGATGGCAATTCTAAGGAAATTCATGCCAAGTTCTCCGGTGGCTTTTTACACATCGATGCCGAAAAAAGGTTCTGTAGCCCCAAACTCAACAGCCTGAAATCAGCAAACAATCAACACCTCAGAACATCAACCAAGATCAGGTAAATAGAATACCCGTGTTACCCAAACCAGACAACGCAAGGGAGAAGATTGGGCCACTTAACAAAGGAGCGTTACAGGGTAATATTGCACATGGAAACAATGACACCCCATTGTGTGATTCAAGATCGAAAAGCTTAATGAAGACGGCTACGAATGTGGCGGTGATGGCGACCATGGTGGCGTGCCTCGGTGCTTACATCAGATATTCATATAGATCATTGTATGTCGAAGATTGAATCTTGTCTCATCATACTATATTTGATGTCAAATTGAATAATATATCGAATTTAAAAAATTCCATTCTTTTGGAATTCTCTCATATTTTCCTTCTACCTTTCCCCAAACATAAAAGTTTTAAATCACGCTCGAACACACTCAAGGCGGCCCTCCAAGGCTCTAACCAAGCGGACGCCTGTTAGGTTTTGTCTTTATTAAAAAAATCTCATTTGTTACTTTTGCGTTGAACTTTTTTTGGATTATTGGTTTGTGAGGAATCAAAAAATTACAAAATTATGTCTTTTACAAAATTTAGAAGAACAATAAATATATCCATTCTAGCACTACAATAACATAAGCAAATTTTAAGTGTTGCATAAATGTTGGCTCTGCACCTAGTGCTTACTCCTTATATCCTGCGGCTGAAGGCCACTTGGAACCTATGATTTGTAGAAGAGTCATAGGTGGCTTCTGAAAGGAATCTTGCTAACCCAAAGTCGTCAAAATGTCCATTCATATCGTTTTCTAGAAGGACGTTGCTTGGCTTGAGATCACAATGGACAATAGATTCCTGACAACGATTGTGCAAATAACCAATCACAGAAGTAACATCAATGGCAATATCTAACGTCTGTAGAATGCTAAAATGCCTTGAATCCTCATTCGTCTCATCTTCGTTCTCATTCGGATGCAACCACTCCTCGAGGCTTCCATTAGCCATGAATTCATAACCAAGGGCTTTGAAATCATTACCCTGATAGTCAATACTCAAACATTCTGCGAGAACTTTTACAAGATTTCGATGTTTGATGCTCCTTGAGTCCTTGCACTTAGCTATAAAACTCTTGGATGCTGTACAGGCTTCTAGGTTCAGTACCTTCACTGCAATAAATCTTTCACCTTCATCCAGAATTCCTTTATACACGGAACCAAGATTTGCAGTCGGCGCAAACGTGTTGGGATTTTGCACATGTTTTTAATGCTCTTGAAAAAGTAAAGAAAAAAATGTTAGTTTGGCTTGGAAATGATATAGTTCGGTGGAAGTAGAATTAATGGGTTTAGTGGTGCATATATTGGTTGGCAAGTATTGGTGAGAGTGTGTGAGAGGTAAAAATACATGTGAGCGTGGGCTTGGGTTGGGTATCTTTACCTCGTTGTAACTCATCCAATAAGGTGAAAAGTGTAATTTAGGGGAAATTTCTGGTAAATCCCTTCGACTTTGAACTAAATTTCACTTCAGTCCTTCTGTTATCAATTTGGACAACAATAACCTTACATTTTCGATTGTTCTTCAATTTGACTACTCTGTAGCATTCCATCCAAAATTTGGACGGAAGCGAACCATGTGCCATCAACGTGACTTTTTTGCGGGGGTATATTAGCCATTCTTTCCCACCACCTCCTTACCCACGTAAAGACCCACCCTTTCCTTAGTGCAAATTTGTTCACCCTCACCTGATGTGGTGAACAAAGCTCTCACTTTGATCGGTGGAAAAGGTGTGGTGTCTACCAGAAATGATATCATGCTTATTAAAAAGTGATGGAGCCCACCACAATATAATGTCATACTTACCAAACATCTCAAAACAACCGAAGCAAACCTATGGCTCCAACAGCTTTCACTTCGGTAAAGCTTTCAAGGTAAATTCTCTCCCTCTGAAATCAAAAGTTTCTTTGTGTTAGGATCGAATCACACACGCACACGATATACGAGTATTAAACAGTAAAAGAATTGACACAGAGATATACGTGGTTCCCCAAAACCGGGTACGTCCACGGGAGCACACAGAATAGTCGTTTATTGATCAACCAGTTCCTAGGGTTTTACAATAGAGAGTATTTATATGTGGCTGCTACTCCTATTCCAACCCTAACTCAAACTTATAGCCTGAATACCTATAATGCCCTTATAACACCGTTCACAGACGATTTAAGCCACCCGGTATCGATACAGGGAAAACCCTGTATCGATACCCATACATTCTGTTCGCTCCTTGTTGCCCCGGTATCGATACAAGGAAACTCCTGTATCGATACCGGCTCCTCCAACATGCCTTCCACTTGCTTTATCGATCCCGGGAACTTCCCAGTGCCTCTCATACACACCATATGAGCCATAGTTCCAACAATCTCCACCTTGGCGAATATTCTCGCCCATTCAGAAGATAACCACACCGATCCAACAAGTTTTGGGAGGACGCCTCCTTTCTAGCATCTGGAGACATTAACCAAGTCCAAGCAATGCTTGAACTTGTCCGCGGTCACAGCCTTTGTCAACATGTCAGCTGCATTCTCAGAAGTGTGCACCTTTTCCAACACCACATCACCCATAGCAATTAACTCTCTCACCTTGTGAAATCTCACGTCAATATGCTTGGTCCGCGCATGATACACTTGATGCTTTGCCAAGTAAATGGCACTCTGACTATCACAATACAGCTGCACTCCACCTTGATCTATGCCCAACTCTCTCACAAAACCCTTTAACCACAACGCTTCTTTCCCAGCCTCAGTCACTGCCATGTACTCAGATTCAGTAGTAGATAGAGCCACTAGAGGTTGTACCATGGATCTCCAACAAATTGGTCCACCCGCCAAAGTAAACACATACCCTGTCGTAGACCTCCTGTCATCCAACCCTCCAGCATAATCCGCATCTACATACCCCACAACTGAAATCTGATCCCGTTGCTTAGCAAACATAATCCCATGGTCTGCAGTACCTCTCAAGTATCTGAATATCCACTTGACCGCTTTCCAGTGCTCTCTGCCTGGATTTGCCATGTACTTGCTCACTGTGCTGACTGCATGTGCCAAATCGGGTCTTGTACATACCATTGCATACATCAAGCAACCAACTGCACTCGCATAAGGCACGTTTGACATATCCTCAATCTCTTCAGCTGATTCCGGACACTGTGTTGTAGACAACCTGAAATGACTCGCCAATGGAGTGCTGACCTGTTTAGCATTAGCCATACTAAACCTCTCCAACACTTTCCTCACGTAATCCTTCTGGGACAACCACAGCTTACCAGCTGGCCTATCCCTGCGAATCTCCATCCCAAGTATCTTCCTAGCAGCACCCAAGTCCTTCATGTCAAACTCCTTTCCCAACAAGACCTTCAACTTGTTGACTTCAACCATACTTTTCGCAGCAATAAGCATATCATCCACATAAAGTAACAGAAAAATATAGGAGCCATCATCAAGACTCTTAACATAAACACAACAATCATACTCACAGCGTGTGAACCCAATCCGGATCATGAACGAATCAAACCTCTTATACCATTGTCTCGGAGACTGCTTCAGCCCATATAGCGACTTCTTCAACCTACAAACCAGGTGCTCAGTCTCTGGCTGCTTGAATCCCTCAGGCTGCTCCATGAATATAACTTCCTCCAAATCACCATGGAGAAAAGCTGTTTTCACATCCAGCTGCTCTAACTCCAGATCATAGCTAGCCACCAATGCCAAGATAATCCTGATTGAAGAATGCCTCACCACTGGAGAAAATACCTCATCATAATCAATCCCCTTCCTCTGTGAGTACCCCTTTGCAACTAATCGAGCCTTGAACCTCTCCCTTTCCTTTTCTGACACAGCCTCTTTCTTCCTGTATACCCATTTGCAACCCACTGTCTTCTTTCCCTCAGGCAGTTCTGTCAACTCCCAAGTCTTATTCTTTTTCAATGATTCCATCTCCTCCACCATGGCTTCCATCCATCTGTCCCTTTCAGGACTAATGATAGCATCCTGAAAAGTAGACGGATCCCCACTAGTGGTTGACAGTGCATATGAAACCATATCCTCAAACCCATACCTCTCCGGTGGTTTGATAGTGCGTTTGGGTCTCCCTGTGGCTATGCTTTCCTGCTGTTGCTGATCAACCTGTCCCACTGGCGGTGGATTCCCAGTGTCACAACTTTCCAGCTCAATTTGTACACCCTGCTGCTGTTTGCTGGTGTCTTCCCCAGCCTCGGTTTTCAGAACCCCTTGATGTGCCTTGACCATAGACGCTTCATCAAATACCACATCCCTACTGATCACCGTTTTCTTTGATTCCGGATCCCACAGCTTATACCCCTTCACACCTTTCTCATACCCAAGAAAGATGCACTGTTTGGACTTTGCATCAAGCTTGGACCTCTCATCACTTGGAACATGAACAAAGGCTGGACAACCAAAGATCTTCATACCTGAGTAATCTACCTCTTTCTCTGTCCACACCTCCTGTGCTACCTTACTACCCAGAGCAGTACTCGGCGACCTGTTTATAATAAAAACTGCCATACTCACTGCGTCTGCCCAGAAATTCCTTGGAAGCCCTGCATTCAACCTGATACACCGTGCCCTCTCTGCTATAGTTCTGTTCATTCTCTCGGCCACCCCATTCTGCTGTGGTGTCTTCCTAACAGTCCAGTGCCGCTGAATCCCATGCTCCTCACAAAACTTCAGAAAAGGCCCATACCTGTACTCTTTCCCATTATCTGTTCTGAGGCATTTAATTCGTCTCCCTGTTTGATTTTCCACTTCAGCTTTCCACACTCTGAATTTCTCAAAAACTTCAGACTTGTGCCGCATGAAGTACACCCAAACTTCCCTCGAAAAATCATCGATAAAGGTCACGAAATACAGAGATCCCGCTCTCGAAGCTACCCTCACTGGCCCCCAAACATCAGAATGCACGTAGTCAAGTATTCCTTTAGTTTTATTTACTGCATGTCTAAATTGCACCTTACACTGTTTTCCCAGAACACAGAACTTGCAGAAATCAAGTTTGCACGATTTCACCCCTTTCAACAGCCTCCTTTTATGTAATTCTAGCATCCCACGTTCACCCATATGCCCCAACCGCATATGCCACAACAAGGTATCATCAGTATCCACAGCTGTAGTGGCAGCAGCTCCACCTACAACTGTACTCCCTATCAAACGATAGATATTCCCGCCGACCTTTGAAGCTTTCATAATCACCAGAGCACCCTTCGTTACCCTCATGACTCCACCACCTGCTTTATACTCACAGCCATTAGAGTCTAAGGTTCCCAACGAAATTAGATTCTTCCTTAAGCCTGGAACATGCCTAACATCACCAAGAGTTCTCACAACACCATCAGACATCCTAATTTTCATTGTGCCTATTCCAATGACATTACATGTTGCATCATTACCCATTAGAACAGTACCACAATTCACTGACCTGTATGTATCGAACCACTCCCTGTTAGGCGACATGTGAAAAGAACATGCTGAATCCAGAATCCATGAGTCTGCCCCGTGCTCTGCATTCGTTGACACCGACAACATATCACCATCACAATCATCCGATGATTCCTCCACAACGTTCACAGATTTCGATGGTCCAGCTTCCTTCCAGGTTCCCTTTCCCCCATTCTTCTTCCTGTATGGACAGTCTTTCTTGAAGTGTCCTGTTTCGTGACACTTGTAACACTTTAACTCCTTTGGCTCAGGAGTCCTGCCCCTTGACTTAGACTTCCCACGCGCTCCTGTTCTTCCCCTTTCCGATTTTCTGCCACGTTCCTCTCTCCCTTTTGCCACCAGCCCTTCACCCGAAATACCCTCGGTCTGTTGCCTGCGTTGATTGTACGCAAGCAGGGCTGCCGTGACTTCCTCCAATTCTAGGGTTTCTTTCCCCCAGAGTAGGGTTGTAACGAGAGTCTCCATAGAACCCGGTAAAGAACATAACAACATCAGCGCCTGGTCTTCCTCGTCGAACTTCACTTCAATCCTTAGCAGATCGCTAATAATCTGATTGAACATATTAATATGTTGAATAAGGTCGGAACCCTCGATCATCTTTAACCCAAACAGTTTCTGCTTCAAAAACAGTTTATTCGTCAATGACTTTGACATATACCTGTTTTCCAGTTTCGTCCACACCCCAGCCGGCGATTCATCACCAATCACGTGATACATAACATCATCTGCGAGACACAGACGAATCGTACTCACCGCCTTCATCTGGAGTTCTTCCCAGTCATCATCCGACATGGCCTCTGGTTTCTGCTTCAATGCCTTCACCAATCCCTGCTGTACCAACAGATCTTTTACCCTCTGTTGCCATAGTCCGAAATTCCCAGTCCCGTCGAACTTCATCACATCGAACTTTGTAACAGACGAACTCGAAGCCATCGTTCTTCGCGTGTTCAATCAGACCCGAGCTTTGATACCACTTTGTTAGGATCGAATCACACACGCACACGATATACGAGTATTAAACAGTAAAAGAATTGACACAGAGATATACGTGGTTCCCCAAAACCGGGTACGTCCACGGGAGCACACAGAATAGTCGTTTATTGATCAACCAGTTCCTAGGGTTTTACAATAGAGAGTATTTATATGTGGCTGCTACTCCTATTCCAACCCTAACTCAAACTTATAGCCTGAATACCTATAATGCCCTTATAACACCGTTCACAGACGATTTAAGCCACCCGGTATCGATACAGGGAAAACCCTGTATCGATACCCATACATTCTATTCGCTCCTTGTTGCCCCGGTATCGATACAAGGAAACTCCTGTATCGATACCGGCTCCTCCAACATGCCTTCCACTTGCTTTATCGATCCCGGGAACTTCCCAGTGCCTCTCATACACACCATATGAGCCATAGTTCCAACACTTTGGTAGCCTCTATTGATAAGCAAAGTATGCCTCGTATGCCTCATATGGAAAGTCAAAGAAGTCAGAAAATCAATAAGGAAGATGTCACTTGATTCCCTGAAGATTAGGAATGTGATTAGCATCAAATCTGTGATTAGCATCAAATTTGCTAATCACTAGCTGTACTAATGTAATTAAATCAGCCCATAATTTTCGTCCATGATTTTCTCCATTATGTTGTAATGAAGTTAATATATATAGACAAGTATTCCATTGTTACTTCTCACATTGAGAAGAACACCAATTCAGTCTCTTTCATTATTCTATCTAAACTCTATTATTTCTTTTGGTATCAGAGCCAACCACAAACTGATTGTGGTTATTTTTTTTCTCTTAATCTCAACAATCGCAACTCGATCGCGGTTGTTCCTCGTCATTCACAACAGCCACAAATCGACCGTGGTAAGGAGATTCTTTGTGCTCATGGCGACATCAAACAAGTATCCCTATCCTTCCCAGCTTAATGTTGGGAATTTTGTCTCAATCAAGCTAACACAAACCAACTATCTGCTGTGGAAAACACAGATGTTGGGTCTTATTGAGAGTCAAAACTTGGTGGGTTTCATTGATGGTGAATACCCACAACCAGATCAACAGATTCTATCCAGTGATGGAAAATCACAGGAAACAAATCCAGAATATGTCCGATGGAGAAACTCCGATAGATTGTTACGAGGATGGATTACTGGGACTCTTTCGGAGGAAATCCTTGGACATGCTGTTGGGTTGGAAACCTCGGCAGCAGTATGGAAGGCATTAGAGAATGCTTTTGCACAATCATCTCAAGCAAGAGAATTTCAACTCGAAGCAGAAATCTCTCTACTTCAAAAAGGAGATATGTCCCTTCCTCATTATTTGAGTAAATTCAAACGTCTCTGTGACGATCTTGTTGCTATTGGGAAACCAATTAGTGATGAGAAGAAAGTTTTCTGTTTGCTAAAAGGTCTTGGACCGAACTATGACAGTTTTACCACGAGCATGCTCAAACCCCCAATACCTTCATATACAGATCTCATCCCTTTGCTGCAGAGTCATGAGGCCATCAAGCAAGCACATGTTCCACACCACTATACTCATCCAAAGCAGACCGAAGCCTTTGTTGGACAAAGATTTTCTGAGGGAAACGGACGTGCAGGAGCTAACAGAAGCAATAACCGTCAGTTTACATCAAATGGACGTGGGTTCATTCAGACAGGGCATAATCCTTCTAGGCATGGAACCAACTTCAGGCCAAATAATGGAGGCCAATCTCAAGATCGCCAGTCGCAGCCTAAGCACCAAGTGAGAAATTCCACAGAATTCCCTAAGCCGACGCAAAAAGGTGGAACTCAGATTACATGTCATATTTGTGACAAGCCTGGTCACGGTGCTTTGAAGTGTTGGAATCGATTCAATCATGCTTTCCAAGCCGATGACATACCACAAGCCCTTGCAGCAATGACTATAACTGATGGTCAAGTATCAGAATGGCTCCCAGATACAGGTGCATCAGCGCATATGACAGGAAATCAAGGTAACCTCAAAAATCTTGTTCCTTATACTGGTACTGATACGGTTATGGTTGGTGATGGAAATAAATTGCCAATCTCTCACATTGGCGAAGCCAATATTACTGCTGGCCCTAATCAACTGCTCTTGAAAAATGTTTTGCTTGTACCTAACATGAAAAAAAACCTACTTTCTGTTAGTCAACTTACAAGAGATTTTCCCTGCATTTTTGAATTCTCATCAAAGGGATTTATAATCAAGGATCAGAAGACAAACAAGATATTGGGCTCCGGAACTAGACGTGGGGGTTTGTATGCGATGGATGAACAGATTGAAGCTCTTTTTTCAACAAGATTCAGGACAACATCAGAAGAGATATGGCATAGACGTCTTGGTCATCCTCAACAATCAGTAGTTCGTTTTTTAAGCAACAAGAAGTTAATCAATGTCAATGTTTGGAATAAGTCTCCCTCTATTTGTGATTCATGTCAAATGGGAAAAAGTTGTAGGCTCCCTTTTGTCAATTCCAATACTTTTTCCAAGGAACCCTTGTTCAAGATTCATTCTGATTTATGGGGAAAAGCACCAGTTGTCTCTTTTCAGCATTTTAAGTACTATGTTTCATTTATTGATGATTGCACACGCTTTACTTGGATATATCCCATGAAACGGAAATCGGATTTTCTGTCATGTTTCCTACAATTTCAGAAAATGGTTGAGAATCAGTTTGATAGAAAAATTAAAATTTTTCAATCAGATGGTGGAGGTGAATACACAGATAATAAGTTTGCAAGTGTTTTGAATAACAGTGGCATCATACACCAGGTATCGTGTCCAGGTACTCCAGAACAAAATGGTGTCGCCGAGCGAAAGCATAGAAACATTGTTGAGTTGGGGTTAACAATGATGATAGCAAGTAATGTTCCAAAGCGCTTTTGGGTTGAAGCTTTCTCAACAGCCGTCTTCTTGATAAACAGGTTACCTAGTAAAGTACTGGGTATGAAATCACCATTTTCTCTTTTATATGGTAAAGAGCCTGCCTATTCTTCTCTTCGGACTTTTGGATGTCGATGTTTTCCTTATTTAAGGGACTACTCTCCTGATAAGCTGAGCCCCAAAACTGTGCCATGTATCTTCCTTGGTTACAGTGATCGGTATAAAGGCTATAGATGCTTTCATCCACCATCCCATCGACTCTATATTTCTCGCCATGTTGTATTCGATGAGCATCTCTTACCCTATACAGATCCTAACTTACTTTACAGTAGTGGTGATTTTCAGGGGGAGATTGTTTCTTATGATGATTGGGAATATCCGACCGAGTGTGCTTCACAAAAACAAAATGCTGAAGCTCAACTTCCCGTGGGCTACCCCTCATCTAGTCTTGATAATGGCACACAAATTGGTTTTTCTCTTGATGATCGATTAGAAAATAATGATCAGACTTTATCTCCAATGCATCCCTCCTCACGGAGCAGCGAGGATCACTCGTCACCAATCTCTGAATCGGAGGCACCTACTATGCCACTGGAACTTGTTGAGCCTAGAGAAATCATACCACCAATATTATCATCTACTCAGTCCTTGGTAGCTCCAGCTAATGTGCCATCACATATGGAGCTCAACACACACCCCATGCTTACGAGAGGCAAGTCTCGGGCCGGTTTCACCTCTTTTGTTGCTTCACAAAATGACATTCCAATTGAGCCTAAAACTGTCAAAGCTGCTCTTCGTCATCCTGGTTGGTTCAATGCTATGCAAGAAGAGCTTCTTGCGCTTCATCAGAACTCTACTTGGGATCTTGTTCCACGGCCTTCAAATGTCAACGTTATAGGAAGTCGATGGGTCTTCAAGACAAAACTGAAACAGGATGGCAGCGTTGAGCGCTTAAAAGCCCGGCTCGTTGCACAAGGCTATAGTCAGGTAGAAGGTCTAGACTTTGCCGAAACATTTAGTCCCGTTATTAAACCTGCAACTATTCGCCTTGTTTTGTCTCTTGCTCTTATGCATAACTGGTCTATCAAACAATTAGATGTAAAAAATGCATTTTTGCATGGACATCTTCGGGAAACAGTGTACATAGAGCAACCTCCAGGCTTTATCGATGAATCACATCCCGGATATGTATGCAAGCTCAAGAAAGCTCTCTACGGGCTCAAACAAGCTCCACGAGCTTGGTTTGATCGTTTCAGCGAATACTTATTAAGCTTGGGATTCTCTTGTAGTACAGCCGACTCCTCTTTATTTGTTTCAAGGAGCTCTAGGGGAGTCATTCTTGTGCTCTTATATGTTGATGACATGATAGTCACGGGTGATACCCCAGATTATCTATAATGGTTCATTGATGCTCTTGGACGAGAATTTTCTATGAAGGACTTGGGCTTACTTCACTATTTTTTGGGTATTGAGGTTCAACCATTATCGGATGGAATTCTTCTTTCACAGTCAAAGTATGCTCGTGATTTGCTTGCTAAAGCAAGAATGTTAGAGAGCAAAGGAATTTCTACTCCCATGGCAGCAAAACACAAGTTCCCTATTTCAGATGCCCCTTTTCCCGATCCAACCTTCTATAGAAGTATTGTCGGGGGCTTGCAATATCTTACCATGACACGACCCGATTTGTCCTACTCAGTCAATACGGTATGTCAGCATATGCAAGCACCCACCAATGGCCATTACCAGGCAGTGAAAAGAATCCTTCGGTATTTGAATGAAACTCTAGACTTTGGACTTCGGCTCTTGTCAAAGAATTCTATGAACTTGTATGCCTTCTCCGATGCTGATTGGGCAGGTTGTCCCATTACTCGACGCTCAACAACAGGTTTTTGTACCTTCCTTGGTTCTAATTGCATCTCTTGGAGTGCAAAGAAACAATCCACTGTAGCTCGTTCTAGTGCCGAAGCGGAATACCGATCCATGGCTTCCACTACAGCAGAACTTACGTGGTTATCTTTTCTTCTTCGTGATCTTGGTTTCTCTCTTTCTTCTCCACCCATACTATATTGTGACAATATGAGTGCGCTTTACATGTCCATCAATCCTGTCTTCCATGCTCGCACCAAACATGTTGAATTGGATTACCATTTTGTTCGCGAGAAGGTTGCACTTGGCAATTTGGTTACTCGTTACATTTCCACCAAAGGACAAATTGCTGATATATTCACAAAGCCATTATGTAAGCCTGATTTTTGTACTCAGCGAGTCAAACTTGGCCTTCAATGCCGTCCAAGTTTGAGGGGGAGTGATAAGCAAAGTATGCCTCGTATGCCTCATATGGAAAGTCAAAGAAGTCAGAAAATCAATAAGGAAGATGTCACTTGATTCCCTGAAGATTAGGAATGTGATTAGCATCAAATCTGTGATTAGCATCAAATTTGCTAATCACTAGCTGTACTAATGTAATTAAATCAGCCCATAATTTTCGTCCATGATTTTCTCCATTATGTTGTAATGAAGTTAATATATATAGACAAGTATTCCATTGTTACTTCTCACATTGAGAAGAACACCAATTCAGTCTCTTTCATTATTCTATCTAAACTCTATTATTTCTTTGGTAGCCTCTATATATGACGTTCTTTTTCAAAGCCTTTTCCTTTTGATCAGCATCCTTTTCAAACCCTTTCAATGCCCAATCCGGTGATACACTGATTACTCTCTTATTTTTTTTGTTGTTCTCGTAATATACATCTCTACACTTCTCTGCCTCTTTAAAACAGAGAATAAACAGAGCATGTATCATCAAGATGCTCTAATCTCCCAATGCTGACATCTCCCGTTTACTCCACAGAAGCAAACCCAACTCTAATTCCGCTAACCGATAATCTCCTACTTTCTCTCAACTCCAAATCCAAAACAACTGAAATTACTATGGTAGTCGATGTTTTCTCAAAGATTTCTAGTTTAGGCATGACGGGGGGCTTATCAACGCCACAGTTGGAGCAAAGCTCGACGAATATGTTGGTGAGGGAGGCGCAGGGTGTTGATTGATAATGGCGATTTGGCGTTTCGTATTTTTGACTTAAGATTTTTTAGGTTTTGGGTGAAGTCGACAAGCACTCCAGATGAGGGAAGGAGAAGAAAGAGGAAGGGAGTAGGCAAAACTACCCCGTGATAAGTGGTCAAGTGTTTAGCACATGACGAGTTTTCATTCAAAAATTTAATGGTTCCTAACATATGGTTGACATTGAAACCAATTAAAAAATGGAAGTTAAGTTTGTCCAAATTAAAACGTGAAGGACGAAAGAGAACTTTCGTATAAAGCCGATGGGATATAAGAGAAATTTTCCCCAATTAAACTTTAGGTACCTAGCAGAAGAGGAATGTATAGATACCCAACAAGTAGGGTGGATGTGATGAACAAGAAAAGTAAAGAAATCAGTTGCTTAAAAATAATTTTTTTTATCAGTTGTTTACAAATATTAGTACTTGAACATTTTCCACCACCTATATTCAGTGCAGCAGTGCTCCAGGCTCCATCGGCAGTGGCTCAAGCGTGAGGGAAAGCTATGATTTCACTAATTAGGAGAATTCAATCCCGAAGGCTCGAACTGTCCGAGCTCAAAGGAAACAAGCTTGTAGGGTGTTGGTGAGGGCACAATGGGTCTTGCTTCCTCACAGACTGTAATTAATACTAAAAACAATAGGGGCTCATTCCTTTTGTAAGAATTGTGATTTAAAAGATCGTCGATTGAAAAGCCCGGTCAGAAAATTGAAACTTCTATTGATTATTGATTCGACTAGAGGGACGTACTCCTAGCAACAAACTTGTATGAAGGAAGCTTTGGCGGCACTCCTCTCTTAGTATGGCACTGATTGAAAACTTTTTTGGTACCCAAAAACTTATTTAAAGCTCAAACAAAATACAAGACGAAGGAAGGCATACCTTCCATTTACACGCTATAAAGCTACAAACTAACTACAGGCAATAGATATTATACTTGGACTAAGCTACCAAGCATGGCATAAAGCAATAGTGATTAACTTGGATAGTGGTTCATTTTTCACTTCACATAAAACTGAACAACTGTGGAAACTAAATTTATTTTTGGAAAGTCAGGGAGAAGTAAAATTTTCCAGCTTTTCATCCAGAATCGTGGTATCGACTGCAAATGCATTTTTACCTCTTCAAAGACTCTGATAGTATCGTACCTACTCATGACCAAGTTGCCTTCCATCTCTTCGTCCTCCATGCTTTCCAGTAGCTCTGAAATAAATGTTCCTGATCGTATGCAACTGAGCGACAACGTCACTAATGGCCATCCGATCTCTTGGGAGTTCCTCCGAACAAGCAATTCCAATTTTCAGTATAGAAATCAAGCACTCTAGATTTCTCTGAGCACTAGAAAAGCTATGGTACTGAATGCCAGGGTCGCTTGAGCTTGCCTCCACCTCTTCCCTTCGTTTGAACAGTCTTGGATTAGCAATTCCCTCTATTTGTTCAGGCAAATTTTTCTTAACAAAGTTATGGAGACTCAAATTATCAGAAAACATGTCATCCGTAGGTCTCTTGCCCGTGAACAACTCCAATAAGAGGATGCCGTAACTAAACACATCACCAGAAGTTGACACCTCATTTCCCATTCCATACTCTGCGATTTGTGTGGTAAAAAAAAAAAAGTACAGCTATAAATAACTTACTCATAAGCAAATGAAACGACGACATGATCCAGTTGCAAACTTGTGGAAAAGACATTGGGAAATCACAGTGTAGTGAAGTAAGGTATGATACTCCGTAAAGGTCTTAATACAAAGAACTGAGAATAAAGAACAAAGTCGATAGCCACTCGTATTAAAAGAGATTCTACTTGAAAAGTGAAGTTGAAAAGTAAACTATAAAGGAGCCTAAGGTAAAAAGATTGGAGAAGCGTGTATTTACCTGGAGCAGCATAGCCAATGGAGCCTCTTATGCCAATAGAACTTGATAGATCATGAGATTGAGAGGAGTTAAAGATGGCTTTTGGAAAGAATTTTGCCAACCCGAAGTCACCTACATGTCCAATCATTTCTTCATCCAAAAGAACATTTGTCGGTTTCAAATCACAATGCACTATAGGTTCAGGGCAATGATTGTGAATATAGTCAAGCGCAGAAGCAACATCAATGGCAATATCCAACCTCTGTTGGAGGTTTAAGTGCCTTGAGTCCTCATCAACTGCATATTCATTCTCTTGCGGATGAAGCCACTCATCTAGGCTCCCATTGACCATGAACTCATAAACCAGGGCCTTAAAATCATTTCCATGATAGTCAATGCCAGAACATACAGTGAGCACCTTGACAAGGTTCCTGTGTTTCATGTTCTTTAAGGCCTTGCACTCAGCTACAAAACTCTTTGATGCCCCTCGGAATTGAAGGTTAAGAACCTTTACTGCAATAACTTGTCCACCTTCATCAAGAACTCCTTTATACACCGAACCAAAACCACCCACTCCAATCAAATTAGCTTCAGAGAACCCACCAGTAGCTTGACGTAGACTTTGATAGGATACATTCTGAAATGTGGGACCCGTAATTCCAAAAGAGGGTACCCTTGTTCTCCTTCTAAACCTAGAACAATACAGAAAGTAGATGACCAGAAGTACTCCTACCAGGCAAACAGGTGTGAGAATTACTAATTTCAGGATAAGAGTAGATATTTTCCTCCTAGACCCTTTGGAGTTGCAACTCTGTAGGTGTAATTCAGGTAGGCCGCCACAAAGCCTATTGTTCCCTTGAACAAAAAATGCTGTTGCATTCTTGAAGATTCCTCTTTCTGGTACCATACCCTCAAAATCATTCAATGATATATTTAATTTCTGCAAAAAAATAAAGTCACCCAAAAAATCTGGGAGTTTTCCTGAGAAATTATTGCGAGAAAGATCTAGTTCCTCCAAACCTTTCAAATTTCTAAAAGATGAAGGAATGGTCCCTTGGAAGTTATTGGCCTCCACATGCAACAATCTCAATTTCACACAGCCGCCGATGGTCGATGGAATTTCACCAGACAATATGTTATTAGAAACATCCAGTACTTCTAGATTTATATTAGTTCCAACTTCTATTGGAAGTGAACCAGTTAAATGGTTCCCAGATACAGTTAGATTCAACATTGACGAAAGAATTACAACTTCTCTGGGTATGGTGCCATTAAAATTGTTGCGATCAAGACTTAAAATTTGCAACTGTTTGCAATTTCCGAGATTTGAAGGGATGTTTCCATCGAAATAATTTCCATCTAAATAGAGTTGGGCTAGCAAACTTAAATTTCCTAGAAACATTGGGATGTTCCCGGAGAACTTGTTACCAGAAAGAGCCAATACTTGTAGCTGTCGAAGCTTCCCAATATCAGATGGGATTTCACCTGTAAATTTGTTGTTCGACAAAAGAAATACCTCCAAATTGACCAGGTTCTCTATCCCGCTTGGGATGTTTCCAGTTATTTTGTTGTTGTATAGAGTAAGTCTACGCAGATTAGTGGAGAAATTGCAGATGACATCTGGCAACACCCCTCCAAAGTTATTATTATTTATTTCAAACATAGACAAATTAGTGGCATTGGTTAAAGAGGGGAGGAAGTTTAGATCCTTAGCTTCCCCAGTTCCAAGATTATTAATAGCAAAACCTAACCTCCGAAGATTATGCAACTTTCCTAGTGGAGGAACATTTCCAGTAAAGCTATTGTTTCCCATTTCAACAACTTCTAGCTTGGAGGCATTGGACAGTGAAAAAGGAATTGATCCAGTAAACAAGTTACCACCAACACTAAGAAATTGGAGATTAGGAAAAATTATGCCTAGTTCTGATGGTAAGGTCCCTTGAAGTTGATTCACTCCCACATCAAGCACTTGGATAGAGGAAAGATTGAAGATTGAGGAAGGAATTGTACCAACTAACCTGTTACTTGCCATTCCAAAACGTCTAAGGCTCGTCAGTCTGCCCAGCTCGTCAGGTAAATTCCCACCAATACTATTTTGGTAGGCATTGAAACCTTGAAGAGATGATAGATTTCCCAAAGTACTCGGTACAACTCCCGTGAGATAGTTTTTCCCAACAACAAGTATCATCAATTTTGACAAGGAACCAAGCTCCTCCGGGATTTGACCTTCCAGCCTATTGAAATTTAAGCCTACCTTAGTAAGTCTAGAAGCAGCAGATATATTGGCGGGGATTCTGCCACTAATTGAATTATTGCCGAGATTCATTATTTGAAGTCTCTGCAAACGGCCGAGTTCTGGAGGAATTTGTTGACTTAAGCTATTGTTACTCAGCCATATCTTCCTAAGGAAGCTTAAATTTCCAATGTGAGGTGAAATGGGCCCTGATAGTTGTTGACCAGCAAGGTCTAACACAATGACCCTCCGGTGCCGACGTCCACATGATACGCCACTCCACTGGCAGAAATGGGAAGATTCGTTCCACGAACTCAGAGCCCCGAAGTGAATACCGGTAATTTCCGCCTTGAATGCAAGCAAGGCTAATTGGTCAGTCTCGTTCCCACTGAGCACCGCTCCGGCAATTCGAGGAAAGACAGAACACAAGCACAAGGGAACAAGAAAATACAGAGAACGATGAAATGGCAAAGACGCCACTGCTAAACCCATCTGGGGATTGGAAACTCCCTATGAATATGAAGGTGTATTGTCTTGACTCTTGAGTGTTTCTCAAGTGAAGGCAATGCACTTTAGTTATTAATCCAATCTTGATAGGCATACAAACTTTCAGGACACCCAAGTCTTTTCCCCAGTCTTCGTCATGTCACCTTTTCCCATTTTGTATCTTTGTGTTTTTTTCTTCTCCTTGATTCGGGGAACAGTAAGAACAAGGTGGAGGTCTTAGTTTGTTGGGAAATTCAGACTGAATTGGGACCACATAATACATCTAAGAACAACTTGAGTCAAATTTTCCACAACGTTTAGTTGTGCACTTTTTTTTTTTGCACGGCAAAAAGAAATTTTATTGATCTATTAAAACAGATACAATAAAGGAAGAAAGGCCAACTAGACATCACTACGAGAGGGAAACATCCCATCTAGATTGACACCCACGTTTAGTTGTGCACTTCCCTCATCTTCTTCTTCATTGATCCGATTTACCAAATACACTGAAGCTAAAAACTACAAAATATTTGAGCACCTCAAAGAAATTGAAGTAAATGGCCCCATTTGCTATCACTTATAAGTTATTTTTTTAGATTATTGGCTTAAACAAATTAAAATAAGTTGTTGTTTGTTGTAGCTTTTTATAAGTTCTTAAAAAAAAAGTTTATCATGTTTGCTTGAATAAGCTATAAAATAACTTTTTATTAACTAAATGTCACTACTTGAATTTTAACAACTTAAAATAAGCAAAAAAGCTTCAAATTGTAGTTTAAAATAATTTAATATTTTTTGGTCAAAAAAGCTAGAAAAGCTAATAAGTGATAATTCAAAATTGTTAACAAACAACTTTCATTAGGCTTTTTTAAGAAAATAAGCGAATAAGTTAGATTATAAGTGGTAGCAAACGGAGGCTATGTCATTATTCATGCTTCCTAGTTAGTCTAGGTTTCCTGGTTGTACATATTTCTTTTGTTGGTTTGGGTTTGTTGGTCACCAAATTTTGTAACCTAAATAAAAAAATGTTAGGGTTATGTAACTTTATGTTTAATACGGACCAATGAAAGCAAGATTTTTGTCAAATCACCTTTCTTAACACACCGCACAAAATACCAGTAATTAGAATTAGTTGGGGGAAAAAGGTGTGAAGTCATGGATGCACTCCAAATGACTACTTTTCCACTCCATAATCTAAATATTCCTAACAAAATTTGATTCTAGTAATTGTTCTGATCTAGCTCATACCACAACCATTTTCCCAATTCTAGTAGCCCATTCTACTAAAACTGCTTCTTTTTTTTCTTTTTTTTTTGGCTTTTTGAGCTTTTTAGTTGATGTATGTGAGAGACTAACCTGTCCCAAAAAAATGCAAAAGTCAAAAAAAAAAAAAAAAACCCCTTAAAAATCCCCTTAGCGGTACCGCGCCCTAAAAAAATGCCTTGACTCAATATTTATCCATAGGGATGCATTAAACACAGCAAAAGCGCAATATGTGCTATGTTCACAGAAAATTAAAACGACAGAGAACTGAATTTGCTCAATAAATGCCAAAAAGGGTAGGAGATAACTGTAATTGACGACAAACATAATCGGAATTCAGTTGAATAGTGCTTACCCATGAATGGGAATTTTTGCAGGCCATGGATACCAAGAAAGAACCTAGGACTCCTTGTTTTTCTGTCTAATCAAAGAATGTTTTTTGTCCAAACACAATTTTACATTGAACAACTCTGTGTGTCCAAAGTAGTGTTTCCGAGGTGTTTCAAGCATTGCTCCTTTTTTCCAACGTTGAAACAACTTTTAATCAACGTTAATTTGGAAGTAAGGAAGAGCCTCAAGCCATAACTAAAAGAATCAATGAGAGCCTCCCCAATCAATACTTAAAATGAATTCAGAAATCTGCAAATTATAACTCCCAACCATAAATCTGTTTTTGAATTGTAGACGTAACTTCCACAATAATGCTAAAATTTGAATGCCTTCAAACCTCATCATGGAGGGGTGTAATTGGTGTATAAATCAACGAATTTATCAGCTTAACTTCCAACCTCGTGTGGTCCCTTCGGTTGCCTTGGAAGATCCTCCGGATGCCCCATTTCATTCACAACGAATTTCTGAGAAATTTCCAACAGTATCAGCCGTAGAAACTTTCCGGACACCTCAAAAGATGTAAAGTTGAATCCCCAAGACTTTTTGGCCAAAAAAATTCTTTGGTTAGACTAAGGGCGAAGGAAAAAACACAACGTATAGAATGGGAAAGGTGATATGATGAAGACTAGGGAAAGGAAAAAGAAAGGGAGGCAACTTTTTTGGAGTTTTTTGACTTTACATTGAACAGCTGTGTGTGTCCAAAGTTATTTCTAGCAATGCTCATTTTTTCCAACGTTAAAACAACGATTAATCCGATTTACCAATTTGGAAGTAAGAAGATCAGTTTTTGTTCACTCTGGTTCATATCTAAGCGGAAAAATTTTTAGTTGTGCCCTTCCCTCGTCTTCGCCTCATTGATCCGATTTACCAAATAAATTGAAGCAAATAACTACTAATCATTTGAGATTCCAAAGAAATTAAAGCTAATGGCCCCGTTTGCTATTGCTTACTCCCTCCGTCCCTTTTTAATTGTGTTGCTTCGTAAATCTAACTTATTAAAAAAACATTATCAAAAAATTAAAAGGCTACAATACACACCCCTTATTTGGGTGTGTATCATACACACCTTTATAAAAGTTACAAATTTTTTTATGAAAGTTACGAGACACACCAAAATTTACGAATAAGCTAATAAGTTAGATTATTAGTCAGTGGTAGCAAATGGGGGCAATAACTCCTAAAGGTTAAGATTTTCACGCATAATATTATGAAATACTCCGTATTATCTTACCATGCTTCCTAGGTTTTATGATATTGTATTGTGTTTTCTGTTTAGGCTATGTCGTTATTCATCTTTCCTGGTTGGTCTCGGTTTCACTGTTATGCGTATTTCCTTTGAAATTAGAATTAGAATTAGTTGGGGGAAAAGGTGTGAAATCACTTTTTGGCCAAAAAAAATTCTTTGATTAGACTAGGGAGAAGAAAAAAACACAACGTATAGAATGGCCTGGGAGAAAAGAAAAAGAAAGGGAGGCAACTTTTTTGGACTTTTTTGACTTTACATTGAACTACTCTGTTTATCCAAAGTAGTGTTTCCAAGTTGTTTCCAACGTTAAAATAACGTTTAATCAACGTTAATTTGGAAGTAAGAAGATCAGTTTTAATCACTCTAGTTTATGTCTAAGCGGAAAAAATTTTAGTTGTGCACTTCCCTCGTCTTCTTCTTCATTGAACAAATAACTACTAGTCATTTGAGAATCCAAAGAAATTGACGTTAATGGTTCCGTTTGCTATCACTTACTCTCTCAGTCCATTTTTAGTGTGTTGTTTCGTAAATTCAACTTATTATAAAAAAATTATTATTACACATTTCGCATGAACTTTTACCTCCATTTTAAAAAATTATCTTCTAGTACTTTTATTCATTAACTATTTTCACATTAATTTTTCAAAAAAATATATATATATACAAACTTTTTCCTATTAACACTTAAATGGAATACTCAATGCTTAAAAAGGGACGGAGGGAGTATAAGTTAATTTTTTAGATTATAGCTTTTTAAATTATTGACTTAAAACAAATTAAAATAACTTGTAGAACTATTCGTTATAGCTTTTTATAAGCTGTAAAAACTGTTTATTATATTTGCTTGAATAAGTTGTAAAAAAGCTTTTTTATAAACTAAATGTCTGGATTGCCCTTACAACTTGGGTAAGAAAATTTTTCATTTTAAGATTCTTTTGTCCATTTATGCTTTAACAACTTAAAATAAGCCAAAAAAAAATACCTTCAAATTGTAGTTTAAAATAATCTTGCTTTTCTGGTTCAAATAAGCTAGAAAGCTGGTAAGTGATTATTCATAATCGTTACAAATGCCTTTCATTAGCTTTTTCAAGCAAATAAGCCAAGTTAGATTATAAATGGTAGCAAACAGGGGCAATAACTCCTAAACCTTAAGATTTTCACCATGTTAGCATAATATTAAGAAATATTATCTTACCAAGTTTTCTAGGTTATAATATTGTGCTTTATGTTTTCTAAGTTATAGTATTGTGTTTTATGTTTTCTTGGTTATAATATTGTGATTTTCACCATGTTTCCTAGTAAGTCTTGGTTTCCTTTTTATGCGTATTTCCTTTGTTGGTTTAGGTCTTTTGGTCACCAAATTTTGTAATTTATATAAAGGCATGTTCAAATCGCCTTTCTTACCGCACCCCCAAAGAAAACCAGTAAATAGAATTAGTTGGGGGAGAAAGGTGTGAAAGTCATGGATGTAGCCCATTCTACTAACTTCTGTTTTTTTTTTTTTTTTGGCTTTTTAGTTGATGTACGTGAAAAGAATGATCTGTCCCGGAAAAAGCATGAAAAGAAAGAAAAAAAAAACACAAAAATCTCCCAAGTGGAACAGCGCCTAGATAAAAAATGCCTTGAATCAATGTTTGTCCACAAGGATGAAGCACAGCAAAAGTGAAATATATGCTATGTTAACAGAAAATAAAAACGTGATAGAACTGAATTTGCTCAAGAAATGCCAAAATAATAGGAATTCTGTTGAATAGTGCTACCCATGAATGGGAAATTTTGCTGGAGAGAATCGACACCAAGAAAGAACTTAGGACTCCTTGTTTTCGGATGGGTATTTCTTCCCATTGCCATTGTTCATGTAGTCAGGGTGCGTTGGTTCCACCCCGGTTTTCTTGGATGATCCAAACCGTAAATTTCAAAATGTGCACTTCGTCTGCACCCAAAATAATCATTTCCTGAATACGATCCTCTCTAGTCCATAAAATGGAATGGACATTCCAGTTTTGATTGTTTTTGTGGTTCTTCGGGAGGATTTGGCCGGGTGCCTATAATGACCCAAGTCACTACATCCTATAGAGACCTCAATTGTGGGCCCTTATGATATGTATTTGGTATTGGAACCATACAATTTGTCGAAAATGTTGAGTAGATCATTTATATCAAAAAAAAAATTAATTGAATATATGTAGCCATATGGTCGGATACAATTTATATGGATGGCTAATATCATTTGAAGAATACAGTCTAAGGCAAAATTTGTCTCAATTATGTGTCTTTCAATCTCCAATGATCATAATTTTCTGTACCCATAATGCGCTCAACATTCTTGAAAAACTGAATGGTTCTGATCCCAAAAAAAGATTTTAGAGGGCCCACAATTAATAAGTGCTTGATAAAATTACTTGATTTTCAGTTTGAAAGTTCTGGCAAGAATCTGAATTGAAAATATGTAATACTCCTATTCAAACAAGTAGTTACGATATCCGATTTTGCTATTTATTTATTTTTTTTGCAAGGTGTCGAGATAAGAACGGAAACATGATGACAAATTTCTACCCACTTTTAAAAGTGAGTGAACAAAATTTAACTTGCATGAATATGGTCGATCATGATTTGCTTTTACTGTGGAATTTGCATCCAATGAATGATATAATTACAGAGGAAAACTTGGTTACTATGCGGGGCATAGGTGGAATGACAAGAAAAAGATTTCCATATGAGTTGCACGTACGTTTCATTTTTTCGTCAGGGGTTATTAATGCTGTAAGGATCGCAACAGAAGGGCTACATTGAACGAAAAGAAAGGGAAGGGACCAATGGCGAAATATACATTTCTTGATCAGTCACAAACAAACACATTTACTCAAAAGTTTGCTACTTTGATCATTAAATTAGATGATGAAAAAATCTATGAAGTAGTGGATATGTTTTTCCTTTTCCATTGGTAAGATGAGAAGCTTTCACCTGTTATGCTTTTAACTTTTTCAAGAAAGTCACATGGTTTTCGACGAGGCCTCTTCACCCAATTTTTGGTGTGCCCAATTGCCCATGTACCAGTCAAATGGTTTTCAGCACTAGAATAATGTGACTTTAAATCGGAGAATCTCTCAACACAATCTTGCGGCTGAGAAAATTGCTTGGTACAGAAGATCTTGAGCATTTCTACATATTTGATTTTTCCTCTGTTTCTTGGGTAATTACAGCATTCAAAAAGGAACAGCTGATTTCAGGGAACGCCTCGTTGATGCGACAAGAAGGAACCGTTTCTGCAAGGAAATCACAATTCCAAAGGATGGCAATTCTAAGGAAATTCATGCCAAGTTCTCCGGTGGCTTTTTACACATCGATGCCGAAAAAAGGTTCTGTAGCCCCAAACTCAACAGCCTGAAATCAGCAAACAATCAACACCTCAGAACATCAGCCAAGATCAGGTAAATAGAATACCCGTGTTACCCAAACCAGACAACGCAAGGGAGAAGATTGGGCCACTTAACAAAGGAGCGTTACAGGGTAATATTGCACATGGAAACAATGACACCCCATTGTGTGATTCAAGATCGAAAAGCTTAATGAAGACGGCTACGAATGTGGCGGTGATGGCGACCATGGTGGCGTGCCTCGGTGCTTACATCAGATATTCATATAGATCATTGTATGTCGAAGATTGAATCTTGTCTCATCATACTATATTTTGGGAAACCACGTAAAATTGTTTGTGCTCTTTGTTTCGGTTTATTTGTGCGTGTGGGTGTGTTGTTTGATCGATCCATAACAAAACGCCCAAGTTCTGGAGGTATTTTACCACTCAATCTATTGTTGCACAACCAGATTTCCCTGAGGAAACTCAAGTTCCCAACGTGTGGTAAAAGTGGATGGACCCATTCCACAAGCCCAGAGTCCCGAAGGGGTCACTAGTTATTTCAGCCTTGAATTCTAGCAACGCTAGTTGGTCAGTCTCATTCCTGCCAATCACAGAGCCAAAACCAAAGAACAAGAGAACAAGAAAATAGGAGGCGAACCAGAGAACAAAACTTATACATCAAAACACTTATCACACATTTATTAAAATAAAAGTTAAGACTCTTTCAGTTTCTTAGTATTTGTTTCTCTTTTCCCAAGTCTTCAAAACTACCTTTCCTAGATCGGCACTGAGGAGGAGACTGATCCCAGGTCCTGACTAAACGGGAAGACTAAAAATTCGCGAATTACAATATTTTAGGAGCACTGGGCCGTTCTAGAAAAGTCGAAAATTACTACCCACCTACTCCGGTTTCGCAGAAAATAAAATTCTGTCTCCTCTTTTGAACCAAGGCAAGTACGTTCAAATCTACAACCTTAATAGAAAATAAGTTCATGAAACTTAGACCTGGACGTAGATAATCCACTAGTTAACCCACATTACGTCAGGTTTGGAATTCAATTTATACCTTTTCATAACAAAAATTCAATTTAAGCTACACGAAATATGCCCCATCAAAAAGAAATGCCCAAGACTGGTCCAAGCATCATTTTCGGATATAGAAAAAGTACCAAAGGCATTGAGAACACGTTAAATATTTGAAAGCTAACCAGCTTATGCTTCTTCAATCTTCCGACCCGGGATTGTAGCAAATATGAGGTTTCTTGAAATTAAAGGTTCTATAGTAATTAGGCGATCCCTTCGTTCTACAAAGGGAAAAAGATACCTTCAGTACTACGTAGTAATTTAGGGGAAATTTCGGGTAAATCCCTTCGACTTTGAACTAAATTTCACTTCAGTCCTTCTGTTATCAATTTGGACAACAATAACCTTACATTTTCGATTGTTCTTCAATTTGACTACTCTGTAGCATTCCATCCAAAATTTGGTCGGAAGCAAACCATGTGCCGTCAATGTGACTTTTTTGCGAGGGCATATTACCCATTCTTTCCCACCACCTCCTTACCCACGTAAAGACCCACCCTTTCCTTGGTGCAAATTTGTTCACTCTCACCTAATGAGGGTGAACAAAGCTCTCACTTTGATCAGTGGAAATAGTGTGGTGTCTACCAGAAATGATATCATGCTTATTAAAAAGTGATGGAGCCCACCACAATATAATGTCATGCTTACCAAACATCTCAAAACAACCGAAGCAAACCTATGGCTCCAACAGCTTTCACATCGGTAAAGCTTTCAAGGTAAATTCTCTCCCTCTGAAATCAAAAGTTTCTTTGGTAGCCTCTATATATGACGTTCTTTTTCAAAGCCTTTTCCTTTTGATCAGCATCCTTTTCAAACCCTTTCAATGCCCAATCTGGTGATACACTGATTACTCTCTTATTCTTTTGTTGTTCTCGTAATGTACATCTCTACACTTCTCTGCCTCTTTAAAACAGAGAATAAACAGAGCATGTATCATCAAGATGCTCTAATCTCCCAATGCTGACATCTCCCGTTTACTCCACAGAAGCAAACCCAACTCTAATTCCGCTAACCGATAATCTCCTACTTTCTCTCAACTCCAAATCCAAAACAACTGAAATTACTATGGTAGTCGATGTTTTCTCAAAGATTTCTAGTTTAGGCATGACGGGGGGCTTAGCAACGCCACAGTTGGAGTAGAGCTCGACGAATATGTTGGTGAGGGAGGCACAGGGTGTTGATTGATAATGGCGATTTGGCGTTTCGTATTTTTGACTTGGGATTTTTTAGGTTTTGGGTGAAGTCGACAAGCACTCCAGATGAGGGAAGGAGAAGAAAGAGGAAGGGGGTAGGCAAAACTACCCCGTGATAAGTGGTCAAGTGTTTAGCACATGACGAGTTTCCATTCAAAAATTTAATGGTTCCTAACATATGGTTGACATTGAAACCAATTAAAAAATGGAAGTTAAGTTTGTCCAAATTAAAACGTGAAGGACGAAAGAGAACTTTCGTATAAAGCCGATGGGATGTAAGAGAAATTTTCCCTAATTAAACTTTAGGTACCTGGCAGAAGAGGAATGTATAGATACCCAACAAGTAGGGTGGATGTGATGAACAAGAAAAGTAAAGAAATCAGTTGCTTAAAAATAGTTTTTTTTATCAGTTGTTTACAAATATTAGTACTTGTACATTTTCCACCACCTATATTCAGTGCAGCAGTGCTCCAGGCTCCATCGGCAGCGGCTCAAGCGTGAGGGAAAGCTATGATTTCACTAATTAGGAGAATTCAATCCTGAAGGCTGGAACTGTCCGAGCTCAAAGGAAACAAGCTTGTAGGGTGTTGGTGAGGGCACAATGGGTCTTGCTTCCTCACAGACTGTAATTAATACTAAAAACAATAGGGGCTCATTCCTTTTGTAAGAATTGTGATTTAAAAGATCGTCAATTGAAAAGCCCGGTCAGAAAATTGAAACTTCTATTGATTATTGATTCGACTAGAGGGACGTACTCCTAGCAGCAAACTTGTATGAAGGAAGCTTTGGCGGCACTCCTCTCTTAGTATGGCACTGATTGAAAACTTTTTTGGTACCCAAAAACTTATTTAAAGCTCAAACAAAATACAAGACGAAGGAAGGCATACCTTCCATTTACACGCTATAAAGCTACAAACTAACTACAGGCAATACATATTATACTTGGACTAAGCTACCAAGCATGGCATAAAGCAATAGTGATTAACTTGGATAGTGGTTCATTTTTCACTTCACATAAAACTGAACAACTGTGGAAACTAAATTTATTTTTGGAAAGTCAGGGAGAAGTAAAATTTTCCAGCTTTTCATCCAGAATCGTGGTATCGACTGCAAATGCATTTTTACCTCTTCAAAGACTCTGATAGTATCGTACCTACTCATGACCAAGTTGCCTTCCATCTCTTCGTCCTCCCTGCCTTTCAGTAGCTCTGAAATAAATGTTCCTGATCGTATGCAACTGAGCGACAACGTCGCTAATGGCCATCCGATCTCTTGGGAGTTCCTCCGAACAAGCAATTCCAATTTTCAGTATAGAAATCAAGCACTCTAGATTTCTCTGACCACTAGAAAAGCTATGGTACTGAATGCCAGGGTCGCTTGAGCTTGCCTCCACCTCTTCCCTTAGTTTGAACAGTCTTGGATCAGCAATACCCTCTATTTGTTCAGGAAAATTTTTCTTAACAAAGTTATGGAGACTCAAATTATCAGAAAACATGTCATCCGTAGGTCTCTTGCCCGTGAACAACTCCAATAAGAGGATGCCGTAACTAAACACATCACCAGAAGTTGACACCTCATTTCCCATTCCATACTCTGCGATTTGTGTGGTAAAAAAAAAAAAGTACAGCTATAAATAACTTACTCATAAGCAAATGAAACGACGACATGATCCAGTTGCAAACTTGTGGAAAAGACATTGGGAAATCACAGTGTAGTGAAGTAAGGTATGATACTCCGTAAAGGTCTTAATACAAAGAACTGAGAATAAAGAACAAAGTCGATAGCCACTCGTATTAAAAGAGATTCTACTTGAAAAGTGAAGTTGAAAAGTAAACTATAAAGGAGCCTAAGGTAAAAAGATTGGAGAAGCGTGTATTTACCTGGAGCAGCATAGCCAATGGAGCCTCTTATGCCAATAGAACTTGATAGATCATGAGATTGAGAGGAGTTAAAGATGGCTTTTGGAAAGAATTTTGCCAACCCGAAGTCACCTACATGTCCAATCATTTCTTCATCCAAAAGAACATTTGTCGGTTTCAAATCACAATGCACTATAGGTTCAGGGCAATGATTGTGAATATAGTCAAGCGCAGAAGCAACATCAATGGCAATATCCAACCTCTGTTGGAGGTTTAAGTGCCTTGAGTCCTCATCAACTGCATATTCATTCTCTTGCGGATGAAGCCACTCATCTAGGCTCCCATTGACCATGAACTCATAAACCAGGGCCTTAAAATCATTTCCATGATAGTCAATGCCAGAACATACAGTGAGCACCTTGACAAGGTTCCTGTGTTTCATGTTCTTTAAGGCCTTGCACTCAGCTACAAAACTCTTTGATGCCCCTCGGAATTGAAGGTTAAGAACCTTTACTGCAATAACTTGTCCACCTTCATCAAGAACTCCTTTATACACCGAACCAAAACCACCCACTCCAATCAAATTAGCTTCAGAGAACCCACCAGTAGCTTGACGTAGACTTTGATAGGATGCATTCTGAAATGTGGTACCCGTAATTCCAAAAGAGGGTACCCTTGTTCTCCTTCTAAACCTTGAACAATACAGAAAGTAGATGACCAGAAGTACTCCTACCAGGCAAACAGGTGTGAGAATTACTAATTTCAGGATAAGAGTAGATATTTTCCTCCTAGACCCTTTGGAGTTGCAACTCTGTAGGTGTAATTCAGGTTGGCCGCCACAAAGCCTATTGTTCCCTTGAACAAAAAATGCTGTTGCATTCTTGAAGATTCCTCTTTCTGGTACCATACCCTCAAAATCATTCAATGATATATTTAATTTCTGCAAAAAAATAAAGTCACCTAAAAAATCTGGGAGTTTTCCTGAGAAATTATTGCGAGAAAGATCTAGTTCCTCCAAACCTCTCAAATTTCTAAAAGATGAAGGAATGGTCCCTTGGAAGTTATTGGCCTCCACATGCAACAATCTCAATTTCACACAGTCGCCGATGGTCGATGGAATTTCACCAGACAATATGTTATTAGAAACATCCAGTACTTCTAGATTTATATTAGTTCCAACTTCTATTGGAAGTGAACCAGTTAAATGGTTCCCAGATACAGTTAGACTCAACATTGACGAAAGAATTACAACTTCTCTGGGTATGGTGCCATTAAAATTGTTGCGATCAAGACTTAAAATTTGCAACTGTTTGCAATTTCCGAGATTTGAAGGGATGTTTCCCTCGAAATAATTTCCATCTAAAGAGAGCTCGGCTAACAAACTTAAATTTCCCCAAAACATTGGGACGTTCCCCGAGAACTTGTTAACGGAAAGATCCAATTCTTGTAGCTGTCGAAGCTTCCCAATACCAGATGGGATTTCACCCATAAATTTGTTTTCCCACAAATAAATTGCCTCCAAATTGACCAGATTCTCTATTCCGCTTGGGATGTTTCCAGTTATTTTGTTGCTGTTCAGGATAAGTGTACGCAGATTAGTGGAGAAATTGCATATGGCATCTGGCAACACCCCTCCAAAGTTATTATGATTTATTCCAAACGCAGACAAATTAGTGGCATTGGTTAAAGAGGGGAGGAAGTTTAGATCCTTAGCTTCCCCTGTTCCAAGATTATTAATAGAAAAGATTAATACCCGAAGATTATGCAACTTTCCTAGAGGAGGAACATTTCCAGTAAACCTATTGTCTGCCATTGAAACAATTTCTAGCTTGGTGGCATTGGACAGTGAAAAAGGAACTGATCCAGTAAACAAGTTACCACCAACACTAAAAAAATCAAGATTAGGAAAAATTATGCCTAGTTCTGATGGTAAGGTCCCTTGAATTTCATTCTCTCCCACATCAAGCTCTAACATAGAGGAAAGATTGAAGATTGAGGAAGGAATTGTACCAACTAACCTGTTCACTGCCATTCCAAAACTTGTAAGGCTTGTCAGTCTGCCCAGCTCGTCAGGTAAATTCCCACCAATACTATTTTGGGGGGCGTTAATAATTTGAAGAGATGATAGATTTCCCAAAGTACTCGGTACAACTCCTGTGAGAAAGTTTTTCCCAAGAAAAAGTAACTTCAGTTTTGACAAGGAACCGAGCTCCTCCGGGATTTGCCCTTCCAGCCTATTTATAGCTAAGGCCACCTTAGTAAGCCTAGAAGAAGCAGATAGATTGGCGGGAATTCTGCCGCTGATTGAATTATTGGGGAGAGACAATATTTGGAGTCTCCGCAAACGGCCGAGTTCTGGAGGGATTTGCTGACTCAAGCTATTGTTATCCAGCAGTATCTCCCTAAGAAAGCTTAAATTTCCAATGTGAGGTGAAATGGACCCTGATAGTTGTTGACCAACAAGGTCTAACACAATGACCCTCCGGTGCCGACGTCCACATGATACGCCACTCCACCGGCAGAAATGGAAAGATTCGTTCCACGAACTCAGAGCCCCAAACTCTGCCTTGAATGCAAGCAAGGCTAATTGGTCAGTCTCATTCCCACTGAGCACCGCTCCGGCTGTACGAGGAAAGCCAGAACACAGGCACAAGAGAACAAGAAAACACAGAGAAAGATGAAATGGCAAAGATGCCATTGCTAAACCCATCGGGGGATTGGAAACTCTCTATGAATATGAAGGTGTATAGTCTTCACTCTTGAGTTCTTCTCAAGTAAAAGGCCTCGCACTTGAGTTATTAATCAATATGGTTAACAACTCAAATTAATAGGCCATGTATCAGCCACAGAAAGTTTCAGGACACCTCAACTTTTGCCCCTCCTTTCTTTTTCTTTTCCCTAGTCTTCATCATACTGTATCATCTTTCCCCATTTTGTAAAAAAAGTCATGGGGACACAACTTTACATTGAACGTTCAACTAAAGCTGATCTTCTCACTTTCAATTTAACGTTCGCGTTGTTCTATCGTTGAAAAAAAAGAAAAGAAAAAAAAGACCACACCAAAGAAATTGAAGCTAATGGCCCGCTTGCTATCACTTGGAAGTTTTTAGATTATAGTTTTTTATTATTGGCTTAAAAAAATTTAAATAAGTTGTAAAACTATTTGTTATAGCTTTTTATAAGTTGTCAAAAAAAGTTTATCAGGTTTGCTTGAAAAAGCTATAGAATAGCTTTTTATAGACTAAATGTCTAGATTGCGCTTAAAACTTGGGTAAGAAAACTTATTCATTTTAAGATTCTTTTTGCCCATTCATGTTTTTACAACTTAAAATAAGAAAAAAAAAATCAAATTGTAGTTTAAAATAATCTAGCTTTTTTGGTCAAATAAGCTAGAAAAGCCAATAACTGATTATTCATAATTGTTACAAACACCTTCCATTAGCTTTTTTAAGCAAATAAGCTCGTAAGTTAATTAGACTATTACTAAATGGTAGCAAATGGGGGCAATAACTCCTAAAGGTTAAGATTTTCACCATGTTAGCATAATATTAGGAAATATTATATTTTCACCATGTATTGTGTTTTCATGTGTAGGCTATGTCATTATTTATCTTTCCTAGTTTGTCTCGATTTCGTAATATTTCCAAATGAGTACTGTTCCACTCCATAATCTAAAGTTCCGAACAAAATTTGATTCTAATTGTAATTGTTTTGATCTAGCTCATACCACAACTATTTTCCCAATTCTAGTGGACCGTTCCACTAACTTCTATTTTTTTAGCTTTTAGGGCTTTTTAGTTGATTCCCCTATCCCGAAAAAGCGCGAAAAGTAAAAGAAAAAAAACCTCAAAAATCCCTTTGCCTTAAATCCATGTTTGATGCATGAAACACAGCAAAAGCACAATATGTGCTATGTTAACAGAAAATAAAAACAAGAGAACTGAATTTGCTCAAGAAACGCCAAAAAGGGTAGGAGACAACTGAAATTTATAACAAACATAATAGGAATATTTCTGTTGGATATGCTTACCCATGAACGGGTATTTTTGCAGAGAGAATCGACACCAAGAAAGAACCTAGGACTCCTTGTTTTGAGATGGGATTTCTTCCCACGAGGGCTCTGGGCACACGCGCGTTTACATGTCAAACTTTAACAAAAAAATCTTGAAAGGGCAACGGTAATCGTGTGATAATTAAAAGGGCAATTTGAGTATATTTAAAAAGTGAGCCAGACTCAAAAAAAGTCCTCACCAAAATTGTGCTCCCTTTTATAATTTAGATAGAATAGATTGCAATTGTTCATGCAGTCAGGGTGCGTTTTGTAGGATTTCAAAAGAAACCCTAAACCCAAGAACTCATGTCAAACCATTGAAGAAAATAGTAGCGGATGCGTACCTGTCGCCATGGACGATGAAAACCTTGTGTGTGTGGTTGTTCGTCTTCCACCTCCAAAGCCCTACTCTTGATCTTGACCTTAGCCTCACACGCGATGGGATGGTATGAGAAAGAGATTAGAGTTTGGAGTGGGGACTTAACCACATATTTATAGGCCTTGGTTCCATCATAGCCCATCATAATAGATGAAACCCTAATGGGCCTTGAATGGTCTCTACACTTAATAATAAGCCCGTACCACTTAACGCGCGTCTTATAACCCAAATACGCGCTAATGGAGATTTGTCAATTACCCAGTTACATTAATTAAATGATCACAGCCTAATGGGTAATACCAACACCACTCAAACCTTATTCGACAATATACAATATCTAATTATATGATCTATGTAGGCCCACCTACAGAAAATTGCTAACAATCTCCCACTTGGGCCACATAGGTCATCCAGATATTAGACATTGTAAACTTTAGGAGCTCAAACTTTTATTGTCGAAATTTATGAGTGTCATCTCAAAACAATCTGGTCCATTGAAAAACACAAATATAGGATCATGGCGGCCTTTGCCATATTTATCATGGCAAGACCCATCCATGGTCACAAATATCTATGCATTCAACGACATAGATCAAGTACGGAAGTGTAGCATGAAAATTACATGCAAATGTGATCCTTTAGCATGCCTATTTCCAACTAGTCCAACCTTATAACTCAACAGAGTTCCTTAGTCACGCATATGTTCAAAACTTCATGTATATACCACAATTTGAAAATATGCAACTTTATTTCAGAATCATCACTAAACCAAAAGTGATCACCACAAAAGTCAATTAATTAATAATATGAGTAACACAACTCCCACTAATCAAATACTTCACAAGAACTAACCACTCCTGTATGAGCTACATGCTCCTTAAACACTTTAGGTGGTAAGCTCTTAGTAAGCGGATCCGCAATCACGAGTTCTGTGCTAATGTACTCAATTGACATAAGACGATTCTGAACTCTTTCCTTAATGACAAGAAACTTGATGTCAATATGCTTTGATTTTGACAAACTCTTGTCCTAATTTAGCAGCCTGATTATCACAGTAAATCCTTATTGGCTTCTTGAGTTACCAACAGTATGAAGCCAGGTGATAAAATTCTGCAACCACAGCGCTTACTCTGTTACTTTATAGCAAGCAATAACAAACGCGGAGTCCGAATATCTAACAATAATAATTAGATTCTCCGATATGTGAGCAAATCATTTACAAACATCTACAACACATTCCAACTGTGCACACAATATCCAGACGTGTACAAACTAAAGCATACGTGAGACTCCCTACTGCCGATGCATAAGGGATGTCCTCCATTTGTTTCAATTTCAAGTCGTTCTTTTGAAAACTTTTTGGTTGCATCATATATATGGTTTCTTCAACGTCACTATTGAGAAACGCAGTCTTAACATCCATTTGATGAAGCTCTAAATCATAATGAGCTACAGGTGCCATAACAATCCTTAAAGAGTCTTTCGATGATACCAGAGAGAAAGTCTCTTTATAGTCAATGCCTTCCTTTTGAGTAAAGCCTTTAGCAACAAGACATGCCTTATATCTTTCGATATTGCCTTTCAAGTCCTGTTTGGTTTTAAAAACTTATTTACAACCAACAGTCTTGACACCTTTAGACAATTCGACAAGATCACAAATGTCGTTGTCACTCATGGACTTTAACTCATCCAATAAGGCAATAAGGCATTCTTCCATTTTAGGGAGTTAACACTTTGTTTGGCTTGAGTGAAAGATATGGGGTCATCTTCCAATCCTATATCAAACTCATGTTCTTGGAGATAAACCATATACTCATCAGGAATCGCTGATCTCCTCTCCCTATTGGATCTCTTAAGTGGCACCTCTACTTGAGTTTGTGGTAATCTTCCGTATTAGTAGGAGACAACTCAAGAATAGTTTTGGTAGTTTGCATCCGCATCCTGTACAAGTACAGGTGTGACCACCTCAACAGTCTCAACAGGAATCATAGGAATCTCAACTTGTTCCTCTTCAAATAAAAAATTCCTAGTTTGTGCACTCCCACTACTTTCAACATCCTCAATAAACTTGGCATTGTCCATCTCAATAACGGTATTTGTGGAAGGGTAATAAAATTTAAAACCTCTTGACCTTTCTGAGTATCCAAAAAAATAGCAGCTAACGGTTTTAAACTCCTTTTGGAACCAAATTTCCTTATGTTTGTTTGCTTCCCCTTTATGAATTCAACACAGATTTTGAAATCTGAAAAACAAAGGGAATCAAGAATTTCACTTGACACAAGCCTTTCAATAAATGTCCGAAACGCTTGTGCCACAACACAGAGGAGTTCTTATTAATTAATTTTTGCTTTGTACCGGAGTTGTCAACATGTAAAGTTTTATTAAACTTTAAGTGAGAGGCATCCAAATCTAAACTGTACAGACTATTAACTAGAGATCCAGTACCAATAATATTTGAATTTTGATAGAGACTAAAAACTTCATGTCCAAATGAACAAGTATAACCGGATTTGTCCAAACTGGAAATAGAAATTAAATTCCGTCTAAATGACGGTACATAAACAGTTTCATCTAAATCCAAAAATATTAAAAACCAGATTCTAATTTAAGTCTAAAAACTCCAATTGCCTCAACACGAACTTTATTGCCATTGCCCATATTAATGAACCTTTCGGCATCACTGGGTATCCGGCTCCTTAGACAACCCTGCATGGACACACTTATGTGAATAGTTGTACCCGTATCTATCCACCAAGTGTTGGGTGGTACTTCAGCTAAATTAAATTCACAGCAAACAAAACTAAATTGATTACCTTTCTTTGCGAGCCACTTGTGATATTTGGGACAATCCTTCTTCACATGACCAACAGCCTTTTTGCAAAAGAAACAAGGAACACCTTTATCTTGTTTCTGTTGCACAGTTGTCTGTGAAGTCCCAGTATCTGCAACTCCCTTAGTCTTATGATTGAACTTTCTTTTCTTAGTGCCTGAATAACCGTGAGAATGAGTTGCCAAGTGAGCACTTTCTGTCCTTTCTTGTTTCATCCTTTCTTCCTCTTGCACACATTGAGCTATAAGCTCATTAAGAGTCCATTTTTCCCTTTGAGTATTATAATTAATTTTGAAGGGACCAAATTGTGTAGGAAGTGAAATCAGCACAAGATACACAAGAATTTCTTGAGAAAATTCTAACTTTAGTGCTTTCATTTTGGTAACAAGATTGGACATCTCCATAATGTACTCCCTTATATTTCCTTTGCCATTATACCGCATGGTGACAAGTTTGCTAAGAAGCGTACATGCCTCCACCTTTTCCGATGCAACAAATCGGTCTGCAATTTGGCTAAGGAATTTCTTGGCATTCTCTTCCTCAGGCATTGCACCTCGAATAGTATCAGAAATAGAATGTTTTATTATCATAAGACTCATACGGTTAGAACGCTCCCACTTTTCATAAATAGATTTTTCCTCAGCTGTACTTTTATCAGTGAGCTTAGCAGGCTCATCAACACGCAGTGCATAATCCAAATCCATACACCCAAGAACGATTGAAACATGCTCTTTCCATTTTGCAAAGTTGGAACCGGTAAGAGTTGGAATGTTGTTCAAATTTGCAGATATCGAAGATGCATTCACTATAGTAACATAAAAGAAAAGCTCACAATCAACAAATATCCATAACGCGATGATAAAAATAAGAAACTTGATTATAATTATCATGCAAAAAATTGGTCTAATTGTAGGGGCAAACAATTTAGACAAAAAGACATAAACTAAAAATCACAAATATTATGTCTTTAGTGGTGGGCCCTGTCGAGAAACCTAACGCATCATCATAATCAAGTCTTTGGACAGTAATTATAACACGCAAGTGGTCTTCTCAAAAATAAATAAGGTTAGTTAACCTAAACAATACAAAATTAGACCTGGCCAATCAAAAGCCTTCCTTTGGGCCGACTTTTGAACGCATAGGCAAATTCGCTAGTTAACCTGAACAATATAAAATTAGACCTGGCCAATCAAAAGCCTTCCTTTGGGCCGACTTTTGAACGCATAGGTAAATTCTAAAAATTATATTATTCAGAATTTAACTACCTTATACCGTTTAAATCCGGCCAAATAATAATCTTCCTTTGGGCCGATCATTACCCGCATGGATCTAAACGTAACTTTATGTAATCCAAAACTGTTACCTTCAAGTTTAAGAAAATCTCCATAATAGAGCCACTTTGGCGACTTATTACTTTAATTCTCCTAAACCCTAGGTATGGATTACAAAATAATCTTTATGCCCCACAATAACAAAACTTTATTTGAAATAAGTAATAACTTCCCTTAGTTGCACGGTATACTTTTGGTAGCATTAAATAAATTACCTTGCTTCAAATAACAGAAGTATGCGAGCAATACATCACAAGTACCAACATAGTGTTAATAAACAAAGTTTGATTCTCATAAGTAAGTAATAAAAATTATCAACGTAACTTATGAAAAACAAATTGAATCCCGCACTGCCGCCGTGCAAACTGTAGCGGAAGTATGCATATCAAATCAATTGAATAAAATATTCATTGATCAATTTATCTAGTAGCAAGAAACGACTAGAAACAATATTCGAAATCTTGCGGAAAAATATGCAGATTGAAGTTATTACTGGTTTCTAAAAGGAGGAAAAACAAAACCTTATATTTTCCTCAATTTAAATAAAGATTTGTCGATAACTGATATAATCGAAAAACTTAATCAATCTTTACTTGATTCGCGAAACAAGCAATAATAAACCCGAAAGGCTGTTAATCTGTATCGCCAAAAACAGAAATTGCAGTCGGGTTGACAGATCAACCACATAATTAAATAACATAGGTGAATACTGGAAAGAACCCATGAGTGGCAGTGCAATCAAGAAGTTGAACAGTGGGTGAATGTAGTAAAATCCAAGAGACCATGTCTCACAACTTTTTCTTCAACTATGTAGTGATTTTCGACAAAACCACCGATTACGAACATGATATCGTGGGTCTCAAAATTACACAATTGAATAAAATAATATATGTGAGCTAATGTCTCCATAAACTAGAATCCCGAAAAGCAACACGAGTGAGATACAACATTGATTATGCCAATCGGAATTAATACTTTCTTTCGTTTCTTGAATTGAAAAATAGAACTTTATATTTTCTTTAATAATCTGACAAGAGGCTCTGATACCACTTGTAGGATTTCAAAAGAAACCCTAAACCCAAGAACTCATGTCAAACCATTGAAGAAAATAGTAGCGGATGCGTACCTGTCGCCATGGACGATGAAAACCTTGTGTGTGTGGTTGTTCGTCTTCCACCTCCAAAGCCCTACTCTTGATCTTGACCTTAGCCTCACACGCGATGGGATGGTATGAGAAAGAGATTAGAGTTTGGAGTGGGGACTTAACCACATATTTATAGGCCTTGGTTCCATCATAGCCCATCATAATAGATGAAACCCTAATGGGCCTTGAATGGTCTCTACACTTAATAATAAGCCCGTACCACTTAACGTGCGTCTTATAACCCAAATACGCGCTAATGGAGATTTGTCAATTACCCAGTTACATTAATTAAATGATCACAGCCTAATGGGTAATACCAACACCACTCAAACCTTATTCGACAATATACAATATCTAATTATATGATCTATGTAGGCCCACCTACAGAAAATTGCTAACACGTTTCACCCCGTTTTTCTTGGATAATCCAAACAATTTCCGGAACACGATCCTCTCTAGTCAATAAAATGGAATGGACGGTCCAGTCAGGGGTCAAGAATTTATAGTATTTACTCCCTTCGTCCATTTTGATAGACATGTACGTGCAAATTTTCAGATAAGAAATGAAAGTATTTTAGCACATGATTTTTCTAGTTTCTTCGTACCAAATTAAAGATCTCTGTTAATTCATTTGGTGTGACAAAATAAATTATTTTCAACGGAAGTGCTTTTATTTTTTGTCTGAAAATTACACGTATTATCATTGGGACTATCAAAATGGAATGGAGGGAGTACATTAGAATACTCAACCAAAAGAGATCTATTTAATGCATCATCATTATCATCATCATCATCGCATATACTATAGCAATGTGTTTTGTCTCAAAAGGCTCCACACCTGCAATACTCAAACCCTCTTAAAAGTAGCCTCTCTCCCTCTTATATGGCACTTCTCCTTCCCTTTTTCTCTTCTTTTTTTCCAAATTTCTAGCAAATTAACTTCCCATAGCTGGGTACGTAACTACCTTTAATTTTTTAGAGGTTTCTATTTCGTTCGACACACAGGCCGAAAAAATAAACCAACGTAATTTCTTCCTCGGAATTTGGCTCAGTTTTGGAAAAGTAAAAGTTAGAGGGCAAAGATAATTATCTCCTAGACTTTTAGGTTGCAAACATGATACACTTTTAGATTGCATTAGATATTGATAATGATAGGAGTCATCTAATGAAGATTTGCAGCGTTAAGTGTATTTGGAAGTTTGTAGGAACTGATGCTTTATGCATATATATAATATAAAAGCATGAAGAATATGGCTAGGCAGAGAAAAGTGAAAAAAGACAAAATGGAAAGGTAGAGAGAATGGGGCAGCACCTTTGGTGTTGTTGGGATACACTGTGTGGAAAAGGAAAAAAATATACCAGATACTACTGAGTGGGTAAGCCAAGAGATTTGGGGCTCATGGATACTAGGTGAGCGAGGAAGTGAGTATAATTTTACGGCTTGGGTATTAGTGCCAGGTTGAGTATTTTTGTGTCTCACCCTTTACGATAAGGCATCATCGAACCATTTATGGCTCTACCCTTTGGGTCACATGCAACCGCTACGTTACGAAGTGAGAAAAGGTACACAGGCCTTTACAACAACTACCAATATTACCTTTCCAAAAGTGAAAGAACTACTAAAATTATTAGTTTTCCTATTTTGCTTTTGACCAGTGAACAATGCATGTAGACGAAGACTTGACTATGGAGTCCTCTTGCCGGTCCTGTCCAGTTTTCTTACGATCCGATTCGGTTTAGTTTGGGATTTTGTAGGCCTGAGATAATTCACAACAATGATTGGAACCGTCTATTTTGTCCGGTATATACATTCTTTCCGTCTAGCAATGAACATAACAGATTTGTGCTCGCAATTGAAGTTCCAAATATCTTTTCCGTTTGTTTTTTTGTGCACAAATTTGTTCTATTCATCCACCAATAATTGTTCGATCAAGCTGATATTTTCAGATCTTAACATCAAGGGAAATGGTTTGGGGACTCTCCACCTCTAGAAAAAAGGTGAGTAGAATAACAATGTTCTTCACGCGACTGGACTTCGGGGTTCATGCTTCAAATATGATAGCTTTTTTATTACATTATTAGTAGTAATGAAATAGAAAAGACCGAAGAAAAAACAAAAGAGATTTTGCTGACACGGCCTTGTAATCTATTAGTGGGCTTTTCAAAAATCTGGGGCACATGAAAACTTATGAAGCGGTAAAAGAACAAAAATGTTTGTAGTGTATCTTTCAGTGCTTCGTGATTGGAATTTTTCTTATCATTAGTGAATTTTTTTTTTTATAATTTTTATCATTTCATTTTTACTTTATCTTATATCTCTGATGTAGGCTATGTATCTTAAGAGTAAAAAAACATTTTACGGCTCTGTTTGTTTCGATGTAAAATGTTTTTGGAAGGAAAATATCACTAAGAAAGAAAAAAACAACTACCAATACTACCTTTCAAAACGAGTAAAAACACCTATAAATATTACTTTTGCATTTTTGCTTTTGACCAATAATACAAGTAGACGAAGACTTGACTATTGAGTCCTCATGCCAGTCTGAGGTCCTGTCCAGTTTTCCTATGATCCGGTTCGGTCTCTATTTGGCATTTTATAGACTTGAGATGGTTCACAACAATGATTGGAACCATCAATTTTTCAGAAACTCGTCAAGTATATTCATTTTTTCTGTCTGGCAATGAACTAAACAAATTAATTTTGTACTAGCAATTGAAGTTCCTGTTAACCAATTTAATCCCTGGATCGAAATCGATAAGAGATTTTGGGAAACAAAGTCAACAACAAAAATAAGGGGCAACATGCGGCTGCGAATCCATGGTTCCACGCCATATTTCAGGACTTCAGCGGATGTAAAATGGCAAGCGAATCAAATGCGAAATTAATGGAAATAATATATAATTGAAGACAGAAGAAAGAGACTTCTGTTAATCTTCGGATGGAATATCGACACATAAAAGAAAATCGATGTTGTGAGGCAAACACCAATATTCGAGAACGAAATCGATTTGTAGGATCTAAATTATAGCAGAAATGAGGACGGAAAATCAGAGTTTTTCAAGGTAATTGAATCAATTAGCGAGCTGCTCAAAAGACACATATTTTGCACGCCACTCACGCGCAAGGCTCACAAATTGGGTTCCCCAAATTGGCTTGGACCCTGACCCATTCTGTGTGCACACAAAACCAAGTCCAGCCACATTCATAGGCCTTCTAAAAGGCTTTGTAATATAGAGTCTTTTAACTTCTTCTAGCTAACCAATGTGGGACAAAAAGTTTTCTCTTTGTTTTAGAAATACATAACTCAACATTCAATGTTCCGACCCGGGATTGTAGCAAATATAATTTCCTGGAGTAAAGGGCTCTATATTCACTACCCGATCCCTTCCTTCTAAAAAGGGAAAAAGATACCTTCAATGCTAATTAAAACATCCGGTCCGGGGTACCTTGGAGAAGAGGAATGCATGGATACCCAACAAGTATGGTGGATGTGATAAACAAGAAAAATGAAGAATCAGTTGCTTAAAAATAGTTTTTTTCCTACATTATAAGAATTATATCAGTTACCTATTAGTTGTTTACAAAAATTAGTACTTGTACATTTTCCACCACCTAAATTCAGTGCAACAGTGCCCCCGGCTCCGTCCTCAGCTGCTCGGGCATGAGGGAAAGCTATGATTTCACTGATTACGAGAATCGGAACCCAAAGGCTCGAACTATCCGAGCTCAAAGGAACAAGGGTGTTGGTGAGGGCACAACGGCTCTTGCTTCCTTACAAAAAGTAATTTATGGAAAGAAAATGGGCTCATTCCATTCCTAAGGATTGTGATCGAAAAGATCATCGATTGAAAAGCCCGCTCAGAAAACTTCTATTGGAGATCATAGACACTGTGGGGCTGTTTTGGTTCTTTTTACTTCTTTGCAATGGAAATAATTGTGTGCGAGCGTGCCAGAGAGAGTTTCAATCTCCTCCCTCAGATTAACTTTGGAAAAACCAAATCTAATCAGGCGATTGTGTTTTATTGGTTCAATTACCTCAATTAAGAGGATTTTTTCAACAAGTGAAGAAATGTAAACCAACAAACTTAGGAAATCGAAGAACGAAAAGAAACAAGATACTTTGATTAATAAATCAAAGGTAAACTTACTTCGAAATTGTCTCCAACTTCATATACAAGAACTTCGAACGGGTGATTGTTACAAGAACAACCGAGATTAATCCTAACTACTTCCTAATCTACTTCCTAAACTACTTCGAACTGAGTTCGAGATCCTAAACTACTTCGAACTGAGTTCGAAAACCTAAACTACTCTGCCAATGAACAAACCAAGCATCAGTTTTTTGATAGCTGTTTGTTGAAGATTTGTCCGGGGGCTTTTCACTCTTCAATTTCTTCTATTTATAGACGCTGCTTGCAATTTGAACTTCCCGCTCAATGAATTTGAACATTGGCTTGCTTCGAACTCTAACTTCCACTCTTCGAGTTGGCAGTTGTTTCCTTCTCCACGTCTGAATTTGAATCCTTCTAATTCTTCATTCAGAAGCTTAAATTTTGAATCTGTAGAGTTGTTTAAACAAACTCAATTGATTAAATGTTAAGGTGAATAACTGCCTTTCGATAGGCATTCCACGTGTTATAACTGCCAATTTGCCTTGTTTTCCAAGTTCACACGTGGAATTTATGTGTTTAGCAGTTAACATCATGGCTTCGAAATCAACCTTTACATCAGCAATGGCTTGTAACTGCCAATAACCGCTTCTTGTCTTTGAACACAATACGATATCGTGTTTAATCATTTATATTCTTTTAATCCAGTGTATCTTTATCAACAGGTAATTGCCAACGTTTGGCATTTTCAATTACGTGTCAATTAATTATTGGATTTGTTAATTTTATATGTAAACATACCCCCCACATTAACATCTTTGTTCAAGGAATTTGAATAAGTGTTAATGTGCCTTATGCCGCTTCGAATTCCTGCAAACTCCCAAAGCAGAAGTTATTGGCAGTTCTCACCACTTCCAATGATGCAGTTGCCATCGATTCTTACGGACCCTGTGAGAGGTTCATGGAAAATGGGCGGTTAACACCCACGTTCTTCACTTACAAAATTTGAATCGTTTCAAATTCAGATTTTAAATTTATAAAAGCACTCAACCACTGGTAAAATGAATCACCAACTTTCACTCTAATCTTGCTTTTATCTCCTTAAGCTCAACTTAACCATGGCTAACGTTTCTGACACCCAAAATGCCTTCGAACGCTTGGTTATTCAAGACCCAATCCTTCCCACTACTAGAAATGCTGTTACACCAATTGTTGGTGAGATTCGAAAAGATCGCTCTTTTGTTTTGGTTCAAGTAGAAGATTCTGAACCTATTGATCCATGGAACCCTCCAACCTCTCCTTCTTTTAAACCCTTTCTATGGGGTTTACCATCTGAAATAGCGGTGGTAAAAATGGATGATCCTGCTGGTTACAAGGGCTGGAGTAAGTATCGCTCATTGGCCATAAGCAGATATTTATCTCCTCTTATTAGGCGTGATCCCAATATACTGGCATTTGATAGCCTCATTGCCACTTGCCTGACTCCTACATTCTTCAAAGTATGTGAAGATGAAAAATCTGGCTTCGCTGGCTATGGTGAACTTAAACAGAAAGCCAAAAGCCAATACATTTATTGGTTAAATGAGGTTCGAAGGCCTCATTTTGAGGGAAAATTTGTTGATCCCTCCAATCTTTCTCTTCGAACCCTTCCTGATAATCCAAACTGGTTTCAGGAATTGAAGAGTATCAACTTCGATCCTATTATCTTTCAAGCTGATTACTCTTACTCAGTTTACCCACAATCTGATTCTGTTAGAGCTAAAGAACTATTGGCTGCTTTTGCATTTTTGGATATAGGGATTCTTGAAAAAGACATCCCTTGCAAAAATTTCTTATGGGCTTGCGAAACCATTCAATGTTCCATTTCTAAGTTAACTGGCTCCTTCCTCCATTCTTTTCTAAGCCAGCTTCCTCTCCTTCGAATGTGGATGAAGAACAACAGTGCTGCTTATGTTTTCAACCAAGACCTTCATGACTATGAGATAGCACATGACCAGGTTGTTAAGCTTCACAATAAGATAGAAAATTTGAAAGGAAAGCCTTTCGAAATTCCATCTGGGATTTCCAAAAGACTTCGAAGGAGGTTCAAAAGCTGTGCAAAGAGAAATGCTCTAAAGTTGGCCAAGCTCAAAATCAAAGCCAAAGCTCAGGTTCTGAAGATCAGGCCTCTGATTGAGAAGAAACTCAAGCTAGATGGAGAAGCTGAAGTCAGGATAAAGGAAAAAGAATTTTTGGATTTCTCTTGGGCAAAATTTCATGCCTTAGTGACTTGGAGCTTTCCTCATTACTTCCAAGTTATTCCAACTCCAACCGCTACTCCATCAAAGTAGATGTTTTAAATCTCTTCGATGTAATAGGATTCCCTTTTGTAGCATGTAACTTCTTTTATGTTAATGCAGTTTCAGTTCTTTTTATGGTTTATTTTACACTCTTCAATGCTTTTCGAAGCATTTGTAAGCATCTTAGACCAATTCGAACTATTGAAAATCACAATCGTGAAGATATTAAACCAATAAAAGATGGTTTAAAACGAATGATTTAAAAATCAAGAAAGAGATATTATTTACGGGTTAAAGTTTATACTTGGGCCTGAAATAAAATAAGCCCAATTGCCTCAAATAGAATACTTGACCCGAACTGATACACCGCTTCGTCACAAAGTATAAATCTAGGGCTTGAACCATTTTCATTATACGTTCAAACTTTCAAACACTTCGCTCTCCCTCCTAGATTTCCAATCTCTTACAGACATGGCTTCTGAAAGTGAAATGCTCGAAGACACTCCTTCCCTCGCTCTTAGGAAGTTAGTGACCAGAGAAGTTTTGAAATCCCAGTCTGATGTTGGCGAACTACAAAACCGTACTTTCATCGAACACCCTGTTTCACCTAACACTCAAATCCTTGGGCCTTCATTTCTTGAACTTCCTTTAGATTTCACATCATGTTACCCCGTTCTTGAACAGAGTGACCTTGTGAAAGATAGACTCCTATACTTCTCCAAATGGGATAAGAAGAATTTTGTCTGCTGGCCAAACTATGACAAAGAATGAGAAGCCTGGACCGAACTCATGTTCAAGGCCAAGGAGAAGGAATTAACAGACGTCGGGCTATCACATGTCATTACCTTCCTTCAAAATGGTATTTTACAAAATCCTTCTCTTATACATGCTGCCTTGGCCTTCTGGGATCCATCATTCAATTGTTTCAGATTTAACTGTGGGATGATGGCTCCCACAGTTTTAGATGTATCTTTCCTTATTGGACTCCCTCCCCATGGTCTTTTCTTCGACATTGCCTCATCTACTGAAGTCCCTTTCCTGGGTGAGATTGAGTATGATGGAAAGCATGCCTCCTATAGCAGATTTCTAAATGCTGAAAGGAGATTTTCGGATAACATATCTGATAGAGAGATGTTTGCATATATATGGTATACCTTGTGCAAAATGGTCTTTTGCCATGGTGGTAAGAAAATGGTGCTAGAGTTCGCACCCTTAGCCTATGCCCTCTCGAAAGGTGAAACCATTGATTTGGCTTCTTATTTTCTAGGCTATGTATACAAGGCAGGGTTTGATAATCACACTAAACCTCTTAACCAAAACCTAGGAGGCCCTCTCTGGTTTCTGCAAATCTGGTTGTTGGCTTATTTTCCAGATCAAAAGGTTGCAGAAAGGTCTCCTCTGAGCGTTTATGGGGATAAGTTCACCATTTTAGCTTCAACTCCCCTTACCTTGGCTGGATATCTACAATATTTTCATCAGCTAAGAGAGGACAAAAAAGAAATAGAATTTGCTCCATTCGACAACTGGGATATTGGGCCAAAGTGGATAAACAGACTTATGGAACAAAGGGGACGTCCTGCCTATCATGAACCCTGGGCAAGCATTCTTCTCCCAAGAGAAATTATCATAGGAGCTTATGTGGGTGGTTGTAGACAAGCTCATGCTGAAATTTATTGTCCTGCACAGTTTGCCAGGCAATTTGGATTGGTACAGGCTATTCCTTGTCCTTATCCTGGTGAAATCAACATTGATCTTACTTCAAGAAACAAGATTGACAAGGATCAAGTTGCCATTTCTAATGCAGAGTTTAAGAACTCTAGAGCACAATTTTGTCCATAGCTATTTGCTATAACCGTAGAGCCTCCTCTTCCAGCATTTTCTAGATGGTGGCACAATTCTATAGAATTATATCATGAGTCTGCACCTGTCAAGACTTTCACCAAAGACATTGGTATTGGTATTGAAGAAGTAACTCATTCTGATTCAATATCAGGTGATGATTTTGGGAGAGGCTTAAGAGATACGTCTCGAACAGCCCATCAAAAGGAAACCCCAGAGGTGCAATCTTTTGCCTCAATGCCTGCTGCTTTGAATGTCAAACCACTTCGGTCTGTACCACAAATAGTGACAAGATCTCAACAACAAAGAACTACAATCACTCCCTCTCCATCAGGTAATTCTTAATGGTTTGTGTGATTGTTATGACTCTGAATCCTTTCTATTCCTTACTCAATGATTCAAAATACAGAGTCTGGTCACAAGAAGAGGCTGAGAAAAGCGAGAGCAACTGCTCACACTCCTGTTTCCCCAAGTTCGAAACCAGGTAACTCCTCATTCCATTAACTTCTATCAATTCTTTGGTTCTTTGAAAGATACCAATATTCTATTGTCCTTTTCAGAAGCCAAGAAAAAGAAAAAGACTTTGGCTACTAAAGAAAGATCTAGCCAAGAAGACACCACATTTACTGAGGCTTATGAGGCTTCAAAAAGGAGAAGAAAAATCTTACTTGAAGAGCCAGAGGAAGAAGAGACTGAAGATGTTACTATAAGCAAATTTGTAAAAGGTAAGCCGTTGTGTCTTTAATTTCATCAGGACCTTTAGACTTTACTTTCATGTTTCTTAACTCAATGCACTAATCTCTTTTTCAGAGAGGAGAACAAAACTCAGGCATGCTGAGGCTTTTAAAACACCTGCACCAACACCTGATCTTCAAGCTGCAGAGCTTCAATCAAAGTTCGATTCACCCACTAGGACAACTGAAGTTAGCACTCCTGTCATCCCATTAGGAGGTAGATTACAAGACTTAACTGCTCCCATAAGACATGTCATTGCACAAGCCTTGGTTTCAGAGAGTATTAAAACATCAATACCAACTCATATAGGCTCTGCTGTAGAATTCCCTATTTTGATGACCAAGGACCCCCTGCAAGAGCCAACTTCTGAATCTGAAGCTGTATTTGAACAACATATTTCTGGTTCACCTGTAGCTATGGCTAAACAGGCCATTTCTGAAGAGCCTCTGAACATTAGCATTGACAAATCCTCCGAGGTTGATATACCTGTTCAATTTGAAGTTGATATCTCAATTCCAAAAGATGACAGGAGCTTATTTCCTGAGATTACACCAAGCATCTCAACTGTCAAAATCACTGATCAACCTGAGATGGTGGTTGAGGGAACAGGTCCTGATCCAGTCCCAAGCATTGTTACTCCAAGAATTGAGGTACTGTATATTTTTGCTAATAAAACTTATGGCCATCATACTTTTCTCAAAGGATTAAGCCTAAGTACATTTATACATTTTTCTTAGCAGGAAATTGGTGCTTCTACTAGCATCCCTGTTGGTGACCTTTCTTCGTTGGAGCAGTTCAAGCTAAAACTGAGTGATTTCTGTCAAAGAATCACCAATCCTAGGGCCCCAATTCCCTCTTCTGAATCTCCTATCAACCAACTCAAAGTTCAATATAGTTCACCTCTTTCTGAGTTGGTTAAGCCTACTTTCACTCCAGAAGAGATTCAAGAATTGAAGGAAATCCTCCAACAATTCTCAGAGCTGAATTTTGAAAATCTGGCTGAGGGGGACGTAAAGGTGCACTTAGATATCTGTTGTCAAGCTGCTTGGGCTTTGAAACCTGCTTCTCAAGAGCTTTATAGACAACTTCTGAATAGAGCTTCTGAGTTTCAAGTAAAAGCTCATCAACTTTGTGAAGTTCAAGAGAAGCACCTTCTAAGAGAAAGCTTGAAGGTAGCATTATCTAATGCAGATGGTGAAGCTCGAGGTGTGATTTCTTCTTATGATCAAGATACTGTCAAACTTCGACATTTGAAAGAAGAAGAAGCTCGCTTAGAAGAAGCCTTACTTCAAATTAGAGGAGAAATTGATCAGACTACCTCCAACATGCAAACCTCTATGAACAAAGCTTCTCAATCAGTTGTAATTATAAAAGATCTTAAAGATCAACTGCAACAAACCTCTGATCAAAAGGAATTCTATGATTTTGTTTGTACCAGAGGTGCTCACGTATGGAGCGACCTAAAAGACACAATTGTACAGTTTTTAAGTGATGAATGAAATGTTTGTTTTCTCTCAATCACATTACTTTATAACTGCTAGGAATGCTGATCTCATTGGTTTGAACTTGAACTCAACCATAATCTTCACTTGTCTTCCCATGATTTATCTTGAACAGCACAAGCAAAACAAAAGATAAACCACACTTAGTTTTATCTTCTACTAAAGGACTCCCAAATGGTTGGGAAATAAGCCTTTAGATACCTTCCATTAATCTTTCTTCTATGAACATAACCATTTAAGTCTTTCAAATGATATGCCCCTCTTTCAAGAACTCTATGAATTTGGAAAGGCCCTTCCCAGTTTGGGGCCCACTTTCCAAGTCCTTGCTTTCTTTCTTTGATAGGTAACACCACTTTCCATACCAAATCACCTATATCAAAGCTTCGAACAGCCACTTTCTTGTTATAACTTCTAGCCACTCTTGACTTTTGCAGCAAGATTTGATTCAGAGCTTTAATCCTTTCTTCATCTATTTCTTCGAGCTCCATGTACATTGCTTGATGGTATGCTCCAATATTTAAGTCATTTTGAGAAACAATTCTCTGTGATTTCACTACGATTTCCATTGGTAAAATAGCATCATGCCCATAAGTTAGGGCAAAAGGAGTAGTACCTGTACTGGTTCTTTTAGTGGTTCGATATGCCCATAATACATTTAAGAGTAAACTTGGCCACTCTTCTGGATTTCTATCAACCATTCTTTGAATACCTCTTTTGATAATCTTATTGGTTGATTCTGTTTGGCCATTCAACTGAGCATAGTAAGGAGTGGAGTTGATCAAAGAAACACCATGAGAAGCTGCAAAAGCTTTCACTGCTCTTCCTTCGACAATGGATCCATTATCCACTGTTATAGTTTCTGGAGATCCAAACCTGTAGACAATATTCTTAATGAATTCAATTACCTGTTCTTGAGATACACTCTCAAAAGCTTGAGCCTCCACCCATTTAGTAAAGTAATCAGTGGCAACTAAAATGAACTTATCACCACTTCTAGAAGCAGGGTAGATCATGCCAATCATATCCATTGCCCATCCTCTAAATGGCCAAGGCTTAACTACATACTGTAATTCAGTAACAGGTAACCGCTTGAGAGGCCCTGTCTTTTGACAAGCTTGGCATCCCTTTGCATAATCAATACAATCTTTAAGGATAATAGGCCAGTAAAATTCATACCTTCGAATTAACCATCTCATCTTGATTCCTGCTTGATGAGCCCCACAAATACCTTCATGGACCTCTGCCATAATTCTAAAGGCATCAACCTTGCCTAAACATTTAAGCAATAAACCATCTGCTCCTCTCTTGAACAATTCCCCATTGTACATGATGTAATTAACAGATCTTAACCTTGTTGCTCTGTCTGTTTTAGCATCAGGTTTTGTTAGATAATCAGTCAATGGTTGTCTCCAATCATTCGAACTTGGAGAAGTAGTGACTTCACATACTTCGAGATCAGTATATCTATATTTAAGCATTGATAAAGATTTCCTTAAAGTCAACTGACAAAACTCTCTATTTTCATCAGTGATAAACTTAAATCCTGATGCTCTTTGTGCTATCGCATCTGCTTCTTCATTAAAGAATCTTGGTACATAAGTGAAGGTAATCATATGAAATTGCTTAACTAACAATTTCACATATTGATGATAAGGTTTTAAACCAACACTATGGCAACCAAAATCTCCCTTTACCTGGTTTATAACCAACTGAGAGTCTCCAAACACCTCAACTATGTCAACTTTCAAGGCAAGCAATAGCTCTAGCCCCATGATTAAGGCTTCATATTCTGCTTGATTATTGGTACATTCCCCCTCATTTATCTGAAACCCAAATTTGGTTTTCAAACCTTGAGGAGAATCCAAAACAACTCCAATTCCAGCCATTTGAGATGTTTTTGAACCATCGAACCACATCTTCCATGGCTTAATTGTTATAGTATCAACATCTGCTATTTCAGGAGTCTCAATTCCGTTTGGATGATCAGCCAAGAAATTAGCCAAAGCTTGTCCTTTAACTGATTTTTTAGGAACATACTCTAGATTAAATTCAATCAAAGATACAATCCATTTCCCAATTCTGCCACTAAGTACAGGTTGAGACAACATATACTTCATAACATCAGTCTGGGAAATTACATAAGTTACTCTAGGCATCATATAGTACCTGAGTTTCTTCGAAGCAAAAAACAAAGTCAAACACAACTTTTCTACTGCAGAATATCTACTTTCACAATCATTAAGAAACCTACTTAGATAATAGATAGCTTGCTCCTTCCCTTCTTCATTATCTTGAGCCAATAAAACTCCAATTGAGTCATGGTTTGCTGCCAAGTACAGCTTAACAGGCTGTCCCCTTTTAGGTGGAACAAGAACTGGTGGATTGATCAAGTACTCCTTGATGGCCTTGAAAGCATCATCATGCTCCTTTGTCTATTCGAAGTCCTCTCCATCCTTCAATTTCAACAAAGAAGAAAAGACTTTAGTTTTCCCTGCAGTGTTAGATATAAACCTTCGAAGAAAATTCAATTGACCAAGAAATTTTTGAAGTTCTTTCTTGTTTGAAGGAGGTTTAGCCTCTATAATAGTTTTAGCTTTGTTTTTATCAACTTGAATACCTTTGCTATGGACTAAATACCCTAGAAAGTTCCCTGCCATTACTCCAAAAGCACATTTAGCAGGATTCAACTTCAGTTGATAATGCTTCATCTTTAAGAAAGCTACCTTCAAATGTTCTACATGATCATCAATAGATTCTGATTTGACAATAATGTCATCTATGTAGCATTCTAAAAAACCTCCAACTATTTCATGAAAGATAGTGTTCATAGCCCTTTGATACGTAGCACCAGCATTTTTCAGCCCAAAAGGCATTTTGACCCACTCGAAGGTCCCAAGATTACCAGGGGCTCTAAATGCAGTTTTATGAACATCTTCTTTGGCTATACAAATCTGATTATACCCTGAATGGCAATCCATAATAGACATGATTTTGTGGCCTGCTGAACTATCCACCAACATGTCTACTACAGGCATTGGGTATTCATCTTTAGGGGTTGCAATATTCAAATTTCTAAAGTCAATGCACACCCTAATTTTCCCATTTTTCTTGATAACAGGAACAATATTTGATAACCACCCTAATTGTTGATTAATGATTTCCCGCACCTAGTTTCCAACAATCTTAAAGCAAATTCGTTCTTGGAAAAACAGTTTTCGGATC